>CM042014.1:31183903-31201403 GCA_023525715.1 Cichorium intybus
CCAGCCTAGCTGGTTCGAGGCACCCGGGTTATATACCCATGTGGGTAGAGGTCGGGGGTTCTATCCCCGTCCAATGCACATGTGGGGGATTTTCCCTGGTTCGGCGAAGAAAAGGGGGAGGGGAAAAGCTCGTGGATCCGGGCCGCCGGCTAAATGTCAACCTGGTTCCACGACTGAGTACGCTCAAGGTGAAAATTCGCCGTTCCAATATATATATATATATATATATATATATATATATATATATATATATATATATATATATATATATATATATATATATATATATATATATATATATATATATATATATATATATATATATTATGGAGAACCAAATTTAACAAAAGATGTGCATGTTTCTTAGACATATTATTCGGGGATCACCTGAAACCCAATCATGACTTACACCAAAACCATATGCAATCACATCAATAATCCGACCATGACTTGCACCAAAATCATGTTGGGCCTTTAGTGTTCATCTAAAGGCCAAGCTAGAAAAAACGCCTATGTTTACAAAGTGCAAAATATAAATAAAGGGGAATCGTGTACTTTACTAGGCTACAAGCAATATTTAAATTTAGAAAATAAGAAAAACGTATTTAAATCATGAATTTATATCTTATTCAGGGCGACTAACGGGAACCGACTAAACCAAAAAACTGAAAAAGATAATGCGGTTCGGCTTACGAGCAGTTTGGGTGACTAACACAAAACTGATTAACTTGAAAACTGTCTGATGCACACCCTACTTATTGTTAGTTTGTGAAGCTACCACTAAACAATGAATTTTCGGATACATATTTCTCTATTTGTTGTGTGTATATGTAATTGTCCATTTACATATAACCGACATAAATAAGAGTTTGGTTTATATTTCACATTTTACTTTTTGGTTCCATAAATCATAATACTTTTGAAAAACCAGTGAAAGCATATACTTAGAACTCTCTGTGTTTTGAATGACTTTAAGAGTTAGGTACGATGTGTATTTAATAACTTTTAGAGCTAATTACAAATCATTCTAAAATAAGTCATGATCCCCAAAGATCAGTTTACACAGTTAAGTGCTTGATGTTGTTATCACCTGTAAGCGACATCTTTAAGGGTTATTTGGTCGAACTTTCATTATAATTGTTTACTATGAACACACAACGAAAGAAGCTTACTAGCAACTACATCACCCCTTGTATCTTCTGTGTAACATCTGTATTTTCGACTACTATTATTCAAGTATATTTTACGACGTTAGTTATCGATTACTAATTTTTCATAGTGTAACATCCGCATTTTCAACAATTATTGACCACGTATATTTTAGGACATTACAAGTTCTCCGTATTTTCAACTAGTATTTGATTAGGTATAATTTACGACATTAGTTATCGATTACTAAATATAGATACATTATAAAATTTTATTTATTATAAATTTGGTAATATTTTATATTTAGATAATATATTAATTTAAATTTATTTTTTCATCAAAAAGAAAAAAATTTATTAAAAAAAACAAATTAACATATAAAAATATACATGCGTGAAATGCTCTAGTGAATTGCTCTGGTCTTAACATGCACGTAAGGTACATGTGGATAAGAATTTGATAAGTTTGGAATTATGATTAATCCGTACAAATTTTACTTCGTGTCAAAATTGCGAAATAGGTATACATTTTAAATGATACGTGGCTTGTTATAATCACCTCTTTGATGAAAAAATGGCGCGTATCATTTTGTTGATCTTATCCAAATTAAGTAGTAGTATAAATAGGAGAACCTCTTTAATTTTCTTAAAAACGTGCAACTATACTAAGATTTATAGAAAGAATTAAGGAAAGCTTTCAAATAGCGGAATAACAACAAAAGGTATGATATTTATATTCAAAAATTTATAATTAATAGTTTTAATCGTTATTCTCATCAATTTATGACGTCAAATTATTTTTTTATAAATACGTTGATGTTATATTTTAGTCGTATCTTTTTGTCTGTTTAAACATATTTTCTAAGACGTTATTATATAACTAAAATGTTATTAGTTATATGATAACTTACGTTTATTCGGCTGGTAACTCCTTTTATATCAGACCAATGAAATATATGAAACTATTAGTATATGTTATTATATACCGGAAATACTATTAGTTATATTATAACTTATGTTTTTCGGTTGGTAACAATATCTATATTAAAACCGTTGGATATATGAAATAATTAATAATACGTTATATAACATATGCTTTTTGGCTAATAGTCATTTTTAATACAAAACAGCTAATAGCACGTTAATATACAAACGGAATATCGTAGTTATATTATAACTTATGATTATTGGTTAGTAACGTTAGACGTTATTTTAACCGTTTAGATCGAGAAGTCACCATAAGGGCTATTCAGGAAATGACACATACACACATTGTTCCAGGTGAGTCATGTTGAATTTTCCCAAAATGGGTACACGTCAAAATTATATTATTTTTGATGATTATACATCTTTGAAAGGTTTGATATCAATGACGTTTTAGACATATCATGTTTTAAAGAATATTGTTTGCAGCAAATTACTAATGTTGGATTTTTATTCAGTAATATGCATACTTGAAAAGTTTAAAACAAATTCTTTTATAAAATGTCTTATTTAGAATCTTTCCATTGTGTGCTATTATTGATTAAAAGAATGAAATTATAATCTAAATATTACAAGGATATATGTTGGATTATGTTCGGCAACGCACAGTTACTCTATTGAAGGTTTCGGTCGACGCGAATTAGTAATCTTCATAGGTAGCACCCATTTGATGTCACGAATGACATCAGAGTTGTAGTTGCGAGCTATGACTCGGGTGATAGGCATAGAGTCCGGAGGTACCACCGACTCCAGGACCGCACACCCACTGATCCGGGAGGATGCTGAAATCAGCCCAACGGTCAATGGAATTGCTCTGTGCTATTTCATTCATACCAGAAAACCAGCCAAGGGTTATGGATGTTCTAACAGAAGCCGCAGAGGGTTACAGATTCAACGGAAACAAGTGTGATTATTGGCAATATAATTGGAACATGGAAATTATTGATACAGAAATGAGTTTTCTTAAACTATAAGAAACACCATATATTTTTATATTACCAAAATTTACATTTGATCCAGGATTTTTGAATATTTTATTATTCTGTAAACTCATGAGCTCACCAGACGTAAAAGCCTGACCTTTTTATAAATCGACGTGTATCCAGGTTCAGGAGCTGTTATGGGAACTAGCAAGGGTAAGGATAAGATACCCTAGGTCAGTATAGGATTTCTGGAAGGAGGATGCTTTTTGGAAGATAGTATTTTGATGTAATAAAGTAATGCACGTGTTTGTAGGATCGTTTAGTCATATGTATTTCGCTTCCAACTTATCTTACTCTGAAAATGAAATAAAACGTTTAAGGTTTTTAGAATTTCTATCTTCCAAGAAATGAGGGTGTTACAAGGTGGTATCAGAGTCATTGACTATAGAGAATTAAGTAAACCATATGGTATTACAACTATAGTCATAGGTTTTATAAAGATAAAATATATATTATAATGTAAATACTTGACATCATTAGTCAGATCATGACTAAGCCCATCCATTCTTATTTGCTCTAAAGAGGTATAGGACGGTCCTTAATGTTCCCTAAAGGGGCCGGTTGTTAAAGAGCCTAGCGCCTACCATTCCCCCCGCCTCTTTCCTGCACAACGGAATGGAGTTACCGAAAGGGTCTGACAAAATGATGTCGCAACCCAATAAGGAAATAATCAATACCCTTAGAAATTTTAAATTTTAGGAACATCATAGATATGATGACTTAGACTTAAACTTGGGATATTTGGGTAGAACACTATGATGATTTCACTAATTATTGATCTCTGGCGTAACCATATGGAATGGTATTTAGGAAAGTTGAAATGGCTTGGCCACCCATGATACCTACCTGGCCATTCTATGTGGAAGCAAAAGAGATTAGTGAGAAGTGGTAATGTCAATAGTCATTAGTGATTTTCATATTTACTTGTTGTTTTACCTAACACTTTATTACATATATCATGCTAGGGTTATACAAATTATAGTTATGTTGTATTAGGATACAACTTAAAAAAATCATGTTAAATCATGATGAATAATGATCGTCAAGTCTTAGTAACAACAGGAAGAGCATTTCAAATGACTACTGAAGAGGCACGTGAAGCTGCTAATGTTGTATTTGGTACTTTCCTAGTAAACTCCTTACCAGCACGCATCTTATTTGATTCAGGTTCCGATTGTTCATTCGTGTCTCTATCTTTCTGTGAGAAAGTTAGTACTCCGATTAGTAACTTAGATAAGGCATTATTAATAGAGACCACTAATGAAGGTCATGTGATAGTTCGACAAGCATATGATAACTGCACCATCTAGATCGAAGATAGTATAATTCCGGTTGTATTACTACATATAGCAATACGTAGTTTTGATGTAGTGATCGGGATGGATTGGCTCTCGGAGCATCAAGCAGACATATCGTGTGCCAAGAAGATAATTGTCATTCACACACCAAATGGGGAACCTTATACATTTATGGTGAAAGACGTCGAGGTGATATAGGAATGATCACTGTGACTAAAGCACAAAAGTGTCATGTTAAAGGTTACTCTTCTTATTTGGCATACATTATCAATGTCGAAGTAGAAAAGAAGAAAGTAGACGAAGTTCGGGTAGTAAGAGAATTTCTAGATGTTTTCCCAGAAGAATTACCAGGACTACCACCCGATCGTCATGTAGAATTTCGTATTGATCTTGTCCATGGTGCAGCGCCAGTTGCAAGAGCCCCATATCGGTTAGCACCTTCAGAAATGAAGGAAATGATGTCCCAATTACAGGAGCTACTCGATAAGACATTTATACGACCTAGCTCGTCACCATGGGGAGCGCCAGTGTTATTCGTGAAAAAGAAAGATGGCTCCATGCGCATGTGCATCGACTATCGAGAGTTGAATAAGGTAACAATCAAGAACAAATATCCACTTCCTCGTATCGACGACCTGTTCGATCAACTACAAGGAGCTAGTTGTTTCTCCAAAATTGACTTAAGGTCTGGATATCACCAACTAAAGGTTAGAGATGAAGACGTAGCAAAGACTGCCTTTAGAACGCGATATAGCCACTACGAGTTCATGGTTATGCCTTTCGGCTTAACTAATGCTCCAGCAGCATTTATGGACTTGATGAATCGAGTTTGTCATCCCTTATTAAACAAATCAGTAATCCTATTCATCGACCACATCCTTATCTACTCGAAAAATAAGGAAAAGCATGAAAAACATGTACATGCGATCTTGGAACTCCTAAGACGGGAGAAACTCTACGCAAAATTCTCCAAGTGTGAATTTTGGTTATCAGAAGTTCAATTTTTAGGCCACGTAATTTGTAAAGATGGTGTGAAGGTAGACCCATCCAAGGTGGAAGCAGTGATGAACTGGGAAGTTCCCCGAAGTCCAACAGAAATTAGAAGTTTTCTAGGTTTAGCTGGGTACTACCGAAGATTCATTCAAGATTTCTCAAGATAGCTTCACCATTGACGGCCTTAACAAGGAAGAACATAAAATTTCTTTGGGCCAAGCATCATACTAAAGCCTTTGAAACGTTACGACAAAAATTGTGTGAAGCACCAGTATTGACACTACCAGAAGGGTCAGAAGACTTTGTAGTGTATAGTGATGCTTCTAAATGTGGTTTAGGATGTATGCTAATGCAACGTGGTAAGGTAATTGCTTATGCTTCTAAGCAATTAAAGGATAATGAAAAGAATTACCCGGTGCACGATTTGGAATTAGCAGCAGTGATATTTGCTTTGAAGCTATGGCGTCATTACTTATATGGTACATCATGTACTATATTTACTGACCATAAAAGCTTAAAACATGTCTTTGACCAGAAAGAGTTAAACATGAGGCAACGACGTTGGTTAGAGTTAATTAAGGACTATGATTGTGAGATCATGTATCATCCAGGAAAAGCTAACGTTGTTGCTGATGCATTAAGTCGCAAGGAGCATTACGGTGTCACTCTGACTAGATTTGCTAGAATCGAGGCTACTTCCAACTTGATTGAAAGAATTAAAGAAGCACAAATTGAAGCTCTCAAAGAAGAGAACTTGAAAGGTGAGATAATGGTGAAACAAAAGTCATTGTTGGAAGAAGATAGCCGAGGCCTAAAGTTGTTTCAAGGGAGGATTTGGGTACCTAGTATCGGAGGCGTTCGTAAGATACTCTTAGAAGATTCGCACAAATCAAGGTATTCCATTCATCCAGGTTGTACCAAGATGTACAGGGATTTGAAGTTACATTATTGGTGGCCTGTGATGAAATTGGACGTGGCAAGGTATTTAGAAAAGTGTGTGACATGTCTGCAGGTGAAAGCTGAGCATCAACGACCATATGGTAGTCTATAACCATTAGACATACCCGAATGGAAATGGGATCATGTCACAATGGACTTTTTGATGAGTTTGCCTAAGATAGTGAAGGGTCATGATTCAATATGGGTCGTGGTAGATCGATTGACAAAAAGCACACACTTCCTACCAATAAAGGAAACTTGGCCGATTGACAGGTGAACCAAGTTATATACCGATGAAATTGTCTGTAGGCATGGAGTGCCATTGTCTATCTTATCAGACAGAGATACTCGCTTTACTTCCATGTTCTGGGAAGGTTTACAAAGGGAGTTAGGGACAATAATGAACTTAAGTACAACATATCATCCCCAAACAGATGGACAAAGTGAAAGGACAATTCAAACTCTTGGGGATATGCTTCGATCATGCGCTATTGATTTTAGTGGAAGCTGGGATATACACTTGCCATTAGTAGAATTCGCCTACAACAATAGTTACCATTCTAGCATTGGCATGGCACCATTTGAAGCTCTTTATGGACGAAAGTGTAGAACTCCAGTTTGTTGGTTAGAAGCTGGAGAAAAGCAATTCGCAGGACCTGAGATAGTAAAACAGATGGCAGATAAAGTCAAAGTGATTCGGGAACGTCTAAAATCTGCACAAGACCGACAGAAAAGTTATGCGGACAAGAAAAGACGCCCAATCAAATTCCAGGTAGGAGACAAAGTTATGCTTAAAGTATCACCCTGGAAAGGAGTGATTAGATTCGGGAAACGTGGGAAACTTAGTCCTCGTTTTCTTGGACCCTTTAAAGTATTAGAAAGGATTGGGTCACAAGCATATCGATTAGAACTGTCACCTGAGTTACAAGGTATTCATAATACATTACATGTATGTTATCTACGAAAATGTTTAGCAGAAGAAGAGAACGAACGTCATACCTTTATCGGACATTCAAGTTGATGATAAGGTTCGGTATATAAAAGAACCTATAGCCATATTAGATAGAAAGACCAAAAAGTTGCGCCAAAAAGTAGTAGGACTAGTAAAAATTCAATGGAAGCATTGTGGAGGTGCTAATATGACATAGGAACCCGAGAATGAAATGAGACGACGTTACCCTCATTTATTTATTTAGTCCGATTTCGAGGACGAAATCTATTTTAAGGAGGAGGGAGTTGTAACATCCGCATTTTCGACTACTATTATTCAGATATATTTTACGACGTTAGTTATCGATTATTAATTTTTCATAGTGTAACATCCGCATTTTCAACAATTATTGACCACGTATATTTTAGGACATTACAAGTTGTCCGTATTTTCAACTAGTATTTGATTAGGTATAATTTACGACATTAGTTATCGATTACTAAATATAGATACATTATAAAATTTTATTTATTATAAATTTGGTAATATTTTATATTTAGATAATATATTGATTTAAATTTATTTTTTTCATCAAAAGGAAAAAAATAATAATTTATTTAAAAAAACAAATTAACATATCAAAATGGGAAAATGACTTATAAGGGTAATTATGTTTCAAAAATGTTCAAAAAACATCATCCAAGTTTGGTTTGTTCAAAAAACACCATCTAAGTAAAGCCTTTGTACAAAAAGCACCATCCAAGTAAAGCCTTTGTACAAAAAGCACCATCCAAGTAAGGCCTTTGTACAAAAAACACCAACGAACTACATGTTTTGTTTAAATTTTATCCGATGGTAACTGGCTCTTGCAGGTTAAACTGTTCATCTGTTATTATGCCATGTCACTAAATATTAGGCCAAGTCATCCTTTAACCTGCAAGAGCCGGTTACCATCGGGTAAAATTTGAACAAAACATGTAGTTTGTTGGTGTTTTTTTGTACAAAAGCCTTACTTGGATGGTATTTTTTGTACAAAGGTCTTACTTGGATGGTGTTTTTTGAACAGACCAAACTTGGATGGTGTTTTTTGAACAGTTTTGAAACATAATTACCCTTATAAGTCATTTTCCCTATCAAAATATACATGCGTGAAATGCTCTAGTGAAATGCTCTAGTCTTAACATGCACGTAAGGTACATGTGGATAGGAATTTGATAAGTTTGGAATTATGATTAATCCGTACAAATTTTACTTCGTGATAGGCATAGAGTCCGGAGGTACCACCGACTCCAGGACCGCACTTCCACTGATCCGGGAGGATGCTGAAATCAGCCCAACGGTCAATGGAATTGCTCTGTGCTATTTCATTCATATCGGAAAACCCGCCAAGGATTATGGATGTTCTAACGGAAGCCGCAGAGGGTTACAGATTCAACGGAAACAAGTGTGATTATAGGCAATATAACTGGAACATGGAACAGTGGCGGAACATAGAAGAGGCCAGGGGTGGCCATGGCCCCCCAGCTTTTTTAACCAATTAATATAAACAATTATAGAATCAGTAAACATATATCTATTTATCTAAAATTCAAAACTAACCGGCCCCTCCGCAATTTTTATCTACTAAATACGACTAACTATATAGTCTAACTTTAAAAGAAATCATATCTCTCATCATCTTGTTAGGAAACTTTATCAAATTGAAAACTAATTTAAATAAGAATTTTATGGAATCAAAGTTAATATAACTAATAATCTTATTGAATACAAAACTAATTTGAGATGGAACACTACCTATCAGTTTATACAAATACCCAAAAAAACAATTATTAACTTGAGTCTTCAAAACAACCATAAACCCTAAATGTTATCCCCGCCGTCATGCATCTCACCTGTGTTTTTAATCCGACGAAAATTCTGACTAGATTTTCCTGGATTTGAAAACATCTCTTCCACCGCCATGCAACTCACCGGACTTTTTGCTCTCTCCTCGCCAGGTTCAGACGTCTCCTCTCCACCTCCTTGCTCTCTCTCCTCGTCGAGTCGCTAGAGCGAACTATCAACAACAATACGACTTTTGTTACTCGTGCTCTCTTCTCCGCCGTAGTCAAAGTACGCACTCACATTTATCTTTCTCCATCTCTTTTTCTTTCTGTCACTCAAAGCTTTCACACCTTCTCATTTGTTAACTATGAAATTTAATGATGATATAATAAGCCTTGGAAAATAGTTACAGTAAAGAGTTGCGTGTGTAAGGCTCTAGGTGTATAAAGCTGCAGATGTACAATATAATATATAAAAAACTAACCATCACCCTGATGGCCTAGTGGATAAGGCTTAGGACTCTTTCTATTCCCCCATAAAGAGGTTCCAAGTTCTAATCCCACTCCCTCCCTTTCCCCATAGGGAGTGTTAGGTTTCAATCAGGGGATGGTCACTGGCCACCTCTCTACCCCCGTAGGTGATTGACCCGGACCACCCTGCTGCCAGGTGTGCGTGGGCCCCGAGGTTGCTTCATCAGGGTCATCCAAAGGATGGGTCGGGTGGGGTCCTCGGTTACCAAAAAAAAAAAAAAAAAAAAAAAAAAAAAAACTATTGATTATTAATTTGTTACTTTATCTCCGTTTTTAATAGAATACTTAGTTTTATGTATAGTTTTATTTGTCATATAGTTTATATTGAAATGAAAAAAATAATAACTATAGATTAATTTTATTTATATAATTTTGTTTGAAAGTTTTAATTCCGGCCCCTCTGGTTATAATGTTTGTGTTCCGCCCCTGACATGGAAATTATTGATACATAAATGTGTTTTCTTAAACTATAAGAAACACCATATATTTTGATATTACCAAAATTTACATTTGATCAAGGATTTTTGAATATTTTGTTATTCTGTAAACTCATGAGCTCACCAGGCGTAAAAGCCTGACCTTTTTATAAATCGACGTGTATCCAGGTTCAGGAGCTGTTATGGGAATTAGCAAGGGTAAGGATAAGATACCCTAGGTCAGTATAGGATTTCTGGAAGGAGGATGCTTTTTGGAAGATAGTATTTTGATGTAATAAAATAATGCTCGTGTTTGTAGGCTCGTTTAGCCATATGTATTTCGCTTCCAACTTATCTTACTCTGAAAATGAAATAAAACATTTAAGGTTTTTAGAATTTCTATCTTCCAAGAAATGAGGGTGTTACATTCTGACAGACCCATCTTCACCTATGCCGATTACAACATTCATGTATGCTTTTGTGTTTGGTTTATATAAATCTTAATTTATGTTTGAAATTTGAATTGATTTTTTTACTCGTTAGCAATGGACTGACTGTACAACATAAATCTTTTACAATGAATCTGTTTCGATTAACGAAAATAATTTACTTTATATCTGTTAGTACAAAAATATTACCTATAATAACATTGGACTTTACCCTGAAAAGCAATTAACACCAAAATAAAAATAAACCAATAGCAGTTGTGCATATTTCACGCTCTGATTCAGGTGATCAGATTTCATCTAAAAGCACCTTGAGTTTGGTTATATTCTGCGTCATGGGGTTAAATGCAAGAAATAAGAATGTATTTTCTCAAAATTTATGCTATACCATTTTACTTTAATTTTTACGTATTATATCATATCACCGGTATGTGTAAAAAGTTGCAAGTAATTGCTATTGTTGGTAAAAGAAAAAACAAAGTTAATTGTTATAAAGAAAAAAAAATGTAGTTTTATTGTTTAATATAACATCCTACTTTTATTTCTATCTATAAAAAAACAGAAAAAAACAATTTTTTTTGCTGTAATTACGGCTAAGTGCAATTAATAACAATATAATGACATCATGCTTATGTTACCATTATGTGTAAAATGGTAAAATGTTGCAAGTACATTGCTATTGTTGGTAAAAAAACAAAGTTAATTGTTATCAAGCAATAACAACATACTTTTATTGTTTATTAAAGCATCCTACTTCCAATTCTACCTATACAAAAATAAATTTGCTATTTTTTACCACTAAATACAACAAACAACATTATAAACAACTGACAAATAGCGTGAACTTCAAAAGAACATCATACATCACCAAAATTATTGCTTTTGTTGCGGTTTAAAATCCTCACCAAAAAGCCGCTTAATATATTTCTCTCAAAAAAACTTTCATCATGCTCTTACAACATTCTCATCACAAAAGTTATTTCTAGATTTTCTAGAAGATCTAAAATTTAAGAGCTATGTGAATTACATCTTACTAATCACCGACCTACTCCAAAGTGCCGGGCAACGCTCACGACACAGGGGTACATGCGCACACATCCCGTTTCCGCATTGTTCGTCGCAATATGGTGAACCTAACCAAATCGGATTGAAATGTTTTAGCTTTAAAACTAAAACCAAATAGATACATACAAGTAATTGACAATGAAAGTAGCTGAGATTGATTACTTGGAGGATTCTCGTTCGAGGAACCTTTGCGACATTTTTTATCGCAATACTTGAAAGTCGAAACATTCTTGTTTATGAGCAGCTTTCAAACACCCTTTCCCGCACCGACTACATGTGAGCTTAACTGACCAAATCAAAATGGAAATAATCAATATTAAATTAATACAAAAAGTTGCATGCTCATGTAAATCTAGGGCTGGAAACACCGATTAGAAAAGGCAGCAGGTCGATCACCTAGGGCTGGAAACACCGTCACAGTGCTGGTGGAGTTAACGGACGTCATGTTTTGGGGGCTGGGCGTTGACTTCACACTCTTTTCAGCCGATTCATATGGGCCAGGTGGCGGCGCGGTGGTGGATGCAACCTCCATGATAGGGGAGGTGACCAACATGGTGGCAAAAAACACAGATAGAAATGCCGACTTCATTTTGTGTTGAGGGTGGTAAGATATGCAACTCTTAGTTGAAAGTCCTACAAGACAATCAAACCAATATTAGTTTTGTAATATTGTGTACAGAATGATAATGGAAGACAAATGTCAGATATTTTCACTAGTATATAAAGATATGAAAAAAGAAAACCTACACAAATGCTCATGTAAATCTAACAAGATGCCATTAGAAATACATAGAAACAGAGCATCTACAAGTAAAACTTGATGATCGAAATGACCTCCCATTTTGCTTTCGTTTTTAGAGATTTATGACCAGGATTCTTACATCAGTTTACTCATTGATCAAATAAACGTAGCCAACTTATACCACTTGATGCGAAGAATAAATGAGAAATTAATATGAAAGGGTTGTTTTGATTTAAAAGATTCATCTCATTTTGTCATACGATTTCCTCTATTCTCATTTCCACTCATAATCATCAACTTTGAATTAGTTTAAGAGCATTTATTAGATTGATGCAGCCATAACAACTTTCTAAGTGGTTAGCAAATTCAAATTCTATAAAACTAAGCAAATATCCTCATTTACTTATCTCGAAAAATTACATTTTTGACCATTTAACTATGTCCTATTTTAATCTTTTTACATGTAGATGAGGCTTTACTACTTGTTTGACCAAACACTTGAATTGTAAGCCCCTCGGGTGTGCCCTCTCACCATAACTCACTTTTTGCCTGCTACCTCAGCATCCAGTCAGCATTTCTCTCTCTTCGCTTTACCCCCGGAAATGCTCATCTCTCACTACCTCTCACTTTTTAATTTAAAAACTAAATTTAAATTAAAATAAAACTAATAATTTCTAAATAAGATAATTCATTAAAATATAAAAATTAAATACGAAAATTACATTAAAAATAAAACCTAAAAAATTTAAAACACACATTAAACTTAAAATTAAAAAAAAACAACTACATATTTTAAAAAAAAACTAGGATCGTCACTCCCATTCTTCCTCCTCGATATCGGGCACCGGCCCCAGCTCTACTCTAGCCCGATAGTTTGCTCGACCAAATCTGCACGAAGGTTGTTATGGATTTCTTTGCTTTGGACCTCGTTTTTGTTTTCTAGATATGCCGCCGATCCAATTGGTAGCGGCTCGTATGTTGGCATAACTTCGTCCGGATCATACGTACATATCGCTTTCCCCTCGTCTTCTAAAATCATATTATGTAATATGATGCATGCGTACATAAGGTTTCGTATATGCCTCGGATCCCAAGCCCGTGACGGGTATTTGATCATGTGAAAGCGCTGTCGAAGAACTCCAAACGCTTGCTCCACATCCTTCCTAGCCGCTTCTTGTGCGACCTTGAACATTTTACGCTTTGGATCCATTGGACATGTGAATGACTTCACAAACACGGCATAATCCTGATATATACCATCGGCTTGATAATACCCGTGTTTGTAGTACGCTCCGTTGACCTGAAACGGACAAAAATGTGTAACGCCTCTATAAATGTCGTTAAAAATCGGCGATTGGTCGAGCACGTTGAGGTCGTTGTTTGCACCCGAAACGCCAAAAAACTCATGCCAAATCCATAAATCGTAGGACGCCACTGCCTCGAGGATGATAAAAGGGTGCCGATGATCGCCTCGTGTGAATTGGCCACGCCATGCATTGGGGCAAGCGGCCCACTCCCAATGCATACAGTCAACGCTCCCAAGCATGCCGGGAAAACCATGTTTACTTTCATGCGCGGCGTACAACGTTTGAATGTCGTTCGGCGTTGGTTTTCACAAATAACGTTTGCCGTAAACATGGATGATAGTGGCCGCGAACTCGTATACACTTTGCCGAACCGTGCGCTCCGACATCTTCAAATACTCGTCCCATAAATCAAATGCGGTGCCGGTTGCAATTTGACGAATCGCAGCGGTACATTTTTGTTCCGCCGTGAAACCCCTTTTGTTCCTACCATCGTATTGCAATCGTAATACGGGGTTGATTTCGCTCACATCACGAACTATACGCAAAAATAGTCCCTTGTTTATCCGAAACCGACGCCTAAATTGGTACGTCGAGTACAAACAGTGTTCCGCTAAATAGTCGCGGACAAGGAGATCGTGCGCAGCTTCACGATCTCTGTTTATTGTTGCCCGTCTTGATAAAGGACGTTGATTTTGTGAACTTTCTGCGACGTCGGCGGTTATTTGCGCAGCTTGTCGAAGCAATGATGCCGCTTGAACGGTAGTTTCAAGCAACCAACTTTCGTCTTCCGACGAAGACGACGAATCGAAAAACACCTCGAATCTTGGATCCATTTTTTTTGTAGTATGTTGTGTATGTGTTGTGTAGTTGTAGTGTGGTATGTATGTGTTGTGTGTATATATAGGTAAATAAATTAGTTTTTTTTATCACAACGGCTATATAGCCGTTCGAATGCAACGGTCACAAATGAAGAAGACGTCGCACGATGTCAACAGCTCGCGCGAGCCTTAATATGCGACGACGCCGCATGGGGGGGGGGGGGGGGGGGGGCGGTGTTCACCGCGACGTCGCATGTCGTCGGGCTCCCCCTCGCACTGCACACCGGATGGCCTAAACTTATCATTCCAATCTACTAGTATAAACTTGTCCGAATTATCAAATTTTAACTAGCTTTTAGCCATGAAATTGCACTTTCTTGTATAAGACATAACTTTTATAAAAGTCAAATATGTCCCCTTCTGCTAAATGATTATCTCAGAGCTAAATGGCTTCAATTGCTTAATTCTTTGATATTTCTAACTCGATACAAATAGTACTTTCTGAATCCAAATCCAATTTCTACATATACCAACCATAATCCAAGTAATTTCATTTTTCAACTAGTTGTTTGAGTTTGACCAAAAGTCAACGTTGTCAAAATTCTTGAACACCAATTTACATACTTTTAGGTGGTGTTTGTTTTTTTTAAATAGATTTTTTTGGTCTTTTTTTGTCTGTTGGCAGACGTTTAGTCCGCAGATTGTTTATATTTTGGAAGGCCGCAGACCTAAAAAGGTGTGCAAATCCTCTTTTTATAGAAGACATGAGATAACAAATTTTCAAGTCTGCAACATCTTCAAGCTTAAAAAAATAATGGACTTTTCTTCTAGAAAAATACGTCAAACTATTCTCATGATTTGAAAATGGGATTTCTATTTGTAATGGACGGTGATAATCCATTTAGTTTGCCGGATGTGTAATAAGCATCTATCTATAAATAAAAAATAGCTAGAACTAACACACCTGTTAAATAGAGAATTTATCATATTGTTTAAATTTTGAACCAAAACATTGAAGTTTGTTTAAATCGGGACAAATTAATAGACTTGTCCGTAATGCATATTAAAATGATTTTAAAATGCTAATGTTTATTAACTTGTTTTTAAGTTGAGACCTATGATAAATCGTGAATTGAGGTTTTTAGAATTAAATAAATAGTTAAGCACAAAATAAGAGTCGTATTAAGGGGGTGTTTATGATTGCTTATTTGAATCTCAATGTTGTAAAACTAGAATTATTGATAAGTCTTTTAAATTTACAAAACAATTTATTTAATTTCAGTTGGCAGCATGCGGACTTTTTCTTGCAGACACGCCACGTTTGACCTCTTCAAAAACAGCAACACCTTAGTCAAATCAGGATTCCAACTTAATCATGGAATGTAACTCATTGTCCTAAACAACTTTCCAACATGTATTCACAAGTTTTCAATTTATATAACACACACACACACACACACACATATATATATATATATATATATATATATATATATATATATATATATATATATATATATATATATATATATATATATATATATATATATATATATATATATATATATATATATATTTGATTATCTTGTAGTTTAAAACTCGATTACAAGAAATACTTCAACATTAAAATTTTGTCCCATATAATGTCTTTTGCAAACTAGAGAGATCATATCTTCTTGATTCTTCAAGAACGAAGATTAAAAGCCGCACGTTGCGACGGAAGTTTTAACAACATTTTTCATATCACGATCTTGTTTTGAAGTTTAAGTTCCATTTTTGTTTTTTATGATATCATTTGAAAGCGAATAATGTATAAATTTGAGATATGTGAATTTTGTTGAAGTGTGAAGGAAAAGATATCACTTGCAGAGTTAAATGCATGCATTCCTTGATGATAAATTCCTCGGGTTGATATAGAACTACTTTAGTGTATGAAGATATTGTTATGATGCATAAACAATTGGAGCCTTTGTTTCATATAAGGTTATTAGGGGATGTTTGGATGTGCTTATAAAATCGGCGTATTGGCTTTTTGGAAAAGTCATAAGCCATAAGCATGGGAAAATAAGCAGTTTTTAATAAGTAATGAGGCCCTTAGTTATGGCTGATGACATTTTCAAAAATTCAATAAGCCAATAAGCTGATTTTATAAGCACATCCAAACAGCCCCTTAGTTTCTCCACTAAATAAACCTTTTTATGAATATAGCATTGTTGATTCTAGGGCTAATTCATATGGCAATGCTAAATACAAATTCTTAATTCAAGCACTTTGTCACATAGAGCAATCATTATGAGATATTGAAAATTCCAAAAATTAAATTCTTACCCAAACTTAAAGAGGCTTGCATAAGCTACTTGTGTTGTACTTAAAATTAATATTGCAAAACAACCACCACCCTTTGACCTGTCAAGTAAGATGCCATGATAAGGAAAATTGGAAGTTAAAATGTCGTAACAGAAAAAAGGAAAGTACAATGCTATAATCTGGTTGGTTTTTAAGAGTGCAATGTGCTAATAGTAAGAATAATTGAAGTACAATGCTATAAATATTAGATTTTAAAGTAAAATGGCCTGAGATGAAAAAAGATGGAAGATAAAATGTTGTAACAGAAAGAACAATGAAACTAATATTGGGATGATTTTTCAAATTGCAATGTGCTAGTAATAAGAAAACTCAAGATATGTTCCTATCATTGGTAGATATTCCTAGTAAAATGCCTTAAAAATAAAACGAAATTTAAAATGCTTTAAACGAAATAAAAATGAAAGTAAAGTTGGGTTGCTTTTTCAAACGGTGAAGCGCTAATAATAAAAAGAATTAAAGTGTGTTCCTAAAATTGGCAGATATTTCAACATAAGATGCTATGATATTCAAATAATCCAGAAGTGAAATGTTATAACAAAAAGAAAAATTAAAGTAAAACGCCTTGATAAAAATCAATTTCGAAGTTAAATTGTTACAAAAAAAATTAAAATATAATGTTTTAATTTGGTTAATTTTAAAGTAAGATGCATTTATAAGAAAAAAAATTTGGAATTTCAAATATTATAACAGAAAGAAAAACAATGGTAAA
>CM042014.1:31806403-31961403 GCA_023525715.1 Cichorium intybus
GCCTTTTGGTTTCTATTTTCACCATCTCTTATCTTTAAAGAACCAAATCCCCCTTTCAAACTTTTGAGTTCTTCACTTGTTGGCCCCGAATCCCATTCTTCTTCCGTTGTTCCCGATCGTGAACTCCCGTGGGACCCAATTCGCATTTGCTCAAAGAAAAGAATTTGCACAACAATACGTAAAGGAAGTCTTTCATTTTGAATCGCATGCATGCAAGCCTCTCCAGATAACTTTCTACAATCCATTAGTCTACAAATTCTTTTCTTCTCAATCTTGCTCAATCCAGGGTGTTCCTGCAAGAGTCAAAACTAATTGTGTGAATTCATTATAAATCGAGAAAATTACAAAAATAGTCCCCCAAGTAAATTTTTGCAAATTTGTTCCCAAAGTATTTCTTTTTACAATTGTGGATCCTCATTGAGGTTTTTGTAACTTTTTAGTCTCTTCCAAGTAAAATAATTATATTGCCAAAAACAATGATACGCGGGGACCATGTTAGTAATTTACTTTTGGAGTAAATTACATATTTGGTCCTATATTTGAATTTTTTAATTTTAGTCCCAAAGGTTTTTTTTTTTGCGATTTTGGTCTGTTCTAACAAAATTGACTATATACTTGGTACCAAAATTGCAAAAAAAGGAACAAAAACCTTACAAAACATTCAAATAATAACCAAAATTACAAGAAAATACTTTTCACGACCAAAATTAACATATTAACTATACTTAATGACCAAGAATGTAATTTACTGTTTATCTTATAGATTTTTTGAATTTACCTTAAGAAACATGTCAATTGCACGGTAAATTCCATCATGTGAGAGTCGAGGTAGAGTCGACACCATGTCTGCGAGATCTGTGAACTTTGATAAGGGCAAATCGGTAATTTTAGCGATTTCAGCAAGGTAGCAATCAATGAGCTTGGCAACTTTGACTTTGGAAGCAGAGTCAACGAATTTGACCTCTAGGAAACCATGCTCGTCACCATGATCAGCAATTTGATCCTGCATCATGAAGATCTTAACTAGTTCTTGAACCAAATCAACTTCAAGATTCACAATATCAGAAACAGAAGCGTTCTCCAGCTGTTGACCAATTCGTTGACTCAATTCACGCCTTCGTGTTTCCCCACAATCTAAACGAACAGATTCGTGTAATAATTGAATCATAAAATCACAAGAAACGCTCGTTTTTTCTGCTGGTAAAAGAAAGATGATCGTTTCAATTAAAGAACTGATTTTAACATCATCGCTACCTTTCTCCAACCTTCTCTGTGTGTAAGCTTTTAACGATTCACCAAGAACATCTAGGGTTACTTTCCCTTTTGTCCTAATTGTGTTTATAACCTTTTTATACAAATCAATAGGAAGATCACACAAATCTTCAACCCACCAATCTTTTGGAACCATGAGTTGTTTTCTAACACCGTTATAAAGCGGCGATACGTTACCGTTTTCAGACGGGAGTTTTGTTCGATTGTAAGTATAAGACCACTCGACTTTACAGGGATCCATGGAAGCTTTTGAAGCTATGGAATCTACACAACGGTTGACAACCTTCGATTCCTCTGACCATGGAAGAAGAGACTTTGTGCTTTGAAAAACAATAATCGAATCTTTCCAGGTTCTGAAAATACTCGAATCTAGGAACACTTCGGTTTTGTAAACGAGGTTTCCTTTATCTACAAATTCATGCATTTCTAGATACTCTGCTGCACATCTTGCCGCCACCACGTTGTATGCATTTAATGTCACCGTCATTCCATAACAAAACTTTGCACATATCTCAAAGGCGCCAGGCCCACCGGGGATTTCATGGATATCGATTTCGTTGGTGTTTTCATCGCTTAAAATTGAGATCGTTTTCTGGAAACGAGCACTCTTGGACAAAAGCGGGAACTGCATAGTGTTTATTTAGTATTAGTAATAGTAACCATTGTTCTCAAACGGTGTAATTGAAGTCATTATACCTTGTGCAAATAAAACTTGACGTTACCGACTTTTACGATTATGTCAGTATCGAGCTCAGCTGCTACGTACCTAAAAAAGACGATCAAGATTTGGTATTTTAAGTTCACCGGTGAAACTATAGAGCGTGATCATATGCTACATATATATTAACTAATAAGAAAGAATCGCAAACAAACCGTGTATTGTCGCCACTTGATTGGAACAAATCTGGCTTTGATCCAAGTTTCATAAACTTCATCCTGGAAACCTTAAAAATTCCAAGCGATTTCACCTTCAAGATCCCAGATCGTTATCGATGAAATTAACCAATTCAAGTATGGTAGTATATGACTCCTTATGAAAAGAGGGAGGTTTCAACTTTCAAGATTTCTTGAAAATAAGCAAGCTTTTTCGAGGAGAATGGGTGAATCAAGGAGACAATGTCATAAAAACTACACGCTTTTTCACATACACTGTAGCATGTAGGATAAATTTCAAATTTTTACACCATTGCAGACACACCCCACTTGCGTATTTATGTGCTTTCTATCTTTATTGGAACTAAATTTCAAGATCTAAGCTCTACGATCCAGAGTTCTTCAAAAAAAAATCTTTCTTTTACCAACGGATGACGACCTGCCACGATTAAAATGGACCACTATATCAGTAGACAACGAATGAGGACAAAGGTGATTGATAATTTACAGGATTGTACCACTACGCACACATTTAAATGCAGATTTGCATTAAAACCAACAAATTTGTTTCGAGAATTAACGGAGGCATAAAGTATAAAACCCGGAAACTAATCCACTCATTCTAGATTGAGCAAACAAAAAAAACCCTAAACCCGATTTCATTTCAAGCCTCTGAAAACCGCATTAAGGGTGGAAGTTTTGCCATTGATATAACCTGTTTGATACCCAATAATAATAATAAATGAATTTCTAAGTTGTTCGATCATGTAAACTTTATCTTTGATCAAATCTAGATCCTATTACATTATATCATTAAAGTAACACATACATGGATGACTGATATAGATATCAAACCTCAATTATAAACAGGCCCCATTTGGGAGCTTCAGTTTAAGATAAACTCACTTCGAGGTTAAGTTAAATTTGAAGAATCAATTAAAGATGGAGAAGACACACATAAAATCCAGCAATTGATTGGAAGCGTATCAGAAAAATAAACATAACAGTAAAGCAACGATCTTTTTAGGAGAAAGGAAAAGGAAAGAAAGAGAATATCGAGGAACAAGGTAAGAACAAGAAAACCCCACATACCGCTTAAAAATCTTGAATCTTTTGAAACTGATTTTCAATGGCATATAAGGGGAAGCGGAACAAAATCAGCTTTGTCTTTGTAGGTTTGTTAATGGCTCGATAAAAAGTATGAAGAAAATGGGATCGCACAAAAGAGGATAGCTAAAAGTGAAAAAGAAGAAAGGGAGAGGACAGAAAACAGGCATGAAAAAGACGAGTTGCCCGCTTATCTTTGCCAGCCACTAAAGCGACACTGTGTTGGCGCAAAAAGCCAATGGTTTGATCGGAATGGGTCCCCAGTAAAACTGTTAGCTGTTAGGTCCGTTTAGGCTAGGGGTTGTGATAAGGCTGGAGGGTGTGGAGGGAGGCGGCCCCCGTGTGGTCCCATCTCAGCTTGAGGACGCGGCAAACACCCCCTCCCCTCTCTTCCCCGGTTCTATGATGTCCGCGTTTCGACGTCGTCCTCGGTATCACGTCTCATAACGTCCATTTGACCGTTTGAAATTGAAAAATCTGAACGTTGGCATAGAATTAAAAAAAAAAAAAAATTTACCTATAAATACTATATTTACACAACACAATTACACATAATTCATCCAAATATCACCCACAATTCACATTCAAAAATGGAAAACGATCCCAACACTCCGCCGTCAAACCCAAACCCGGTTCGGGTAGGCGAATATAACTTAAATTATTCGCCGAATTGCACGTTTACGAGCTTACTTACGGGTTCATCTCCACACTAATACCCGTATCCATACCCGCCACCACCAAACAAATATTCATACCCGCCACCACCTTACCAATACCCACATTTTCCACAACCGTTACCATCACCACCACCCGTGCAATCACCACGGATTCCATCACCACCGCTACAAGCATCCCTCGACAAGGTCGTCATGGAAACACAACCACCGCCCGCGTCTTCATCAAGAAAGAAAAAGAATAGTTCGCGGAATAAGACACGGAACACCCAAGAGGCAAAGGTTCCGTGGACGCAAGATGAAGAAGTTCAATTGGTCAAATCGTGGCTCGCTATTTCCACTGATTCCGCAAAAGGAAATAGCCAAATATCCAAAGGGTTGTGGGAACATATATTAGCCCATTATTACGAAGCGATGGGCCGTGGTGCGTACCATAACAACGACGGGATTACCGGGAAATGGCGAAAACTTCACCAAGAGTGTACCAAGTTCAACGGAATATTCAACAACTTGGTCAACATTCGCCGAAGCAGCAAAAATGAGTTCCAACTTTTTAACACGGCGATGGAACAATACGCCCGAGTAGTTGGAAAACCGTTTGCGTATTTGAAATCTTGGGAGATGCTGCGAAACGGTCCAAAATGGCTACTAACTCCGGATAATCGCCAGCTTGAGCTCGGGATCCAAACGTGCGAGGGTCTCGGAATCAAACGACGGCGCTTACGATGGTCGAGACCCGATCGACCTCGATGACAACGCTTCACCGCAAAACGAGATGCCTCTGCCTACCCGCCCGATCGGTCGCGACCGAGCGAAACGAGCCGCCTCCGGCTCGTCTTCCAAAGACCAAGTCGTCGAGAATGGCGATGCTCACATTGAACAATTCAACCGCTACAACGAAATTCAAAAAACGCGGTTGGATTTTCAAGTTATAAGCAAATCGGGGATCGAAGAAGACCTCGCAACAATCCAAGCGATGAGTGAAAGAATTCGCAAAAAATATTTAAATAAGTAGTTATTATTTTTTTAATTTAGGAAATGTTTAATTTTTTTTTAATATAATGTAATGTCCTTTTATTTTAATTTTAATATTATGGTTTTTAATTAATTTATAATGTTTGATTTTAATTATAAAAAACGTAAAATAAAAAATGACGTGGAAAATAAAATGGATGTCATGCTGTCTTGCGTTTCCTGGGATGTGTCCTGAGGTTGTCATGCTGACGTGTCGTTGACGTGGCGACAGTCATGGGTTGTCATGGTGTCTTGCACACCCCATAGCCTAATATCCCAAACACCAAAAGTATTGTTAACGGACTTCTAAATCACTTATTCATGAAATGGTCTGAAATTTAGTATTTTATTTAATTTTTACATCGTTATTTAATTTTAATCTTTTTACTATTAATTTAAAAAGTTAATTTTAAAAAAAAAAAACATATCACAAATTAAATAAAACATCAACCTAAATATTTTTTACGGACTTTTACTTTCATCGCTTCAAGTTCCTCGAGATCTCGACTGGTTAATTTGTCGGTTGTTAATTTTAGATTTGTCAATCGTGATACATTTGTTGTTCGCGCCGTATAACAATTTTTTGTTGTAATTTAAGATGAAGGTCAAATCTTTCGACTAAAAGGTTCATCTTGTTCGTCGACTTTTTTTAGTTGACGAGGACATGGCGGCTCGCTTTTCTTTATCATGTCCCATCAGTCGGCGAAGCGGTTCTTCCGTTGGGATATCATCGCCATCGTTATTGAGGTTGATCGGGTTTTGAGCTTTGGAAATATAGTCGTTTGATACCGACGTCCTTGGCCGTTTTGAGGCCAAAACACAAATCCTATGTTGTCGATGGAACAAGTACTCATTTAGGCCCTTTTTGCAAACCTCGCACGCTTTCAAATGCACAAAAGGTTTTTCATTTTGTCGTGCAAATTATTCTAACGCAGTATCGAACACGTTAAAATCACTTGCGTCGCTTCGATGTTAGTTTTGTAAGGTTGTTGTAAATGCCGTTAAATTTGATACATGTTGCTCGCAACTTTCTCCAATTTCCTCATAATCCATCGTTATTACGACAAATTCCTCGACCCATTGTTTCATG
Organism: Cichorium intybus; assembly: GCA_023525715.1. Classification (NCBI taxonomy): domain Eukaryota; kingdom Viridiplantae; phylum Streptophyta; class Magnoliopsida; order Asterales; family Asteraceae; genus Cichorium; species Cichorium intybus. The sequence continues at coordinate 31,812,434 of CM042014.1, forward strand.
AAATGTACCAAAAAAATTCCCATAAGCTCCCAAATGTTTGGCTATTGCCTTTAGAGGCCTCTTTCGAGATCGATATCCACGCTTTCGCCAAAGCGACCTCTTCGTTTGATATTGGTATAGTGGTGGAAATTAGTTTGGTTGTGGGTATTTGTTTCGATGAATAATTAAGATTATATTAATTGAATCGTAGCAGGATAGTGTTTAATCGGAAAGGGTTCACGATTTGGTGTGTTGGTGTTATGGTTGGATAGTAGGGTGTTTGGATTTTGATCTATTTTTCTAAGAAATTTAGAGAGTGAGATAGAAGTATTTTGAGAGAGATAGTGATATAGAAAGAGATGTAAAATTTATAAAATAAGTGTGGTATTTATAGGTTAATAAAAATGGTTTTTATAAAAAAATAAAATTCTTAATTATGGTCCAATGGTCACATGAACGTTCCTCGACGTTACAGTGGGCACGCATTGGGACGAGAACGTCGGGAACGCAGGGGAGAGGCAAAGGAAGGGCGGGTGTTTGCACGTCCTCCTTTCTAACATTCCTATCATAGGCCTAGAAGTTTTGGGTTTGAATTGATAAAATAAATAACAAATAAATTTCTATTTTGAGAAATAGATAAATAAAAGTAAATAAATAAGAATAAATTTGAATATTCAAATCATGAGTAGAATTGAAGTTTAAAAAGCCAAAATAAAGTGTTAATGAATGCCTCGAAGATTTAAAACCAATTTTAAACCAAAAATGAGAAATTAAGACATAGATACTAAAACGGTCAATTTTGTCAACCTTCGCATCTCTAGATTTGATCTTACCCCCCGCCAAACTATTGTATAAGTTCACCGCCATTGTCTCTAGATATAGCTCCCCCAACAACCAATAACATTCCGGAATATCCATAGGGACATAAACCTACGCAAAGTTAATAAAATATATTAGTTTCTTATATTTCATAAACGTTTAACAAACTGACATAATCTATAAAATTATTCACTTTGTCAACCGTCCACCAAGCTGGCAAAACATCATGATCATCCTATCTACATCAAACCTCGACCAATCATCATTAGGTCTCTAGTTAAAAGAATGTTGGAGGCATGATTGTCTATCGGCCTCTTTCATTCTTCTTTTCCGTTAACAATCTACTCCAAAGTGTCATATGCTGCAAGAGTTTCAAAACGATCAAAAATAAAACAAGTAATTAATAACTAATAATATAAGTACAATTATAAATATTTACCCACGCATCTAACCAAGACGGGTTAAGCGCTCCAAGCAGTAACTCCCAAAAATGCATATCTAATACAACCCTAAGAGATTTATGGTAAATCAGACACTTTAAGAAATAACCAACCTATCTCCGTACCATGAGGGGCATACTGCTACAACAGTAAAGCGCTCGGGTCGGGAAGGGGAGGTAAGACAACGGTAGGTGGTTTTCTACTACGACGGATTAGCTGTGGGGTCATGTCTTTCAACTGAAATTGCATGAAGTTTAATAATTCATATAAGGCGATCGGGAGTACTCTTCACGGAGGGACCGTGATGGCCACGTTTGCACCCATCACGGCGTGCACACCGCCCCGTGCTACCGTGATGGGGCGTGGTCGTGAAGGGCCGTGTTCCATATCACGGGTGATCACATCCAATGAGAGAAATGGAGAGGAGATAGCCGTTGCAACGGCTAGAATTTAAAAAAAAAAAATTACTTTTTTTTTAAAATTACCATATACACACACATATATATATATATATATATATATATATATATATATATATATATATATATATATATATATATATATATATATATATATATATATCACATCTTTTTAACATTTTACACACACATTCTTCATCTTTTAACCTCTCAAACATAAAATTTTAAAAATCTTTTGCAATGGAACAAAACCCAAACACCCCACCTTCAAACCAAAACCGCGAGTATGATCCGTTCGGATTAAACTCGACCCCGCGTCAATACCCGAATCTTGAATCGCCCCGCGGTGGTTTTATGAATTTACTCCAAGGCGGGTCTCCGATCGCACAACCACCACTTTTTCAACAACCATATCCGTCATTCAACCCATATCAACAATTTCAACCCCCGTTTCCGTTTCAACCGCAAGGATTCCAAGGCCAGTCGTCGCAACCACCGCAACCGCAACCGGTGTCACAACCACCACCGATGTCACAACCACCACCGCAACCGCAACCGGTGTCTCCCGATATGGTTCAAGAGACACAAGAGGAAGGGGACAACCAAACCCGCCGAGCCGCAAGGAAGAAGGCAAAACAAACGGGGGCGAAAAAAGAACGAATTGGACGAAAGAGGAGGAGTTAAACTTGGTGAAGGCGTACATTTCCGCTTCCGTTGACCCGATCGTCGGGGACTCGCAAACGCTTGATACTTTTTGGAACAAAGTTCAAGCAAATTTTTACGAGCTTATGGGCGAAAAAAAACGGAACATGGATAAAATTTCGGGGAAATTTCGAGAGATGCGACTAAAGCTCAACGCTTTTAACGGCATGTTCAACAATCTCTCGAATATGCGGAAAAGGGGGTCCAACGACTTCGACGTTTTCAACGCGGCGTTAAAACAATACGAGACAACAACCCCGACTCGGAAAGCGTTCCCGTATATACAAGCTTGGAACGAGTTGAAAAAACAACCGAAGTGGCTTCTTGTCGAAGATTCGCAATCTTCGGGAACTAAACGATCGAGGTCGGTCCACCAAGGGACGTCACAACAATCGGACGGGCGAACTTATATTGACGTGAACGACGAGCCCGTCGATCTCGATGAAGACGAACCCCAACCGATCCGTCGACCGATTGGGCGAGACCGAGCAAAAAAAGCCGGCAAGAAAGCGGCTTCGGGTTCTGGTTCCGAGTCGAGCGTTATGGAATTGTTTGGCGACAAATTCGACCGATACGTCCAATTACAAAGCGAAAAGGTCGGGATTATGGGTCGGGTCAAAAAAAGAAATTGTCAAAACGCAACGGCAAATTGTCCAAACGCAACGGGAGTTACAACGAAACGCCGATATCGACTTCTTGACAAAAAAACCATCCGACTTCGAGGGCGAGGATTTGGAAATTTTCTTGGCGATGCGGGAAAGTGTACGCGCTAAATATCGCCCCGGGAACAACAACGACAACGACACCGACACCGATGACGACAACTAGTTTACGTTTATTTTTATTTTTAGTGTAATTTTTATTTTCTAAGTTTGTTTTTTTTTTAATTTTTATTTTTAATGAAATGGTTTTTAATTTAAAAATTATGTTCTAATTTATTTTTGAATTCTTTTTAATTAAAAAGATGACGTGGTGTGATGAAAATGTGATGGGTATAAAGGGGGTAATGTGATGGAGTGTGATGGGATAAAATCTTATGTGGCGATGACGTGGCGCCCATCACTTTTGGGCAAAGTGATGGGTACTCCCATCAGCCTAATATCTCTGCATTACGTATTTACTATACTCTAAAATACTAAGTGTACCTATGTATATGGACTACCAAAAATCATGAAGGATGTCGTACTCTAGCACCAATTAAGCGGGCATTCAGCAAGCAGCAATATGTAAAAATTCCTCGTTATCTTCAAGTGGGCTGACATGTCCTTGACCAACAACATCCTCAACCACCTCCTTTTTTCGTTAGGAGAGGTGTAACATAATTATCCGCATCTTTGATATCGTCCTGCAATAATATAAAGATCTCACCATATGTATATTACATTTACATATAATATATGTAAAAATTACAACAGATTCTATATTTATTACCTCCAAATTATCAAAATTGATGTTATCAAAAAAGTCATCCATAGGTATGTCCTCGGCTACAAAAGGAGTTTGACCACAAGCATGGCTCTTCAACTGTTCATTATTAGATTTTTTAAATCAAACACCAATATACTTGCGTCAGACTTTTCACGCCACACACGTTCTCGAAAGGTAGAAGTGATGGTGTCTTCATTTCTTTTTTTGCTTTTGGATATTTACCAAAACATAAACCTTACCTTTAATCACACAAATATTTATCGGCCTGTAGGAAAGTCAATGAGGACTTATCTGAAAATGAAGTTGCTTGGTATTATCTCCATCCTCGGGAATAACTTGATGCATGAGCATCGTATGACATAAAAGAACATCCCCACGGATTGACGAAATACCAATCCAACCGTCAAATGTTGATGCCCAAAATATTTCTAAACGGTGTCCTTCTACCGAGCTTTAATCTCTTAGATATCACTAGCAAAGCCTTTGAAATTACCAATGGCATGTACATTTTTATTTGGATGCTGCAAAAAGATTATTTATAAAAAAAATAATAAAAAGTTTCGCAGGTTGCATAGGATACTTGCGAATGTACACGTGGTTAATGCACAAACTGTGCATTAGCGACTTGTACATTTGCAAGTGTTCTTGGAAACTAGCGAATGTACAAGTCGCTAATGCACAGTCTGTGCATTAGCGACTTGTACATTCGCAAGTCTCCTATGGCAACTACGATTCTCTCTAGGTTTTTTTGGATTTTGGTCATTTTTTCCGTTTCAAACCTAATGTTTTACACCTAAGATCTACAAATCATGTATAAGAAACGAAAACGATGTCAAATTAAAAAACTTGCATGAGTTGACGTGTATTCTTCAGCCATTCTCGTAAAAGGTTAGAGAGAAGTTCACAATCTCAAACACTGAAAATGAACACAAAATGAATTTTTTGACCATTTATACATTGGGCCCACGGGCTTCAGCCCATAGCCAAAATCACAACCTACCAGCTGACACATCATCATTTTCGCAGCCCATAGGCTGCCATGTCATCGCAGGTGGCCAAGCCCACGTGCGAAAATTGTGTCTATTTTGGTCATTTCGTTAATTTTTTACTATTTTTGGCAAATACATATGAGATTAGACTATTTTTGTATTTTTCCCTATATATATATTTCCTTAATCCCAACAACAGACTTAAGAATGTTTATCATAACATTTGTTGAAGTGATGTATCACTAGCTACATAGAAAATTAAAGCAAAAGGCACACCTAGCTAAAATATACAATGCACGAACACCAGGAAAACCGGAAAAAACATAAAAACTTACGATTTTGTTATCTCCAACTTTTGTTTTCTAAATTGTTTTCCGATTGTATAAGAATTGAAGTTGCCCGTTTTTATGCAATTAGCCTAAAAGTTATGTATTTGTTTCATATGAAATAAATTTGTGTGTGTGTATATATATATATATATATATATATATATATATATATATATATATATATATATATATATATATATATATATATATATATATATATATATATATATATATATATATATAAAATACTGATTTGTATCATAGGTATACATTAAGTAAAACTCTAATTATTTCTAGTTAACAAGTAAATTAGTATTAGAAATGGGCTGAAATGTGTGGAAATCTTATAGATCTCAAAGTCGTTACAAAGCAGAGGGGGCCCTGTGACAGAAGAATCCCAGGCACGCCATCCTCACACAGCTCACCAGTCTTATTTTATAATTAGTTCTGAGTATCTACAATTTGAGTTCATATCACATGTTTAAAGTAAATCTAGTGGAAGCTAAAATGAGTATCAACCCATACGGTTTAAATTGATACACACAATGATAAGATGTGAAAAAATGTGAAGAGTGAAGACTATATAAGTCTTACGTACGTGGTTTACATTGAATATTGAGAATCAAAGAGACACAGTGTTTTTTTATTTTATCAAAAGGTGTATTAACAATACAAGGAAAAAAAAAAACTATAAATAGGAATAATTAAGGCAACCCTAACTAAAAGAAACTATAAGTAGGAAATAATTAAGGTAAGCCTAACTAAGAAAAAAAACCTATAACATAAAAGGACTGGATAGAAGTGATGGAAAGTAGGAACTATAAATAGGAAATAGGAGATAATTAGTTGATGTAAGTCGATATAACAACAAATATTAATTTTCTAATTACATTACATTCGATCAAATATTTAATATAAATTACAACATTTTCTAAAAAAATTAGTTTCAAACTTGTTTAGTTGTCCATTAACAATAATAATACAACAGAGTAAATTACATGTCTCTTTATGATCTGTGAAATACTATAGACAATAATTTAAAACCTGCTTTTTTAATTCACCGAGTGTAAAGGCCGGTTCACGGGTCAACTGGTTTATCAATCGGGTCAACCCGATTTTTAGATTTTATTTACATATTTTATATATATTCTGCATAACACAAGCACACACTTCAATCTTTTAAGTATTATGTTTTACAATTTGAAGCATTTGAAAATTGAAACATTTAAAATATTCATGTTACATTTTGTCAAGCACACATTTTAAATGTAAATTAAGCATACACTTAGGTGTCATTTGTTTTTTCCTGGAAGATATTTTGTGGCACTTGTGTCTGAAAATGGACAGACGTTTTAACAGAAGTAAGTTGATTTTTTTGAAGATCGCAGACGTAAAAACGTCTACACATCCTCTTTTTCTAGAAAATTTGGAAAATAAATTCTAAACCATGTCTTTTAGAACCTAAAACAAAAAAGGGAATATGACTCCTTCCTCTCTTGCACATGACGTTCATGGTATTTCCCTTGTCCCATCACTATCGTTTCATGGGTGCGTCTGCCATCTTCCAGCCGTCGATCAACCTTGTGCCACCCTACACGTCGACGATGTCTGTTTCCCGCCACCAACCCCTACGATGCTAATGACCCTGTTGGCCCTCTTGTGCAGCCCTAAAATCGGTTTGTGTCAAGCCCTAAAATCAATTTTTTGTCCAGCTCTAAAAATCAAAGGTATATCTTTCTTTTTGGGAATATGTTCTTTCTCCTTCTTGTTGCATTCTAGGGTTATTTTGCTGAAATAAACAGATTTTGATATTGTTGCTGATTTGTGCTGAAAATCTTGAGAAATACTTGTTGATTTACGAGGAATAGTTGCTGATTTATGAGAAATACTAGTTGATTTGTGCTAAAAATCTTGAGAAATACTTGCTGATTTGCTAAAAAATCTTGACGAAAATAAAAAAATTTGAGTTAAATGGTTGGTGAAATTTGTAAAGTCGGATTTTTGTGATACATGTGTGATGAAATGTCTTCATTCTTGTTTAAATTGGCTGAAAGTCAGAATTTTTTTGAGTTAAAAGGTTGCTAAAAATCCTGGCAAACGAGTCATGTTGTGTCAAGTCAAAACATTAATCGGGTTGAGAGAGCTTGACCCTAACCCGATCCATTTAATAATCGTGTCATGTCGTGTCAACTCATTTATTTTCATGTCGAGTTAGCGGGTTTAGGGTTAGACCTTGTAAATATGTTATGTCGTATCATGTTGAAGTATTAACAAGTTAAACGAGTGAAAGTTGGTGAGGCAAAAAAGCAACAATGAAAAATTAGAAAGAGTAGAAATTAGGAGGCGGAAGGGAAAAGATCATTGCAAGTTGCCACGACAAAATGGAAAGAGTATGAGTTGGAGAAGCGGATGAACAAGGCCACAAGAATGAGAGAGCGGCTAAGTGAAATTGTTAAGTATATGAGAGAATGGAAAAGGTAAAACTACGTCTTGACTTAGTGGGCAAAGTCATTTTTACTATATAAAGTGACTCAACTTAAAGAAATTTTTTCATATTTGGTTATGGATTTGTGTTTTTTGAATTTATCTGAATAATTAAAAAACTTGCATATAGATAAACGGGTCTTGTTTGTGTCATTTTCGATTTGAAACTCTCAACCCTAACCTTACTCGCTTAATAATCGTGTCGTGTCGTGTCGTGTCAACCCGTTTATTTAAACGAGTTGAAATCTCTTACCCAAACCCGTTTATTTCGTGTCGGGTTAACGTGTCGTGTCAGTTTTTGCCATCTCTAACTGAAATGTGTTGAAAATCATATTTTTGTGATACATGTATGTTGAAATGTCTTAATTCTTACATAAATATGAAGGCTGATAAGAAATGTACAAACTTTTGAGAATCGTGCTTATGTGTTTTTCTTACATGAAAAACATGTGTAATGCATTATTTGAATCTTAATTTGACATTGTTTCTCATTTGTTTTCTTACTCTACAAACTATAATTATTTATCTTTTTCAGGTCTTCAAGAAGATATGAAGTTTGATGTTGATTTTATGGGTTAAGATTTTCAATAGTTATCTTTTAATGTAATCAATCAATCTTATTTTTATTTTGGTTTTTGTTTATCTTAATTATAAGTGTATTTTTATTGAAGTTTTTGAGAAAAAAATGAAACATAAATATAATCATATTTTGGTCGAATTTAATGGAAATGACACAGTAGAATACAAATATGGGACAATTTTCCCTTGCCTTTGTGATGGAATGGTAAAGTGATGGAAGTATAATATGAAATGGTACAATACAAATATGGGACAATCTTTCCCATTTTGCCTTTGTGGTGATCATGTATTATCTTACCCAGTGATGTATAATATGAAATGGTAAAGTGACGAAAGTATTTCATGTATATAGTTTTTTGCAATTAGCCCTTTTGCAATATGATTTTGCGGTTGTTTTGAATTTGAATTTAGTTTTTTTCGTACATGGGTATTGTTTTGAATTTCCAATTTAGTTTTTTCTTTATAAATTATAGATAATTATTGACAAAGTATTTTAAGTTAAAAAATCAGTTTGTTTAAACTTTATTTTTTAACATGTAGACTTTAAAAAATAAACAATATTTTTCTTGCAAACTGTAGACGTCTAGTCTACCTCTTCTTCTGCAAATGTAGTTTGCAGACTGTAGATGTTTTACCTCTTCAAAAACAAACAACACCTTAAACAAATTCAAGTTACATTCTGTCAAGCACACGGTTACATACCTAAGAAATTACATAAAACATTCTACTTATAAGGAAATTATAGAAAAAATTCAAACATTCTATCACATTCTTAAACAAAAACATTGGGACAGGACACATTTTACTGGTAAATAAATGGAATTCTAGCTCAAAGCTGACTGAAATTGCCACCGAAACATTCTTAAACTAAAAGTTGGGATCGAGAATCTGAAATCGCTTAGAATCACCGATCAATGTGTTTCTGAAATCGTTGACCCGTGATGGGATTGCTAATAGGAAAAGTGAAATTAACACAGGGGCTAAGTGTGTTTTTCTTATTTGCATAACATGATGGCTGAGAAGCTGAAATTCATAATCAACGTAGTTAAAAATCTTTATTGTTACCACTTGGGAGCAAACATAAAATCGTTACGGGTATATTTTCTTGCAAAATACCGAAATACCCTCATGTGCAAGACAATCAGGGGTCTTATTGGACTGGAGGGAGTAGGGCTGTAAACGAACCGAACATTCAACGAACATTTTGTGAACTGTTCGGAGGGAAGTTCGTTTATGTTCGTTTATTTAAAAATGAACAAACATGAACACGAATTCTCGTTTGTTTAGTTAAACAAACGAACATGAACAATGATGTCGTTCATTCAATTATGTTCGTGAACGTTCGTTTATGTTGTTCATTTATGTTTGTTCATTTAAGTTCCTTTATGTTCATATATGTTCAATTCTGTTTGATTACATTACAATATTATATGTTCGTTTATGTTCATATATGTTCAATTCTGTTTGTTTATCTCTGTTCGTTTGTGTTTGTTCGTTTATCATGTTCACGAACATAAACGAATGAACATGAACCAAATAATTTGTTAAACAAACGAACATGAAAAGAAAAACTCGTTCGTTTATCCATTCGTGTTCGTTCGTTTGTTCGGCCAACTTAAACAAACGAACATGAACAAGCCATCGTTCGTGTTTGTTCTATTCATTTACAGTCCTAGGAAGGAGGGGGTATATTAGATAATAGGATTACTAGTGTTACAAAAGCTTATATTAGGATGGGGGAGTAGTTCCCTCTCATCCCTCTCATCCCACACACCACATCATCTTTTCTCACTCCTCTCACTTCCATATTTCTCCATTTTTCACCCATGGAAGCAGTTCCCTTCGAACCCACTGAACCCACGATGCCACATCATATTTTCGATTATTAAATTCATTTATTAATTAAAAAATTAATTTAACATTTAATTTAATATTCCTAATAATATTAAATGTATTTAAAAATTAAAAAAAAGCCAAATAACATTAAATTAAAAAGCACACCGTTACAAGAGTTAAAAAAACCTAAATACAAAAATAACCTAAATACGAAAAAAAACAAAATAAAAAAAAACCTAAAAATCTCAACCGTACATCTATGCTATTTCCAGCATTTTCGCAAGAGCCAAAGCTAGTTGACTTCCGATCAAATGATCATGGGGGCGAAGGAAGAACTTTAAATCCTTTTGTTGGCGTGCGTATATGAGCAATGCTTTCTCTAGCTCAATGAGAGATGCTTTCTGCTTCGATTCATCCCCGGTACAACCAACTTCTTTGCACGGTAGTCGTCTTTCTTGGGTATCTTATCCAGGATGGTCTGATACCCCTCAGGCATTGATAAAGATCCAACCACATTTTTCCTTTTTCTTTGTCGGGAATGTGTTGATGGTTGTGGGGAAACTTCATTGTCGTCGTCAACATCAACTGGATGAGGTGTAAAGTGTGCATCAGAAGGGGAGTTCGTGTAGTGGTTGGAGTCGGATGTCTTGCTTCGTTTGGAGAAATGATGTGGGGAATTCATCCCCATTACCTCGACTCTGAGCCATTTGGCATGGTCTTTCAGTATTTCCCATGCCCCCATATGTTGGAACCCGTTCCTGATAATTTTCCGGTATTCCAACTGTGTTGCCTTTAAAACATCCACATCGCCCCTGTCGCTGGCACGTATGTTGCATTTGTTGTTGTAAATTCAGTTGAACTTGTTTACCTTCGTTTGCATGTCCTTAAACATGCTCTCCCAAAATGAGTCGGAGCATTGATGGTTTCCGCGTTCATGATTCTCGGAAACACTAATATACGCCTTCGCCAAGGCGATCTCCTCGTCCTCCTTCCACGAGAGACGTTTCACCCATTGAGTGTAAGAGAGTATCGTAGTACGTGTATGGGGTGTTGTTGTTGTTGTTGTTGTTGTGTTTGTGGGACTGCCTCCTCGTTATCCTCCTCTTCCTCCTGCTCCTCCTCTTGATCCTCGTTCTCTGAGGGTGGAATGGTTTCGTCACTTGACTCCTCCTGTTAGCTACGAAAATGAGAAGTGTCGGAGACGTAGCATTGGGAGTTGTGTAATTGGTGGGGCTATGTTGGAACTGGATAGGGTATTGTTGGAACTAGGTTGGATATTGTTGGAAATGGGTAGGGTATTGGAAAAAAAATCTTGAGAAAATTGTGTAAAATTTGGTTGGAATTGGGGATATTTTGTGTTATGAATGTGCGCGGATGGGTTGGTGGAACATCTTGATGGTTTCTATTTTTTGAGGAACCGCGTTTTTTGGATTTGCCTCGGCTTGAATCCATTTTATAAAAAAAAGGTTTTTTTATAAAATAATAGGCAAAAGGTTTTTAGAGAGAAAATGAGAATAATAAAGAAGGGTGAAGGTGTGATTTTTTAATAAGTAAAGAAGTGGTATTTATAGAGATGAATGGAAGGTAATTTTTAAGGGATTAAAATTTTTCTTTTTTAATAAAGGTTGTGGGTTCGAGTGGGTTCACCACCCCACACCCGAAACCCCAGCACCCTATCTATCGCGAACCCGAGCCGGCAGAACAGCGATACCGAAGGTACTAGCGGTACCGGCGCTTTCCCCATCCCGAACCCGCACCATCTGTGGACTACACCGCGTACCCTTTGGACAACAAATCAATATTGTGGACTTTACTTGTTATATTCCACAAATCACAAGGACAAATATGTGATTTATTCTATAAAATATCTACAGAATTAATATCAGGTTAATTTTTTTACTTTATCTCATCAAAAGACATCTAAATATCTAATCGTTAGCCAAGTATGTTTATCAAACAATTTGTTAAATCAAGTAACACATTTTTTAGATGAAATTGTTTTATCATGTTAATGTTACGGTATCTAATATTTTCTCTTGTAAAATACCAAAATATCCTAATATGCATGGCACGTCCGTCCGGGATCATTTTGGAGAGAGAGAGAGAGAGAGAGAGAGAGAGAGAGAGAGAGAAAGGGGGGGGGGGGGGGGGGGTGTTACATTAGGGCATCCGACTAATAGTGTTACAAATGCTTCAATTAACGATAAAAAATGCAATTTACAATATAAAATATCTGCAGAATTAATATTTGGTATAATTTTTTAGTTTATTTTATCAAAAGGCATCTTAAATATCTAATCGTTAGCCAGGCAAGTTTATCAAACAATTTGTTAAATCAGGTAAGATATTTTTAATAAAACCGTTTTATTGTGTTAACATTGCGATGCTGAAATATTTAACACAATAAAAACTGGAAAAAGTTATTTAACTCGTGAGTCATAATAAAAAAGGAAAAGCATAATTATTAAAAACGAGGCAAGTGTGTGCGTGATGATGAAATGCAATTGCAATTTTCAAAGACGAGATCTTCATCGCATTATGCCATCATGTCATGAACGTTCATGAATCACTTCACTTAGGAGCAAGTCCTTCGATGAATCACCAAAGCATAGATTCTGTTTTATTTTTTAAGCTATAACAATAATAACCTATAAAACTAATTTCAAGACTAAAACACAAATTATACAGGTCATACAATTATGGATTTAGAGGTTATTTGAATAATTGGGTATTAATATTTACTTTTTCCCTTAATCTTATAACATTTATATTTACGATTGATTAAAAAATATAGATTGTATTACGGTATTCCTAACAAAAGAGAAATGTCTTTAACATATATGTTGTTTATCAAAGATAATATATGTTTTTAGCCTCGCCATTAGAGCTAGTGGTTGAATATGAAATTTCACACAGGAGGTCTACGGTTTAAATTTTGGCACACCTAAAAGTTGCTACTGTTCCGCGATTAACCTCCCACGTAAATAATGAGGCGCGTTAACATGAGTCGCTCAGATTGTGAGGTAAACTATTTTTCTAATGTATATTTTTAACAACCAGACAAATATTATGTATACACTAGCTAGCAACCATCTTTGATCCCCAAAATTAGAGATCCTATGGTTTTAAAAGACTACCCGATCGATATGCTTGATTGGCTGTTACGTAAAAATTATTTCTAAGGTTTTAGCAAGTAGACTGAAGAAGGTAATTAACAAAGTTGTGAGCAATGGACAATCGGCATACATTCGTGGAAGGAATATTGTAGACGGGCCGTTTATCATTAATGAGGTTCTTAATTGGGCAAAAAAATCAAGATCTAAATCTATTTTCATCAAGTAGATTTGGAGAAAGCTTTCGACTCTATAGACTGGGGTTACTAGACTCAGTTCTTTCTCAGATGAGGTTTGGGAATAAATGGAGGATTTCGATTAGTGGATTGCTAAAGTCTGGTAGGGGGTCGGTTCTCATTAATGGCGCTCCTACGAAAAAGTTTCCCATTGAGAAGGGGTTGAGACAAGGTGACCCACTTTTACCTTTTCTGTTCATCATTGCTATGGAGGGGCTGCATGTTGTTATGGAATCTGCTTGCGAGAAACATCTATTCCACAGTATTCGGCTTCCTGATGGCTGTCAGATGTTGTCACACATTATGTATGTAGATGACATCATGTTTATTGGGGATTGGTCTCCGGTAAACTTTCTTAATTTGAAACGCCTTCTTCGTTGTTTTTCCATGACTTCGGGTCTTAGGGTTAACTTCTGCAAAAGCAAAGTTTATGGTATTGGGGTCAAAAAGGAAGAGATGGGAAGATTGGCGAATTTCATGGGTTGTGAGGCTTCTGAATTCCCATTTACTTACCTTGGGCTGCCAATTGGAGTAAGCATGAGATTAGCAAAGAACTGTAACCCGGTGATTGAACGCTTCAAGAGCAAGCTTAATATTTGGAAAAAGAACATTTGGAGGTAGACTCACGTTAGTTAAATATGTCCTTGGTAGTCTCCCATTATACTACATGTCAGTGTATAAAGCCCCAACAAAAGTTATCAAAAAACTTGAGATGATTAGGAGAAGATTTCTATGGAAAGGGACAGATGAAAAAAGATGTATCAACTGGGTGGCCTGGGATAAAGTGACTACTCCTAAGCACATGGGAGGTTTAGGCATTAAAGACTTAAAGGATTTCAACAATAGCTTACTGGCTAAATGGTGGTGGAAGTTAAGGCAATACGGTAGTGCCTTATGGTCACAGGTGATAAAAAGCATTCACAGAATTAAACATTTTGATGACGGTAAAATGGATAAAAAAATTCTATATTGGAACATGGAAAGAGGTTACAGAGATCGAATCTTTCTTCTTGGAGTCTGGAATTAGTCTTAGAGATCTGCTTAGAAGGAAGGTTGGGATAGGTGATAAAACCCGGTTCTAGAAAGACCTTCGGGTAACCGACATTCCTTTAAAATATAAATTTCCAAGAATTTATAGGATTGAAAAAGAAAATAACTGTTTGATCATGGAAAGGGTGGAAACTTCTCTCTCAGGTGTAAGCTTTAACTGGCAATGGAAAAAACAACAATTATCGTTAACAGAGGAAAGAGAGCTTCAAGATCTAATCATAACGTTGAGTCAGTTCGAGCTCACATCAAAAGAGGATAGTTGGGATTAGATCATCGAAAATAATGGACTTTTCTCGTTCAAATCCTTGAGGCAGGCTTTAGATACTTCAAAAAAGGAGCAAATCCCAAAAACAGTTAGGTGGTGCTCGTGGGTTCCAAGCAAGGTCAACTGTTTCGCTCGGAGACTAGCTTTAAATAAAATTCTACTGAAATCCAATATTATAAACAGAGGGGTTCGAATTTCTGATGTAAATTGTTCCTTTTGTGCGTTAGTTGATGAATCAGTGGACCACATGTCCAAACATATTCTACAATTCTACAATTCAGAATCGTTGAAACAAGCAATAAATAAAACTATAAAAATACGATAAATAAACTAAAACAAGAAAATACCAACTTATGACTACTGAAATTCGAAATCACTAGACACTAGTCGAAGAAGCCAAGGTTCAACCTTTGGGTCAGTTCTTCGCTCCAGAAATTCAACCTAGACGCCTCTATTTATAGTTGCAAAATCGAGCAATCCGCACCGCGCAAGGGTGAAATCTGCAGCGCGCCCTTGTCTCTAACCCCGTTTCTCGCTCTTTGAATTTCAAGTCGTCATCTGATCCTTGACTTTCCGCGACGCGCGTGCTCTTAAGGTTGCGGCGCGCGTGTCATTTCTACTGAAAGTGAACTTCCATCAAAACTTCTTCATTTTGTACGCATTCAGCCCATGTTTATATCTTTTTTCACACACAAGCACTAGACACGAAAAGTGAGTAATATAACAGTTTACGATATATATTTCACTCAGAATAGGGCTCAACGGCGACTAAAATACTTGATATTACTAGGCATCATCACCAATCTATGCCAAATTTAGAGCATCGAAAGGAAATACAATAAATAAGATGTAACGCCCGGTTTCCCAAAGATGAATTACACCTTAATCTTCTCTTATTAGAACAACATGAAAGGGTGTAACTCAATTTAAGAAACAAGTAATACAAAGCTGTTATCAAAGCATAGTTTAAGTCATAAACTATTTACAATAGTATTTAAAAACTATCATTCAAAAACCGGGTCACATTACATATTTTAAAACAACAAACTAAGTCCAAGTCCAAGTTCAACTATCCCTCTGAGACACGCTTCCCCCGATCGCCACTACCAAAACCTAACACAAACAACAATAACAAACAATTTATGAGCTATGAAAGCTCAGTGAGAATTTAAGGTTATTTGGTTTGTATCATCCATTATCTTATTTTAACCAAGCTCAATGGACTATCTCAGTCCCAAGTGTGATATACACACTATAACTCTTTATTCCAAATACTCAAAATTTGGTTATACTCAACCAAATTAAAACATAGCTCATTTCTTTTCTGTAAACAACATCATAATAAGACATAATCATCTAATAATTAACTACTCACCTGTTGTCGGGTTACTCTGTGAAATTCCTGAACCGCGTGTGTCGTGCTCCTGTCCAGCCTTAGCTGTATCACAATATCTCGGGTCAAACTCAATATTCAACAATCTCAATCATACTCAATATCGATAACAATCAAGAATTTGAATCATAAGAGAGGTTTATAATCAAAAGATAGTAATACTATCTTAATTATAACTTCCAATTTCACCACTTTGAATCATACAACCCTAAAAACACAATACAAGCACTTTGCAAGCTTGGGTCTCGAATTAGAACTTTATTACACACACTAATTCAAGTAAACTCATTCTAAATCATGCTAGTAATAGGTGGTTCATCAAAACCATAAGGAACCATCTCAATTCCAAAGATTCAACCATCAAAACAAGATAAAAACCAAAGAGGATTACCTTTCAAGCTCAAGGAACTAATCTCTAGCTTCAACTCGTGATCAATAAGCCTTAATCTCGACTTAGAAGGGTTAGAATCGCTTTTCTAGGGTTTGGGAGAGTTTTGGTCGAATTGGAAATGACCCAAGTGAAAGAAAACTCGTATTTAAAATAGCCCTGGTGCGCGACACGACCCGTGTAGGCTCACACGACCCGTGTGACACCTACAGCAAGCCATCCTGAAAATGCACAGACCCACACGACCCGTGTAGCCTCACACGACCCGTGTGAGACCCAACCTCACTTCGGTAATTTTTGAACAAGAGCTACACGACCCGTGTAGAGGTACACGACCCGTGTAGACCTGAAAGAGGGTACTGTTTGGTTCTTAAGCCTTTCTACACGACCCGTGTGGCCATACACGACCCGTGTAGCTCTGATTTGACATTTTACAAGTCCAAACTTTACTCAATTGGGTTTTTAACCATCCTAACTCATATAACAACCTATTTAATCTTAATTACACTAAGATTAACACAAAATCTATATAAATTAATAATATGGTGTTACATAAGAAATCACAATAATTGTATCGAAAAGAGAATTCTTCCAGATGTTCACATCCCCAAAAGAATGTTGTTATGAAACATTTAAGGGTGCATTTAGTTGTGGAAAACTGCTCTGTTTTCCGGAAAATTTTTCCAAGAAAAAAGAGAATTCTGAAAACGCGTTTAGTTCGGCAATTTTTCTAAAGTTTTCCAAGAAAATGAAATTTTTTCATTTTTCCAAAATTACAAAGAATTTGGAAAATTTTAGAAACCCAAAATTATTGTTTTCTGAATTTTTCTGTTTCCAAAATTTTTCTAAAATATAATAAAAACAAGCATACACACACAAAGTCACAAATATTCATTCTCACCTACACCCCATAATTACAACTACACCCACCCTACCCTCTACCCACCCCACCTCACCCACCTCGCCCCACCCACCACCATCCCACCCCACCCTCACCTATCTCACCCACCCACCCCACCCCACCCCACCCAATCTCATCTCACCCACCCGCCCCACAACACCCACCCACCACCCACCACCTACACCCACCCCACCCCACCCCATTCCACGCACCACCAACCCACCACCTACACCCACCAAACCCACAACACCACCCCACCACCTCCACCCTACCCCACCTTACCCCACCCAACCCTACCACACCACCTTACCCTAGCCACCTTACCCATACCACCACCCATCCTACCCTACCCCACCCACCCCATACTACCACACCCACCTCATCCCCACCACCCACCCACCCCACCTAATCCCATCTCACCTACCCACCTCACTCCACGCACCACCTACACCCACCAAACCGACAACACCACCATACCCCACCACCCCACCCACCCTACCCTACCCACCCCACCCCACCCACCATACCACACCACAGCACATACCCCACCCCACCCTACCGTACCCAACCTACCCTACACCACCACCCACCCACCCCTACCCCCACCTACCCCAAAACACCCCTAACCCACCAATCCCACCACCACCTACCACGCCATCCCCACCCACCCACCACCCACCAGGTAGGGTGGGGTGGGGTAAGGGTGAGGTAGGGTGGGTTGATGGGATGTATGTGTTTTATTTGAAATAACAAAAATTAGAAAATGAAAATTGATAGAAAATATATATCTAAACATATTTTCTTTTTCTTTTTTCCAAAAAAGAAAATGAAAATGGAATCGGTTTTATCTAAACAAGTTTTCTAAATTCTCAATTGAAAACTGAAAATGAAAACTCATTTCATTTTTCTGAAAATGAAAAATGGAAAACGGAAAACATTTTTCTGCAACTAAATAATCCATGATGGCTCTAAGGATAACCACATCAAACCTCCCTCAATCCACTTTAAGCCAATATTTTCCTACCATATAAAAAGTAGACGCATGGCCTATAGACGTCGGAGTAGATACGCACCACCAACTATAAACCGTATGTCATAATATGTTAGCACCATGACAAGAAAGAAACAAGTGACCCACTCGTTTTAACATCCAGCTTGCACGTCAAGAATATATAACATGCAGGTTCATGCCCCAACCGTCGAGGATCACCATTGTACCAAGTTTGTGTTGGTGATTTTAGTGTCACCGCTACATTTAGTGTAATGGATTTAACAAGTGTATCGAGGGTAATGTTATTAGTTTTGATACAAGTTGGAAGGTGCGGGAGTGCACGCTTGTATCTACTAAACATTGCCGGTACGCAGATTGAACGGGGGTTCAAGGGGGCTGCGCCCCCTTTGCGGGGTCCTAGGGGCAGCGCCCCTAGCGAGGTCCAAGGTTTATTTAGTCAATTTCTAAACTGTCCAACTCCCTCTAACGTTCAGAATAGTTATCACGGTATATCCTGATTTCGTTTTCAGTTTGGTAGACACACAAGAAAACGGACGAACTTTCTATCATCTTCTCTTCTTCAATTATGAGATCAATTTTCTGCCTTAAATTTGATCTTGTTTCTTCAGGAAATATCCTAGTTTGAAATTCGTGAACTCAAGGCTATTAGGGTCGAATTATCAAATGAGGAAAGTGTAAGAACCCGCGAAAAAGTCAAAAAGGGTAAAACCGTCTTTTGTCATATTGTACGACTATTATGTGTAATAATATGTACTTGTAAAATAATATAATAAGAAATAAAAGTTTATGTGAAATTTGGAGTTTTTACCGGGTGAATAGTGAAATTTGACCAAAAAGGGTAAAATGGTCATTTGACATGAAAATGACCAAAAATGTTAAGAAAAATGTTAAGTTGGAAGTTAATGGGACATTGTTGCAAGATTTTGGGTCTTAGGACCATTTATGTAAAGAAAGTGAAAGTTTAGGACTAAAATGTAAAGTTTTTATAAAAAATTAAATATCTAATATATATGAGAGTTATCCTCTCATAATCTAGAATTCAGCAGAAGATTATAGAACTTACGAGAGAGAGCTAGAGAGAACGAGAGGAAGAAGAAGAAGGTCAAGGAATTTGCCAAGAATCAAGAACAAAAGCTTAGGAATTAGTAATTCCAAGCTCCAAGAGGTATTATCCTAGCTTTTGAACTCAAATTTCTGAACGAGAATTGATTCTCAACTTCTGATTTTCCAGAAATCATGAGTTTGATGGGGTTATCTTGCTCAAAATCATCACTAGAACATATTCTAGCCATAGAATGTGTAAAAGTCAAGAAAATGGTGATTTTGCTCAAGAACCCTAAAAATGGGTTTGCAAGATCAAAGCTAGTTTTTATGGTTTTTCTAAGTCCAAATGATCACTTAGGATGTATTAAGACACTCCTAAGTGATTAATTTCAAAAACTTGGATTTTTGGTAAAAAATTATCAAAAACGGGTTTCTAAGGAATTGGAACTGAAATCAATGATTACAAGGCGTAAAACTTGATGTAAAGCAAGGGTTTTAGTCATGGAATGATAGTAAACGATTAAGTTAAGTATTAAGCACTTAATAGGGCAAAATAGGGGTCTACAGCTCGAAAAATCGGACCCGAAACTCACCCAGAACATTACACGGCCGTGTAATTTATAAAGTAAATATTACACGACCGTGTAACATAAATGAAGCCTGCAAAGTTACACGGCCGTGTAATTTTGCAAGGCAAGTTACACGACCGTGTAACATACTGAGGGAAATTTTGAGTTTTGATTTTTGGAAATTGGGGTTAGACTTGTCCGTTTGACCTCAAATTTGAAACACAAGTCCAATATGGCCTAAGATTTCATGCAAAAATGTCGGAACTGAAATACGACCCCTCGGGAGTACTGTAGCAAAATACGCGTCTTTCGGAGAAAAACTATACAATGAGTTTATTAATGGTTATACATTTATATGGCCTGTAGTTATGTTATATGAGACTATTAAGTCATAGAGTTAGTTGTAGCATGTATTTATATATATACTACTTGTATAGGTGGTGCTTCGAATACTGTTGAGCACGGAAAGGGGAAAGGAGTACGTGAAGCTTAGAAATCTGTAGCAACGTCAAGGTGAGTTTTATGAGGATTTCTATAGTACATAGCAAAATATTATTTTCAGAAAGATAAGATTTCCAAATGTTTATAAATACTAAAGTTTGGAAAATAGTTTTTTTTATGAAGCTCTATATAAGGGCTTAGTGTTAAAAGCAGATTTTTAAAGTATTGTTTGCAAAGTATTTTGAAAGAAGTTCCTTATAGGAACTAAGATGTCAAAAGCAGTTTTGAAAGTATTTTTAGCAAAGAGTTATAAAAATGTTTGAGTAAGAGTTGTTTACAAATTGTGTCCTATTTGACCAATTTGAGATGAAATGAAGTAAGAATTAAAGAAAGAAAGAAGTATGAGCCAGTTGTCCAGACTAGGATCACCCACATAATCGGGGGATCAGAAGACACTACTGGGATGGTACCTCCCGTCGCGAAGTAGTTGTCTAGCTTAGTATACCCTTGTGCTTGAATTCGTTCCAAGTCACAAAGGGGAGACAGAATGAGCATAACCGAGTGGGCAGATCTGTTCTGTCCCACGAGGGGAGCTAGTTGAATGAATTAATTAACTTAATTCATAAGTTTCAGTTGGTCACGAGAAAATGAGAAAGAAAGCAGTTTTATGAAAGAAAGTTTTTTTAAAGTTTGAAAGTAAAGAAGAAAAGATATTTTGAGATTTATGACATAAATCAGTTTTGAGCAGTGTACTTTTAATATTTCAAGTTTTGAACAGAAAAACTTTTGGGTCTAAACCCATATTACTCACGAGGCTTTATGTCTCACGTATACTATTTTTGAAATGCTATGTACTTAGGTGAAAGGAGCAAAGACTGCAGTTGGGACCGGTTTAAATACTGTAAGTTTAAATTATGGTATCTGTATTGAGTCTGTAATACCTCCTTGAGTTTAAGTTTGTAAAAATAAAAAAAAATTTAAGTGGCTATTTTATAGTCACGAGTTGTAAAATATGTTTGGAAAGTAAACTGTATTTGTATTAAAATATGGTAAAAGAAAAGGGGTGTTACAGTAAGTGTGTTCACACGTTTCTTGATTTGATCCAGATTTTCTCATAACCCTAATTCGAAAATTCCCAACAGTTTATCCATTGTGATTCTTCATGTTAAATTGTTCAATTTAACTAAAGTAAATCATTGTATCGCCTTAAAGTGAAAAAAATGGAACACCTCTTGTATGGATTTAGATAAAATAACCATTTAAAGTGATTATCAGTTTGTTTTAAAGAGCAACAATCATTTGGAAAATATAAGTTGCAGAATTTTAGTCTAAAATGTTAAAGTCCTTAACAATTTACAGTTTGTAAAGTTTATAAGGGTATACAAAATGAAACAAGAAGCAATAGTTTTGATAGAAAATAAAGGGCTTTTGCCATAAAAGTCCTTAAGTTTGTCGTAAATGTTCCGTTTTGTCCTTCTATGGATTTTATGTCCACTAAAGCCCAAAATTTGAAAACTTTTTTCCATATTTGTTCCGGAAACCTGTGATAGCAGGTTTCCAGATTACCTTGAAATTATTTTCACATAAAAGTTCTAATGTTTGCAAATTTTTACGTTTTTACCATGAAATTAATTTCGAATAGAAGTCCTTAAGTTTTTCGAAAATGTTTGGTTTTTCCCTACACCACCGCCACCACCCACCACCACCACCACTTCCACTGCAGTGGTGGTGGGTGGTGGCGGTGTTTGAAACACCCTCGCTTAAAGCTTTTCATAAAAACACCTTTTAAATCCATGGTTTATCATCATTGTTCAATAATCATCCTTTGTGAAACTTTAAATCTCAACATCTTCAAAAAGAGTCATTTTACGCTCAAATATCGTTTAAAACACATTGGGTGTTATTAAGAAATTGTTTTAGAATTTAAGTTGTGGAAAAATCATTTGGTCCCACTTTATATAAAACATCTTTATTTTGTCAAAGAGCGAGGTTGTTACAATTAGAATACCATTACACAGCTTAAGGGAAACCACACAATCCGTGGCCTTCTAAAAATATCCAGATCCTCTAAAGTCATCTTAACTCCTTAACCTGAGTACACATCCAAAATTGTCACACCCCCAAACCGTATTGGCGGAATAGTTCGAGGGTGGATGACTTCATGAACAATATCATAACAAAGTTGAACAATAGTGAATTCCAAGCACACAACCATCATTTAATCAATTGCAAATGTTACAAAGTTTACTTGTTTCATGTTTCAAATACAATTGTAATGATATCAAAAATAAACAAAAACGACGTCGTAACGTCTCTTCTTGTAGCGCCTGAATTTACCTTAACAATTTCCTGAGAATACAAGTAGTTGAAAAAGTGTCAACAATTAAGTTGGTGAGTTCATAAGATTTTGCGTAAGAAATATCCTTTGTTTGTAAGCAATAGTGTTGAAAACCAAGAAAATCCAATATTTTCTCATAAAATGTCCAAGTCTTTAAATCCCAAAGACTAAAATGTAATATGTAACTGTAGTGTGAAATTCCTTAGAAATGTATTTTTCCACGTAAACAATTTATAAAAATAATAAGTTGATTATTTTCCCATGTGAGATACCCTATAACCATACTGTGACTAGTTGGCCTGCTGCGACGTTCTTCAGGCGTCGGAATGTTAGACATTTGGACACCTCAGACCTGCCGGTCAACCTGTAGCTAGCAGCTCAGGTGCGGGGTTGTCAAGCCCCGTATAGATCTATACTCAAATATCGCGCTCTCTTACCGAGACTCTGGTTATAAAAGTTCAGGACTTATAGTAAGTACTTATAAAAGTACTGTGAAGATTCATCTCACAAAAATGTATGTATTCCAATCAACTTGTTTACGTACGATTTGTATATAAAAACTCTTGTAATCGTCCGTTATCATTTTTTCCATGATAATATAGTATTGTTTAATAATTATATAATTTTATATAATTATTTTTGTCATGTTCAAACGTCATAATAACCTTGTGTTCATAAACTATTCCAATAATAGTCTATTTTTAGTATTGCGTCGTAATAGTCATATTTTTGTGAATAATAACGAAGTAACTTATTCAAATGATTATAAATATCATCTTTTGAAATATTTCTCACAAAAATGGTGTAATAACTTGTTTATAACCATTTTTGCTAGAAAATAGTGCTTTTATTTATAAAAACGTAGTTTTTACTCGTTTCCGTTTTTATAACGTTTTTATCCAAGATCTAGTATTTTT
This sequence comes from Cichorium intybus, assembly GCA_023525715.1. Taxonomy (NCBI): domain Eukaryota; kingdom Viridiplantae; phylum Streptophyta; class Magnoliopsida; order Asterales; family Asteraceae; genus Cichorium; species Cichorium intybus. Next base: position 31,836,105 of record CM042014.1, read on the forward strand.
GCACACTTTATTTGTAGTTTTGTAACTTTTACACAACTTAATATGTCAAAGTATTCATAATACATGGATCTATTCATATTTTATGCCAAGTTCATCTTTATGATATTTTGTCCAAGATCTAACATTTTACACACTTTATTTATAATTTAGAGACTTTTACACTTAACATTATATATCATTATGAACATCTTTCAAAGAGTTATACATATTTCATGTCAAAAGCATTTTTACACAAATATTAACTTTATAAACTTGTGTAAATCAACATATATAACATTTAAACACATATAAACTTGAAATAAGCAACATTTATAGTAAAAGAACTTGTATTCTCCCCCAAAAAGGTTTGAAAAGATGAAAATGAGGGGTATGAACCACTCAGAGAACTTGTATTCTCCCCCAAAAAGGTTTGAAAAGATGAAAATGAGGGGTATGAACTCACCTTGAGTGGTTGATCTTAAGGTTTCTTGGTAGAAGATTGAAGAATTTGGTTCTAGGACCCGGAGGACTCTTGGACAAAGCTATTATCCAATGGGTTTTTGTGAGTATGTGTGTGTACAAGAGTAAATGAAGGTATTTAGAACTTAAATCACTAGATGATCATAACTTACCAAGAAGGCTTTCAAGATCCTTGAAGTTGATGAAGATTTGAGCTCAAAGACCTTTGGACCAAGCTATTATCCAATGGATTTTGAGGGATGTTAGTGTGTGTAAAATGTGTAAAACTTGTGTTATGTTGTTTAGAATCAAAAGATGGATGAAGCTTACCACTTGGACTTGTGAAATGAACTTGGAAATGAAGCTTGAAGATGACGATGGTGTTGGTGGTTTGAGCCGAGAGCAAGAGGGAGAAGAGAAGAGAGGATGAGTTGGTTTGGTTTCAAATGGAATGTAGAGAAGATGCATTAGTTTAATGTGTCTAGTTGATTTTTTATGTATTTATTTATTCCTAGCATCAATCCTAGCCTAGATATGGAATAGTAAGCATGAGATCTTGTTGGAAATGCCATGATTCAGCCGATGGGGGGTAGGGGGTGGGGTGGGTTAGTTTTTATAAAATAGCAATATACTTTATAAAAATAAGTGATTTTTATAAAATAGTAAGACGTTTTAGTGAAAATTTATGTGTTTTTGACGAAACGAAGTTCTAAATAATTATTTTGTATAAAAACATTGCCAAACATTTATTTTGATTGAATTATAACTCGTTGGATGTCGAAATACGCGTTTAAGCGCAGTATTCTTCCGATTTCGCGATTTTTGACGTTTTACCGGAAATTGCATTTAGCTTTGGAATTAAATACTAGATATTATTACGTTACTTATCATATGAATTTTTATTTCATATTTGATGTTTAAGGCACCACATTTTGTATTTTGAGTCCAAACCCTGTGTACATTTATCCGTTCACAGCGATTTAATCGTTATAACTTTCGTATACGAACTCTGTTTTCGACATTCTATATATCCACAGGTTCGTATTTACAAGTAGATCGTTTTATGAATATTATTATTCTCAAAATAATAATTGTACGATTATCGAATTTTTACGCTACAGTAGTTTGCTGTTCGTATTTTCGACTTTTAATGGATAACTGTTTGATTTAGCATACGTAATACTATAATATTAATGATTCATCGCAAAAGTTGTGGAAAATAACTTTTCAACATATAGATTAAAGTACGCTTCGTTTGACTACAGTTGACTTTTGTTGACCAAAATTTACAATTGTCACAAAAATAAGTTAGGCAATTTAAATGCCTAGTGAGCTTACCTGAGGTTCACCCATTCAGAGTGGGCAGTCTGACCACCACATTCGGGACAACCCCCAAAAATAGTTTTGACACATACTTTAAAATTGTATAATTCATCATCTCGAAAGTTGTATAAAAACACCAGTATGTCATAAAAGTTTAATGAAAATGGTTATTATTTGTTAGAAATGGGGATGAACAATGGCTTGGATCCTTTGAAAATCATGTAAATCACTTTCAAATCAAAGTATTTTGATGGTACTATCAAATCTTTGATTGGATAATCTTCAAAGGTTGTTCTAGAACAGAGAATGAGAGAAAAGATGTGTTTTTCGTACCCTAGAAATGACCAAAAACGGCTATAAAACCTGTCAAAAAACTGTCACTGGGCGCGTTACACGGCCCGTGTAATATTGACACGGGTCGTGTAATTATTTACACGGCCCGTGTAATTCTGACACGGGTCGTGTAATGCCTCAAACTTGCTTCTGACAAAGTGCAGCAAATTACACGGCCCGTGTAATATTGACACGGGTCGTGTAATGACTTACACGGCCCGTGTAATTCTGACACGGGTCGTGTAATGCCTCACACTTGCTTCTATCAAAATGCAGTAAATTACACGGGTCGTGTAGTTTTGACACGGGTCGTGTCAGACTATTTTTGGAAAATTGAATTTCTAATTGACAGTTTACTTTGTAACTTGATCAAATTCAAACAAGTGTGTACTCCACACCTTCCTTACTTGTTTAATGTTTGTCAAGATCACATTTGGTCAACAAGATTAATCCATTACACTTAAATACATATTGGTAATTTTACAAATCACCAACAAACCTCCCCCATTTAAGTGTAATCTTGATTAACTTAAACAAAACATAACTATACAAAACTGATGCATAAATGAAATATCGTGACGATTGAATTTCACATTAGTGTATTACACATTCCAAATATTCGAATATCAGGGTGTCTCTAAGGATTGAACCCTTTCTATTCATAGTGAATACATGAAGATAATAACACACACCAGTTTACATTCTCATAAGTTCTAACTTGACACTATATTTTACTAGCTTGTGTCCTATCCTTCAATAAGCATAACAAAGCTAAGTCCCAAGCTTCTTGAAGCAGCTAAACTTCATGCTTATATAGGTAGTTCTTTTATTCTTGCACCTGCATATGCAATTTTTCAAAGAACTATTAAGAAAATAAATTTCAACCTCCTTCACTTGCAGTACTGAACACATACCTTGGGATGATATAAACAATAATGTGTTCCAATCTTCAAATATTAAGCTTTCCACATTGAATTCAGCATCTAATATTCAATTAAATGAGAATTGGGTATCTCAATATCAAAGATTTTTAGGTGGACTTTAAACCCATCCCTACAGCCGCCTTGTGCACAAGATCTCTCGCCAACCCTTTGGTTAGATGATCGGCTAAATTTAACTGAGTCCTTACAAACTCCACAGATATCACACCATTCGTTATGAGTTCACGAATCATACTATGTCTAACATCTAAATGTCTAGACTTCCCATTATACACTTGACTATAAACCTTAGCCAAAGTTGCAGCACTATCACACCTGATAGAAATTGTAGATATCGGTTTAGGCCATAATGGAATTTCATAAATCAAATTCCTTAGCCACTCTGCTTCTTTTCCAGCAGCAGCCAATGCTATGAATTCAGATTCCATGGTTGAACTTGTAATACAAGTCTGTTTCTTGGATGCCCAAGAAATTGCACCTCCTCCCAGAAGAAATACCCAACCACTTGTAGAGGAGTGATCCTCTAAATTGTTAATCCAACTAGCATCTGAATAACCTTCTAATACCGAAGGGTATCCACTGTATGTCAAACCATAATCCATGGTTCCTTTTAAATACTTGAATACTCTATTTATGGCTTGCCAATGATGTGAACTAGGATTGCTAGTATACCTACTGAGCTTTCCTACAGCATAAGCAATATCAGGCCTAGTGCTAATCATGGCGTACATAAGACAACCAATAGCCCTTGAGTATTCTAGTTGAGACACAGGAGATCCTTTATTAGGTAGTAGCTTAAGACTAGGATCTATAGGAGTGCTAACAGGAGAACAATTCTCAAAATTGAACTTTTTCAATATCTTCTCAACATAATGAGATTGAGTGATTGAAATACCATTGTTTCCACGTTTGATTCTTATACCAAGAATCACATCCGCCTCCCCCATGTCTTTCATGTCAAAACTAGATGATAAGAATTTCTTGGTTTTGTCAACTTCATCTTGACTAGTACCAAAAATCAACATATCATCTACATATAGACAAATTATAACTCCTTTTCCAGAAGTATCAAATTTGCTATATACACACTTGTCAGCTTGGTTTAATGCAAAACCATTAGACAAGATCACATCATCAAATTTTTGATGCCATTGTTTTGGTGCTTGTTTCAAACCATACAATGATTTCTTTAACTTGCAAACCTTGTTTTCATGTCCAGGCATCACAAACCCTTCAGGTTGTTTCATGTAAATCTCCTCATCTAATTCACCATTCAAAAATGCAGTTTTCACATCCATTTGGTGAATTACAAGATTATGTATAGCTGCAAGAGCCAACAATAATCGAATAGTAGATATTCTAGCCACAGGAGCATAAGTATCAAAGAAGTCAATACCTTCTTTTTGCCTAAAGCCTTGGATAACCAATCTGGCTTTATACTTATCTATTGTGCCATCCACTTTCATTTTCCTTTTGAGGATCCATTTACATCCTAATGCCTTGCATCCAGGAGGTAAATCAGCCAATACCCAAGTATTGTTATGCATGATAGAATCTATTTCATCCTGAATAGCTTCTTTCCAGAAATGAACATCTCTTGAAGCCATAGCTTCACTAAATGTCTTTGGATCCTCCTCAATAATATAACAATATTGATGTTCAGAGATGGTCTCATCTCTTGTTCCTTCAACTAAATAAAGTTGAAAATCAGATCCAAAAGATTTAGCTTTTCTTGTCCTAGTACTCCTCCTAGGTTCAGGTACAGAACTTGTACCGTCAGAGACATTTTCTCCTTGAGTTGTGTTCTTGCTAGAAGATTGCTGAATCAAGTCCCTTGGTCTAGGTATAGAAGTAAATCTCTCTTCATCAAAGATAGCATCTCTTGACTCTATAACAGTGTTCACAGACACCGAGTCATTAGATTCTATAACATAGAATCTATATGCCTTGGAATGCTCAGCATACCCAATGAAGATACAATCTATACCCTTTTCTCCCAAGTTTTTCCTTTTTGGTTCAGTGAGTCTTACAACAGCTCTACAACCCCAAACCTTGAGATAACTCAAATTTGGCACCTTTTTAAGCCAAAGTTCATAAGGACTAGCCTTACTCTTTTTGTTTGGAGTTCGGTTCAAAATATAACAGGCTGTTAACATAGCCTCACCCCAAAATCCTTCACTAAGACCAGAATAGGACAACATGGAATTAACCATTTCCTTCAAGGTCCTATTCTTTCTTTCAGCTACACCATTTTGTTGTGGTGTATAAGGAGCAGTGGTTTGGTGTATTATTCCGGTAGATTCAAAATAAACCGGATCATAATATTCACCACCCCTATCCGTACGCAAAACCTTTATTAACTCATTCTTATGTAGCTCTACTTGTTGTTTATAAATTTTAAATTTATCAAGAGCTTCATCTTTAGAATGCAACAAATAGACATAACAATATCTAGATGCATCATCAATAAAAGTAACAACATACTTTTTGTTTCCTAGGGAAGGTGTTGCATGGAAATCACACAAGTCACTATGTATGAGTTCCAACACCTTGCTTTCCCTAACAACATCTTTGAAAGGTTGTCTAGTGATTTTAGTCAACATACAAGTTTTACATTTCTCAATATTCATATCAAAAGCAGGAATCATACTCATTTTGGACATGTCTTTTAATCTCTTGTAATGAATATGTCCTAGTCTAGCATGCCATAATTGTGATTTATTCAAACTATTGCTAGTACTAGTTGAAGCCATACAAATCGAATTATCATAAGAAGGATAATTAAGATTAAGCCTAATCATACCATTACATATATATCCAAATCCAACAAAAGTACCATGTCTTGACAAGATATACTTGTCACTTTCTAGTACTTGTTTATAACCACACTTACTTAATACAATTTCAGATAAGAGGTTCTTTCGAATCCCCGGTACATACAATACATTGTCTAAAGATAAACATTTTCCAGAAGTAAAATTAAGTAAAACAGATCCTAGTCCCTTGATTGGTTCGGTAGCAACATTCCCCATCTTTACAACAGGTCCATCTTCAATTGGTTGATAGTCTTTAAACCAACGAAGATCCTTGCAAACATGACTTGTTGCACCCGAATCAACCCACCATGCAACATCATCATCCTGCACATAGAATGCTTCAGAAATCACAGAAACATAATTCTGTACATATTTAAGATTTTGAATAAAATCAGATTTCTGACCTTGTTGCTTGTCCGGATCCTTAGATCCACTTGGACCCACATCCTTGTCCTTGTTCACCTTACGGAGGCGACAATCTTTCTTGAGATGACCCGGTTTGTTACAACCCCAACAAACCAACTTAGCCTTCTTGTTTGAAGACTTGTCATCTTTCCTTTTAAACTTCCTTTTACCTTTAAACTTATTGGAATTCTTAGATCCCTCTCCTTCCACCATGTTCACAGAAGAAGAACCAATTTGGTTCTTGCCTTTAGGATTGATATCGAGTTCTTGAGTCTTTAAAGACTCCTCAATCCGCAAATGGCTTCCAAGTTGAACCAAAGTCAACTCTTCCTTCTTGTGTTTTAAAGTGTGTTTAAAATCTTTCCAGGATGGGGGCAATTTGTCAATGATGACAGCCACAGAAATGGCTTCATCCATCTTCAAATTGTGTTGAGCAAATTGTCCCAAAATCCTTAACATTTCATGGTATTGTTCCATCACAGGCCTGGAATCAATCATTTTGTATCCCATGAAATTGCTTACAAGAAACTTCTTACTAGAAGCATCTTCAGCCATGTACTTGGATTCCAACGAATCCCATAGTTCTTTTGCGGATTCAACATTTTGATAAACATCAAACAGAGAATCAGACATACCATTGAGAATGTGACCACGACATATGTAATCATCGTTCTCCCACTTTGATCTCCTTCTTGTTGCCTCCAGGGGTTCATCTTCAACAACTTCAGGCATGGGAGTACTTAGAACATACACCACTTTGAGGGTTGTGAGAAGAAAGTGCATCTTCTTTTGCCATCTCCGGAAGTCTTGGCCTTCAAACTTGGTTAACTTGTCAAATTTGCTTGTCATATCTTTCACAGAAGTTTCATTTGCCATTATTGCAGAAAATACTTTGATTTTTGTTAGAAATGGGGATGAACAATGGCTTGGATCCTTTGAAAATCATGTAAATCACTTTCAAATCAAAGTATTTTGATGGTACTATCAAATCTTTGATTGGATAATCTTCAAAGGTTGTTCTAGAACAGAGAATGAGAGAAAAGATGTGTTTTTCGTACCCTAGAAATGACCAAAAACGGCTATAAAACCTGTCAAAAAACTGTCACTGGGCGCGTTACACGGCCCGTGTAATATTGACACGGGTCGTGTAATTATTTACACGGCCCGTGTAATTCTGACACGGGTCGTGTAATGCCTCAAACTTGCTTCTGACAAAGTGCAGCAAATTACACGGCCCGTGTAATATTGACACGGGTCGTGTAATGACTTACACGGCCCGTGTAATTCTGACACGGGTCGTGTAATGCCTCACACTTGCTTCTGTCAAAATGCAGTAAATTACACGGGTCGTGTAGTTTTGACACGGGTCGTGTCAGACTATTTTTGGAAAATTGAATTTCTAATTGACAGTTTACTTTGTAACTTGATCAAATTCAAACAAGTGTGTACTCCACACCTTCCTTACTTGTTTAATGTTTGTCAAGATCACATTTGGTCAACAAGATTAATCCATTACACTTAAATACATATTGGTAATTTTACAAATCACCAACATTATTTATATGCAATGCAATGCATGATGCAACTATCTTAACCCACGTCCATCTCATAAAAGTCTATTTCACCCTTAATGGCACCTACCCAAGTTCACAAGTGACACGCACAAAGCATACTACTTGATCCCCATATAAGTTGAACTAAGACTAGTGGCCATCACACTAGCCTCATGAGGGTTAACAACTCCCTCATGCGGTTCCATATTGTTAGGAACAACCTCTCCTCATCCTTTTTAATTGAGAAAAGGACTAAACTCATAACGTCTCCTCATCCTTTCTAATTGAGAAAAGGACTAAACTCGTTCTCAAGGGTTCACACGTTTAACCCTATCCTATATGAAATGCAATGCACAATAGGATGCTCAAAACATCTTTCAAAAACAACATCATAGTCTTTGTTTGAAAACATCTTTAAAAGGGTTCATTTCATGCAATGCACACTTAGTACTCATATAACAATTAGCACATAAAGGCGTGCATGAAAATAGTTGATAACACACAAAAAAGATAATAGTAGGGATGTGTACTCACGGTAAACTCATACAAGGTCAACTGACGAGTCAACACTAACTTCACACAAGGTTTGAGGCGCTTCTAGACATCAACTCTTCCATCAAAATCCTCTTAGTTGAGTGATAGCTCAAGTCCTTAGTCTCACCTCCAAGTCATTACAATATACCTCCTTCCTACAAGACAAGAATGGAAGGTGTCATACTCGTTTCATCTAAAAGTCACACTATAATTACTTCTTTTGAACTAAGAAGGAACTATCATCCTCCATCCCAAAATGATGTCCTTAGGTCTCTAATTTAAGGAAAATCTTAGTTAAAACATCCCCAAGTTTGGCATTAAAACATGGACCTAAAGCCCAAACCATAAAGCTCAAAACCCCAAAAAAGACAATCTGGATAGACCCACTGACACGAGTTGTGTACCATTACACGGGCCATGTAAAACTCAGCAAACTGCACAGACCCTCTAACACGGGTCGTGTGCTAGTACATGGGTCGTGTGGAACCTGCTGTAGCTTAGTTTTTGGTCCTTTTAACCCTCTTTTGACCCGATTTAAGTTCCAATTCAACCCAAGACTAATTATACATGAAAATACATGATTAAGAACTATTTTTCATTGATTCAACTTCCATTCAATGTGTTCATGACTTAAACCAATGGAAATCCCTTATCCAAGTTCTTATTCCTTAACAAGAGGTTAATGAACTATATTTCAAGTCAATCATTACACTTAACACTATCAAGTACCCCATTAAGTTCTTAACCAAGGTCATCCCCTAAGGGACTCATTCCCACATAAACTCTAAAGAAGATAGCCTCATGGAATCTCCAATTCCAATCATTGGTTCAAAAGGTTTAACCCATTTAATACCCAATTCCAATCCATCAATTGATTATTACAAGTGGAGATTCCTTCTTCCATTCCATGGAATCATTAGGAAATGATCCTTACTCCACCATTACTTCCAAATTGATGCAATAAACTCATTCATTCATTAAACAAGAGATCCATTCATCATATACATGAATAAAACCCATTTCAACACCCAATTCCCATATTCTAGTGATTCAAGGTTTAAGTTAAACATTAAGGGTTGGAATCCTTAGGGAACCACTAGAAGTGAATCCCCTCATCCAAAACCACCATATTCATCCACCAATTGCTAGATTCCTCAAATAATCATCAAATCCCCAATTTCTAGGGTTTATATGGATCAATATATTTTGTCATAAAAGTCCTTAAGTTTGTCGTAAATGTTCGATTTTGTCCTTCTATGGATTTTATGTCCACTAAAGCCCAAAATTTGCAAACTTTTTTCCATCTTTGTCCCTGAAAAATGTGATAGTAGGTTTCCAGGTTACCTTGAAATTATTTTCACATAAAAGTCATTATGTTTGCAAATTTTTACGTTTTTGCCATGAAATTAATTTCGCATAGAAGTCCTTAAGTTTTTCAAAAAATTTTGGTTTTGCCATCCACCACTGCCACCACCCACCACCATCACCACTTCCACTGCAGTGGTGGTGGGTGGTGGCGGTATTGGAGGACAAAACCGAACATTTTCGAAAAACTCAATGACTTTTATGCGAAAATACTTCCAATGTAACCTGGAAACCTGTTATCTCAAGTTTCAGGGACAAAGATGGAAAAAAGTTTGCAAATTGTAGGCTTTAGTGGACATAAAATCCATAGAAGGACAAAAACAAACATTTACGAAAAAGTTAAGGACTTTTATGACAAAAGCCCGAAAATAAAACCCAAATTTGACATGTGGAATTTACAACACTATATAATAAAGGCTAAATGACACTGAGGCCCCATGAACTCTTAGAAGTTGGTCGAAATGGTCACTAAGTTTAATTTTTTGCCTTATAAGGGGATGAACTTTAAATTGGAGAGTTAAAAACATCCTTATGGGAAAAATGAAGCGGTTGTCTGGTATTTTGTCCTAATCATCATCTGAGTCAGCATCCATGTCACGCAAGATTGTCTAGTTAACTTAAATATTTTTAAGGCCTATGGAACCCACGCAGGCGAACAAAAACCCTCGACCCCAATTGAAAAAATTTTCACCCAAATTTATCACCAGTCGGTCGAAAGGATGGAATCGAATGTCTCCGTTGAAGTACACTTCAAAGGAACATTTAATCGGCAACCCTTTGGGTACATAGATGGCATGCAACAGGAAATCGATGCTGTGGATTTTTCCGGGATGGATCTAAAGGAATGTGTCGAATTCCTAGAAAGGTTTACTCAAAGGAAATGCATAAATCTCTACTATTTTCTGCCGGAGTATGATATTCCTTATGGTTTAAGGTTGATTTCAGACGAAGTGGAATATGTCGACTTTATTGAGGTTTTGTTTCACTGTGGGGTTACAATCCCAATTTATATGGACCATGAGGGCATCAACATACAAGATTGGATTGATGAAGACAATGATGTTGTTCTTAGCCCTGATGAACACAATTCCAGTACAGGACCTGTTTCAGCCATACGTGAAGATGAAGCTGATGAACCAGTAATGGTCATAGGTGAAGATGCAGAGGAGGAGATGGATGATGATATCAACCCACAAATAGAGTGTCCAACAACATACAATCCAGAAGTAGAATGGAAGAAGCAGGTGCCTGTGTTAGGTATGAGGTTCGAAAACCCTAAACATCTTAAAAATATGCTATGTAATTATGCTGTGGTAAACGGTTATCAGTTATGTTACAAAAAAAATGATAGTAAAAGATTGTTAGTCAAATGTTGCAATGGAGATTGTACATTCAGGCTATAGGGATCATGGATGAGTGATGAGAAGTCATTCCAAATTAAGTCCCTTAAAGATGAACATAATTATACAATAAATTTCAGATTGGGATCCCTTGTCACGTATGCTTGGATTGGGTCTCATTACACTAATGAGATTCTCCACAAACAGAAAATGAGTGTCAGACTTCTAAGGGAAGAGGTAAAAAAGGATTTTGGTATAGAGGTTAGTATAAGCCAGTGTAGAAGAGCAAGAAAATATGCTTTAAGTGTAATAGAAGGAACCATTGTGGAACACTATGCCAAACTATGGTCATATGGTGAGGAGATTAGGAGATCAAATCCTGGGTCGACTGTCAAACTAGATGTGAACACTATGCCGGATGGAAAGAATTATTTTAGCAAATTTTATGTTTGTTTTGCTGGTATAAAAGAGGGCTGGAGGAGTGGATGTAGAAGAATGATAAACTTAGATGGGTGTTTCTTGAAGGGTTTAAGTAGTGGGGAATTGTTAAGTGCTGTTGGAAGGGATGCAAACAACCAAATTTTTCCCATTGCTTGGGCTGTTGTGTGTGTGGAGAATAAGGAAAATTGGAAATGGTTCTTGGAAATACTTGCTGAAGACCTACATCTAGAAACAGGGTTGAGTGTTAGCTTCATGTCTGATCAACATAAGGTAATTTATAATTTCTGTGTTTATTGTTGTTGTTATACTTGTTAATAAACATTACCAATTCATGTCTGTGATGTAGGGTCTTCTAGAGGCAGTAAAGGAGGTGTTACCTGAAGCAGAGCATAGACAATGTGCTAGGCACATCTATGCTAATTTCAAGAAAAAATTTACTGGGGCCCATTTTGAAAACCTCTTTTGGAAAGCAAGTAAGGCAACCACAGAACCACACTTCAATGCAGTTGTGAATGAAATTAAACAATTGAGTACTGCAGCCCACGATCATCTGTTAGAGAAGAACCCAAAGACTTAGTCAAGAGCATTTTTCAAATTTGGAAGCATGTGTGATGCAGTTGAGAACGGTTTCTCTGAAACATTTAATAGTGTTATAACAAAAGCCAGGAAAAAATCAATCATTACCATGCTTGAAGAAATTCGTACCTATGTCATGGATAGAATGCATAGAATGCAACTTAAAGCTAGTAAGTGGCCTGAATATGAAATTTGTCCAGTGCTTAGACAAAAAGTTAATGATTTGAAATTTCTACAAAGGTAATTTTTTCAACATTATTAATCTAATTTCTCATTTTGAAAGACCATCAATACTCATATGTTTTATTAAACAGGTACTGGCAGGTACTTCCATGTGGATTGTTGCAATTTGAAACAAGGAACATGGGGGAAGCCTATGCTGTCAACTTAGAGAAGAAAACATGCAGATGTAGGTTATGACAAATAAATGGTTATGGGTGTGTGCATTCTTTGGCAACCATTTCATTCCTAAATGGAACAATTGAGGCTTTTTTTGATCCACTGTACCTTGCAACATTTTACAAGAACACTTACAAACAACCTATACTTGGAATGAATGGATCAGACATGTGGCCCACAACAGACTACATTCCACCTTTACCCCCTATGAAAAGAAGAATGTCAGGGAGGCCAACTGTAAGGCGAAAGAAGGATGCTTCTGAAAGGAATAACAGGCACACAGTCTCAAAAGTGGGGAAGAGAGTTTTATGTGGTATTTGTAAACAGGCTGGACACAACAAGATTACATGCAAAGCAAATGCAACTGGAGCAAGGAAGGAGAAGGGTACTACAAAAAATGGGACTGGAGCAAGGAAGGAGAAGGGTACTATACAAAATGGGACTAGAGCAAGGAACGAGAAGGGTAATTGTTCAGTGCATGGAGAGAAAGATGTAGAAGGAGGACATTTGAGTCAACATAATGGAGCTAAGGGTGTGGATGCTGCTCCTATGGGAGTAGACACTGGAAGTTCAAGAAAACGTGTTCCAAAAAGATATGAAAGAATCATAAAAAAAAACTTTCAAAAACAGTGCACGTTGCAAGTGGGGAGGGGATGACATCTGACAAGCCCATGGACTTGGATTAAAAGTCATACAATCTGGATTAGCTTTGCAATAAAATTTCTGTTTCTGAGAACTTAACTTTGAATTTTTAGGGTTTGTAATAACTACATTGTGCAATTTGAAGTGTTACGTATTATCTTGTTATTTAAATTTGAATATTAGACTTGTTAAAGCATGTTTTTTGTATTTTCTGGTAGCAAAGTAAAAGGCATGTTTTTTGTATTTTCTGTGTTTGTTAGATTTATAGTTAATAAAAATTTTCACACTTAAAAGTCTAATAAGGATCCAAAATCAAGAACTCAAACTCACCCAGATGAAAAAAATAGACAAAAATCAAGAAGACAAAATGGACAAAAAATGGAGGGCTTTGTTTGTCCCATCAGGGTTCTTTCCTGATTCAGAAGTAATTTATTTATTATCTTAATTTCACACTTAAAAGTCTAAAAAGATCTATTTGCAAGGTTCTTTTCGTTATCTTGATGTGAAATAATCAAGACCGGATTCTTTTGATAAATAAGAAATTAAGGGTATGATTTCTATGTATATGAATTATCAAGTGTGTAGTCAATAACTTTCCGAAATCCCAGAAGAAAAAATGGACAAAAATCAAGAACTCAAAATTGTCAAAACTTTGTTAGGTTAGTAATAATGGTCAAAATTGTCAAAACTTTGTTAGGTAACTTGTTTTACTCGTATTCCTGTACATGACAACAACTTTCTGAACATATCTTGCAAGATCTTGCAAAAGTCTAGCATCGAACTTGCCAACAACTTTATGAACCCAACTTGGAAGATCTGTTTACCCATTACTAATGTGTAAGTTTGAAACCATTTGTTTCTTTAACCACAACACACCAACCACAACACACAATCCATTTTTAGCAGAACATTAATCTACGACCAGGAACCAATAAAGCAACCATACTTCCATTTTACTTAAATACCAAGGATCCTTACATAATCGAACCAAAAATACCTGTAAACAGGACTTTCAACCATGATCAAAACATACTTAAACCGATCCTTACCAAACGAGACACTAAACATACTTAAAAAAGTTAAACATAGTTAAACAAACTTAAACATAGTTAAACACACTTAAACAACTAAAACAACCCAACAAACTAACCCAGGAAACCTTCAACTTCACTTCATCGACACGTACACCACAGCTAAAGCCACCGCTAAGGCCAAGCCCCCCCCCCCAAATACCGACTTCGCCATCTTCTTCATCTTGACGAGCTCCCTCCTCAGCACCGCATTTTCTTCCTGGACCCGATTAACACCAGCATCGAGTTCATCACGGATGAGGGCAAGTTCTAGTTGCATTACAATGTTCAGGTTATCTTCGCTGGTGGGAGTTTGATCAAGGATGTCGTGAACACTATACTCTGTGAAAGAGACTTCGAACGCTGAATCCATCGATGCTTCTGTTAGCTTTTAAACTTACTGATCAATCGATTTCTTTAGCAAAGGGTTTCACTGATTTTGGGTAACAATGTTTGATAATTTGGTCTAAAGAGGGCTTGTTTTATAACCTTCTCTACCCGGTCACCCTTGGGGACCAAGGCGATGTTAGCCGGTTGCAATCCACAAGGTGACGTGGAGTTCATGACGTCACCAGGACTTTGCCATGCGAGCACGAAAATCCTACGTGGGTTAGTAAGACCGGGAGCTGTGGGTTAAATGGTATAATGAACCGGTTTTTCAAAATGTTAATCCCCATAGTGTCACAAAAATAACTTTAAGGGTATTTTAAAACAAATCACGACAGTTCGTGGGGCCTCAGTGTCATTTAGCCTATAATAAACAAGATCAATGTAACATTTATGCGCAATTTGCATAAATGATAAGAGTAGACATTAAGGTAGGACACTGAGCACGAGTTTGCTCAACTATATAAATCAATCTAAGAAATCTACTCTCTAAACAATATGAATCATACAAATAGAGGCTCTATCTAAAATGAATAAGACAACACTGTATATAGAGGAGCATCAACCCACAAGTCATAAGGCATATTACCCACATGTCATACATGGGTCTTCCAAGACATCAAGTCATCCTCCATGGAAAGCTTTGCACCCAACATTCTCTCCCTCAAAGCTTAGAATGGATGACGCGACTTCAAGTTTCAAATCAAGCAGCTAGCGAATTTAAAAAAACCAATCGTAACATGAAATATAAAAGCAATCAATGAATCTCGAACTCTTCGGTAGTCTTCAAAATCGGGTTCTAGGATTGTGATAATACACTATCATGCTCCAAAGGGAAACCTCATCATTGAGAACCTAAAACAATCACAAAAATAAGCATCTCAAGACGAAACCCATTGTAAAAACCCACTTCAGAATCAAAATTCTAATCTCCTAATAATCATGAAAAACTCCTCCTCAAAGTCACATCGGTCTTATAAATTATTCATGAAGAACATTCGTCAAAAGCATAATCACCCAAAAGTGTGTTGTAACAACTCAAAATCTTGATTCCCAACCAAACTCAATCAAGAAGAACCAAAGTCGATTCAATTAAAGCCTCATGGTACTCGGAGCAAATACACCTTGATGCTTAACACGAGCCCAAAAAATGATACACTCAACTTCAATAAATTTCTTCCAAGCTTCACTAAAATCACCATTTTGAAAAGTCAAAATCGTCTTTCGAATGACCATACCAAATTCTCCCCTTTTTATGATTGAAACAAGACCATAAAACCTTAAATTAGGCATGGGAATATGCATGAACGGGTAAAACATTGTTATACTCACCCTTGACA
This sequence comes from Cichorium intybus, assembly GCA_023525715.1. Taxonomy (NCBI): domain Eukaryota; kingdom Viridiplantae; phylum Streptophyta; class Magnoliopsida; order Asterales; family Asteraceae; genus Cichorium; species Cichorium intybus. The sequence goes on from CM042014.1 coordinate 31,852,008, forward strand.
AGTGGAATAAACCCTATGCTTCAAATCCCAAAAAGTCGGAAAATGTGACATTTTTCGAAATTTTGACTTTTCGAATCGCCTTTGACCGGCATTGGAATAAAAAAATATATACTGATCATCGAAATATGTATAATGTTCATCTGAATTGCGTTGCGGAAATATGAAATCAGAAATTACAAAGTTTTCTTCGGTAAAGGATATGCTTCGCTAAAATGTGACTTCTTTGGTAATATGTGAATCAAATTAGCATGGGATCCATATTGCTTGAATATGGAAACCGAAGCAAAGAAGTGGAACTGAACAATAAATAATCAAGCTCGATAAAGTGATATTAGCCTAAATTTTGAAATATGCAAGTCTAATTCTCATATCACGTGACTCTGAATAGCTTTTGAATGAGATCCAAACTTTGGTAATTAATTGTAACCCAAAACATAATGTTATGGCCCAATCCACTTAACATGCACAATTCGAGAATAAGCTTTGAATAGCATCCAAATTTATGCAAATTCAAACCGAAATTGTGAATGAAATATGATAAGCACGTGGAATTAAGATACCGACAATGAGAGTAAAAGCCTTTCAACATTTAGTGCTTCAACATTTGAATCCGTATTTGACTGTGAAATAGATCCGAATTGATAAAAATTTGAATCTGAATTGTATGTGGGGAAGAATTTCCGACAAAATAAGTATATAGTTGTGACACAACATTTAATGCAATTAAATCTAACTAGAGTCTTATATATCTCTATCATCTACTTCTTCTATTGGTCTTCGCTAAACTTTAAACCTGAGTACACGTCAAACTATAGGTTGGGATTAGAAAGTCTAGTCAGTATACTTGGAATCAACCCTTAGAGGGTTCATCCTAAAGTCAAAACCCCAAAATTGTTTTTAAATCTTCATAAGAATTCACAAGTTCAAAATCTTTATCTTTCAAGAACTCAAATCTCCAATATTAGATAATCAATTTTCAATAAAGTCAAATAAAAAATAATGGGGATAAAATAACACCAAAGTTCAAGTTAATATCAATGAACCAAAAAGGAAGTGATGCAATGCATATGAAACTACTTCCAATCCTTTAACAAGTCCCTTGTTGGATTCAATTCAAACCAATAAATCTTCATCCTTCTTATCATATTCTTTCCATTTATTCTTCAACCATGAATCTTTGACAACCTCCACATATGACTTCTTTGTTGCACGATCTATCCGATTATATCACATGAGCAAAGTTTATATCTTACTTTAACAAATCACCCGCCTTATTAAAAATTAACCCTCTTATTTGATCGACCAAATTTTATAAAGGAACAAACAATCCATAAGCACCAATCCAGATACTTTCAATGAACGAGCAATTTTAAACATGCTTGACATTTAAAAGCTAGAGTGCTAGACACAACTAAAAGCTTTACCTTTTTCGATGAGAGCCTATTGACTATGTAAACATCCACAATATGACCATACGACTTGGAAACATTACAAACATTCTTTGGCTTCCATCCTTTTGGAATTTTTATATATAACTGTGCATATCAAATATTCAATATCTATTTTTAAGTCCTTAAAATAAAATTTTACATCGAGGTGGAAGGCAAACGGACAACAAGTTGCACTGCTAATCCCTTCTAGATGACAATTAAAAAGTATATTCGTAGATCTTGGGATCATAACATTATTATTCATAACTAGCTGGACTCTATTGAGGAGTTCCATGGCCTCTAACACAAGGAACTAAGACCACCATATGGATACAACATCATAACTAAACCGAAAATTAGATCCTCCACCCATGGATCTCCAATGTCATGTTTCCAATAATTTCCACTTCATGCCTTTCATGATATCTCAAATCTTTATTATTTATATGATTTTGATTCTCTTTGTTACACATGTATATTATTGTTTCAAATATATTCTTCATATTAAGTATACACTGAAATTTAACAAGACTATCCCCTTTCATTGTTTTCATACAATGATATTGCAAAGCACCAATCATGGAACCATACCTCCTTTTAGGCTACCTGGTATACAACTCACACCGTTAGCATCGATCTCCATCCATATCACCATCATGTTCACCCTTATTTTGGAGGGTATGGTCTTCAATTCACCGACCATGAAAAGAGAAGTCAAAAGAAGGAAGAGAAAAGAAAAAGAGAACCCACATTGTGGCACGTGTAGGGGTGCAAATGAGCCGAGCCGGCTCGTGAGCTACCCGGGACCGGCTCGATAAAAGCTCGGCTCGAGACCGATTTTAAACGAGCCCGAGCCGAGCCCGAGCTTAAATATAAGGCTCGTTTATTAAACGAGCCCGAGCCGAGCCTGTGTCACCAAGCTCGATTAGGCTCGCGAGCCCTAAACGAGCCTATATATATAATATAATATTTTATATATATATATATATATATATATATATATATATATATATTAAAACGTATTTAATCATTAGAGTAAACGAGCTTCTTAACGAGCTCGAGCCGAGCTTAAGCTCATTTAGGCTTGTTAAGAATTAAACGAGCCGAGCCCGAGCCCGAGCCGAGCCTGTATATTTCTTAACGAGCCCGAGCCGAGCTTGGGTCCATAAAGCTCGTAACGAGCCGAGCCCGAGCCGAGCCTTGTATATTTCTTAACGAGCCCGAGCCGAGCTTGGCCATGCTCGGGCTCGGCTCGGCTCGTTTGCACCCCTAGGCACGTGTCCTCAACAACATCCAGCTACGTCGTTCCACCTCCACGCCACCTAAGTATGGTGTGTACAACGTTGAAACCATCCACATTAGCACCATGCCATGAGCATGGTGTGTATATTGGTCAACCTTATGGAAGGCAGGGATCCACTCTCCATATTGATAATCTTTATTGTTGGCAAACCTAAATGCACCATTTTCTAACCTCTAGTTACCTCCAATTACCTCAGTTAGCCATCATCCCATGTTCTCCTCCATTTAATCATGCTTCCTGATTTCTTTTCTTGTAGCACATGGTCCCTAGATGCCATGGATGACATCCCTTGATATTTTGTATTTCATCCCGCATCCTAAAGTTACCGTTACTCCGATTAGAATTCCGGGTTAAAGGGATCCCTACAAAACTATTTTTTGATCCATAAACACCCAAAGGAGGAACTTGTCCTTTGGAAATAATAATTTCCAATCAATCGCGTCTTTTCCCATGATCAATGATACCAGAAAGCCACACTTGTTAATATATGTTTTATTACGTTTTGAAATGTAACTTGATTCAAAATTTGAGAGTGTACAAAGTAAATCAATTTTGTAACCAAAACAACATGTGTAACTCTTTGCGAGATTCTATTAATTATATTTGTTTTTCAATAATTTAATCAGTTATCAAACACTTATCTTATTTATATTTCCAGAAGTTAACAAAATATTTGAAAATAAGTTGGATTGACCGTGTGCAAATGACCAATAAAACCAATATATTGGGCTCAAACTGCAGTTCGTCTATAGATTGGTGCTCCTGGGCTCAGTACTCTTGCAATTAACCAAAAAAGCCTGATAAATATGAGATTGGGCATTTGCCTATTTGGATGATTTCGGTTTTGTTATTGGTCGAATACTCGAACATCGTAGTGTTCTGTGTGATAATGGATTCAAACTGTTTTTGTCAAAAAAAATTTATACAATAGAACAGTTGATTAATCTTAAATTTATATTTTATTTTTCCCATTTCAAAGCTATCACTTAGGCTATACGGTATGATGCAACAACACTGCCGGCATGCCTACGTGAAAGTTCGGTGCCGTCTGTAACACCGTCCCGTGTTATCGGCATCCAACGGCATCAGCGGTGGAATGTCGTTGAACGAGCCATTGGAAATGTTCTTTTTTATTTTATTTTCTAAAAACCAATAATCTAATACTATAAATACGATTACATTTTAACAATTTTATTCACACCAATACTTTATATTTCTTTATATTCTATACAAAGTCTAACAATCCAAATTTATTCAACACTTCATCTCCTAATTTTTTGGCTTTGATCCAACACCTCATCCCCTAATTTTTTTAGTTATTTACGGGTGATATGTACGAGGCGACAATGGAGATCAAACGGAATATATATATATATATATATATATATATATATATATATATATATATATATATATATATATATATATATATATATATATATATATATATATATATAATTTGTAGGTTTTATATTTTTTAGTTATAGTTTTTAGGTTTTTGTTCTACTTATTTATTTTAATTTTTCTAGTAATATAATTTCTTATTTTATATTAATGAAATGTTTGTTGATTTTAAATTTAAATTAAAAAAGGGATGGTTCTGTTGGGAATCCTAAGTAGTGGAATCTCACTATTCACTCAAATAGACAAATTGACCAGACAAATTGATTATGTTGAATCTAATTTGTCTGTACTTTCAGTTATCTTTCCTGTATAAATATTCTGTGTATTCGAGTGATGAAAACACAGATTGTAACAAACTGTAATTGGTTTTTGAGCTTAGATTTCCAATTATATTCAAAGAGTTATTTTGATAGTTTGAGTGTGTGCAATTTTAATCTTTAATTGGTATCAGAGCAAACCAGAATTCTTACCTAATTCATCATGTCGGATGAAGAAGGTGGAAGAGAAGGGAGTACAGGCGGTGCTCCGGTGAAGCTCAAAGAAGTCGGATCAACCACCGTGGCTTGTCCGAAGCTGAATACAACCAACTACACCGTATGGTCCCTGCGAATGAAAGTGGTACTCAAAATCCACAAAGCTTGGACCATAATCGATCCAGGAGATGAAAAAAGTGAGGATAGAAACAACCTTGCAATGGGTTTGCTCTATCAAGCGATTCCGGAATCCTTGATTATGCAGATCGGGGATGTTGAAGACGCGAAAACCATGTGGGACTCGATTAATACTCGATTTGTTGGCGCTGATCGGGTAAAAGAAGCAAGACTTCAAACACTCAATACCGATTTCGATCGGTTGAGAATGATCGAGACAGAGCCGATTGACTCTTTCGCCGGAAAACTCTCCGGGTTAGCTTCGAAATCCGCGTCGCTCGGTGAAATCATCGAAGAATCAAAGCTTGTGAAGAAGCTTCTGAAGGTGGTTCCCAGACGGTTCATTCATCTGGTGGCATCTCTCGAGCAAGTTCTCGACCTCAAATCTGTGGGCTTCGAAGACGTTGTCGGGCGGCTAAAAGCATATGAGGAGAGAATAAAGGAGGTAGATGACGGTGGAGAAGGTGGATCGAAGGCACTTTTTACTCGATCCGGCGGTGGGAGCTTGAACACCGGTCGAGGGTATGGACCGCAAGGAGGAGGCGGGGGGAGATCCTCTGAATCCGACAGAAGCAGCGACACAAGATGGGGAAGAAAGGGGGCTGAATGCGGGTTAAATCAAAGGGGATCCGGGTCCGGGTTGGGTGGCTCCAACTCGGGCGGATCCGGGTCAAATAATGGGTCATGGTCCAATTCTCACAAGCCCAAGCCCAATTCCAATAAAAACAAAGCTAAAAATCAGCCCAATACCAGTTCTAGCCCAAATCAAAACACGAAAAAGGATTTGTCGAAAATTATTTGCTACCGATGTGATAAACCGGGCCACTACGCATCAAAATGTCCGGATAGAATTCAAAAGTTTCAAGAAATGAATTTTGCCGAACAAGAAGATGCCGATGAAACCGTATTTATTCACGAGACCGTATTTTTGAACGAAGTGAAGGTGATACCATCTAAATACAATTCACAAGAAAATGATGTGTGGTATTTAGACAACGGAGCGAGCAATCACATGACGGGAAATCGTTCATTTTTCTCCGAACTCGACGAAGGAATAACCGGCAAAGTAAAATTTGGCGATAATTCGAGTGTCGCGATCAAAGGAAAAGGCTCAATAATTTTCCAGGGAAAATCAGGCCAACAACGTTTGATAACGGAGATTTATTTCATTTCGGATCTGAAAAATAATATTTTTAGTCTCGGACAAGCAACTGAAGCCGGATGCGACATTCGGATGAAAGAAAATTATTTGACGATGCACGATGCCTACAACTGCTTATTAATGAAGGTACAAAGATCTCCAAATCGACTTTATAAAATAAAATTGACTATTGGTGAACCGAATTGCCTTCATTCAAGACTAAGTGAAGACACATGGCGCTGGCATGCAAGACTTGGGCACATCAATTTCGAGTCATTAAAAAAGATGTCCAAGAAAAATCTCGTCAAAGGGTTACCCCACATTGACAATGACAATCAATTATGTGAATCTTGTTTGGTGGGCAAACAAACAAGAAAGTCATTTCCATTAATGACGACGTACAAAGCGACACAACCTTTGGAGCTCGTTCACGGTGACTTATGCGGTCCGATCACACCGTCAACGATAGGTCACAATCGGTACATTTTCACATTAATTGATGATTTTTCAAGGTTTATGTGGATTTTTCTCTTAAAAGAGAAAAGTGAGGCGTTTTTACACTTCAAGAAGTTCAAAGCTTTGGCGGAGAATGAGCTCGGAAAGTCTTTGAAGGTGTTTCGAAGTGATCGAGGAGGTGAGTTTACTTCACTCGAATTTAATTCCTTTTGTGATATAAATGGAATCAAACGCCATCTTACCGCCCTATATTCACCACAACAAAATGGTATTGTGGAACGAAGAAACCGAACGTTAATGGACATGACACGAAGTATCATGAAGGCGATGCATGTTCCAAATAACTTATGGGGAGAAGCGGTAAAACATTCCACAAATCTGATCAACCGTGTTTACACAAGAGTCCTTGGTGATACAACTCCTTACGAGAAGTTGTATAAAAGAAAACCGAATCTAGAGAATGTTCGTATCTTTGGGTGTCTAGCATATGCGAAAGTTGAACCAGTAAATCTCAAGAAGTTGGATGCAAGATCAAGACCACTAGTACATCTTGGTTCTGAACCGGGCACGAAAGCTTATCGGCTTTTTAACCCGACTACACAAAAAATAATCGTAAGTCGAGATGTTGTTTTTGACGAGACAAAATGGTGGGATTGGGTCAAAGAAGCAAGTACCAAAAATGAAGAACCTGGGTCATTCATAGTTCCATGGGAATATTCGGAGAATGAAACGAACAACCAAGGAAACGATACTGAACCAATTGAATCAGACCATGAAATTGAAGATGAAGTACAGGTACAAGAAGATGAGCAACCAAATCCGGTTATCGACACTCAACACCGAAGGTCTACGAGACAAAGGAATCTTCCGATACGACTTCAAGATTATGTGCTTAATCTTAACAACCTGGAAGAACTTCTCCTAACAACCAGTGACGAACCAGTATCAGTTGAAGAGGCGAAGAAAGAACCAGAGTGGGTTAAAGCCATGAATGCGGAAATCAATTCAATCAACAAGAATAATACGTGGACTCTCGTGAACAAGCCTATGGGGGTGAAGGCAATTGGACTCAAATGGGTGTACAAACTGAAGAAAAATGCAGATGGCACCATAAACAAACACAAGGCAAGGTTGGTTGCTAAAGGGTACGTGCAACAACCTGGTATTGATTTCCAAGAGGTATTTGCTCCGGTAGCTCGCATTGAAACCATCAGGTTTCTCATTGCCTTAGCCGCTACTAATGGGTGGGAACTTCACCACTTGGATGTCAAAACGGCTTTCTTACATGGAGAGTTGAAGGAAACCGTTTATGTGTTTCAACCGGAAGGCTACATAAGGAAAGGCGAAGAGCACAAGGTGTATCGTCTTTCAAAAGCATTATATGGCCTTAGACAAGCACCAAGAGCATGGAATACGAAACTTGATGGGATTTTGAGGGGAATGAAATTTCACAAGTGCATGAAAGAAGCATCGGTGTACCGGAAGAACGAAGGATCTAACTTGCTAATTTTAGCAATTTATGTTGATGACTTATTTGTTACAGGTACAAATTTGAACATGATCAAAAGATTCAAATTTGACATGTCCAAGAACTTCGAGATGTCTGATCTTGGAAGATTAACTTACTACCTGGGCATTGAAGTCAAACAAGATGAATCGGGGATTACAATAAACCAAGAAGCGTATGCACAACGCATTCTGAAGGAAGCCGGTTTACATGATTGCAATCCAACCCACATTCCGATGGATCCAGGAACAAAATTGTCAAAGGCCGAAGATGAACCCGAAATCGACCCGACACATTATCGAAAGGTGGTGGGATGCCTTAGATATCTCTTGCAAACAAGACCCGATATGGCATATGCGGTTGGAGTTATTAGCCGATATATGCAAAAATCCAAGAGAATCACATGGTAATGCAATCAAACACATCCTAAGGTACTTACGTGGAACAACTGGATACGGAATCAAGTATGAGAGGATGGGACAAAAACGACTTATTGGTTACAGTGATAGTAGTCACAATGTTGATCCAGATGATGGAAGAAGCACAACCAGTCACATTTTCTACTATGGGTCGTCTCCAATAACCTGGTGTTCGCAAAAGCAAGATATCGTTGCTTTATCATCTTGCGAGGCAGAGTTCATGGCAGCCACCGCGGCTGCTTGTCAAGCAATATGGCTTCAAGATTTGCTAGGAGAAATCATGAACAAGGTACAAGATAAAGTGGTTCTTAGGATTGATAACAAGTCGGCTATTGAACTAACAAAGAATCCAGTATTTCATGGAAGAAGTAAACACATTCACACAAGGTTTCACTTCAATCGTAACTGTGTTGAAAAGGAACAAGTGGAGGTTGAATACATTCCTGGAGTAGAACAAAAGGCGGACATTCTCACGAAACCATTGGCTCGAACCAAGTTCAAAGAAATGAGGAGCTTGATCGGGAACAAAGACGTCTCTAGAAGGACTTAGAGATTCGGGGGTGATTGTTGGGAATCCTAAGTAGTGGAATCTCACTATTCACTCAAATAGACAAATTGACCAGACAAATTGATTATGTTGAATCTAATTTGTCTGTACTTTCAGTTATCTTTCCTGTATAAATATTCTGTGTATTCGAGTGATGAAAACACAGATTGTAACAAACTGTAATTGGTTTTTGAGCTTAGATTTCCAATTATATTCAAAGAGTTATTTTGATAGTTTGAGTGTGTGCAATTTTAATCTTTAGGTTCCATATCCTAGTATAGACATTCAAATACATGATTTAGATAACATCTACCTAACTCCTAAATGACACCGAATATAAAATTTTCAATAACATACATACCTTTTAACCTTATAATAACCACACGTGAACACCGCCAAATAATGCAAGGTCATTTCGGTGGTCTTGGATAGGAGGATTCTAATACCCCTCTAAGGTCTTTGCGATATTATTGTATTACACTTTAATTAATAACCATGTATCTTAAAAAAATTGTGTTGTTGTATATGAAAGTTATAACATACTCTAAATTTATTATAAGATCATAAATGTTTTATCAATGTGATGGTAGGGATACATTCTCTGACCATCTACTCCCTAGTTAACATATGTTCATTTTATTCATTGATTAAACCAACTAATGTTTGTCTTTCTAAAAAATACTTCGTGCAATATATTATTGATAATAAGTTAATAATATAGTATCTAGTAGTTTCTATACATCTTTTTGTAGTTTTCTATATGTATGAACAAATAAAAGTTTCGTGTATTCTTTTTCAATAATTTCTTGTAAAAGAAGTTTTTTTCATACCTTTTTGTCTATTAATCTATTATGTATTTTTGTCACATTAGATTATTTCCCCTCCAGTTTGAACATCATGTCCATAAGTTTTGATCGCTCTCCGTGGCTAGAACTCTTCTTATGTTTAGGGTTCAACTTGGATTTTGTTTGAAACATATACTCGTTCTTTTTAAATCATAATAATATTTATTTAATATATTGCTTGATAAATATAGTTGGTTAATGCTTAAATATATACATATTTAAAATGTCCCTTAGATCTATAGATGTTGTGTTTAAACGAATTAATTTTGTCATCCAGAAAGGGCTAGCGGCGCAGCTTGTTGCCCGTTTGCCTACCGTCTCTATGTAATTTTATGACACAGGTTGCTCATATGTTTTGTAATGGTCCTTGAAACAAGATTTTAGATAAATAATGTAATTAAAATCTTATTGTAAAAAGCTAAAAATAACATTTAACTAAACCTGAAGAAATATTGGATCCTATTTGAGACAGAATATGATGATGTCCCTCATCAAACAAGTCGCACGATCAATTATTTCACGAATCACGATACGGAAATATATGATAAAATACTTTATATTTAAAAGCATATTTGGTCGTATATTATTATCGAGATTGAACTATTTTTTGCTTATTTCATGCTATAAAATGCAAGGTACGGATATTCTTTGTTTTGGATAATAATATTATGTTATTTTGCATGCGGCAAAGTTTAAAACCGTCCACGAAATTAGAGTTTATTAAATAAACATATATAAATATTTACCTCGTTCACCGACTCAAAAGCTCGGTTATTTCTAATAGTTAACTACCAAAAATATCGCTAGTCATTTTAACGAACATAAGTTTGAGTTGATCCTACATAAAGCAATAGGGTGTGATACTTTTCATTTATATGTGTGTGCCACATTAGTGTTTAGTTACCGTCCTTTCACCTCTTAAATGGTCGTCCTTTAAATCTTCTCATTTTTTAATATAAAAATAAGTATTTTGAAAAGAAACAAAATTAGTTTAAATTAAAATCTCCAATTAAAACTGATAACTTTAAAGATACAATAAACCTAAAATTAAAAATTAAAGACAACTTAAAAATAACATAAACTAAAAATAACTTAAAAGCAAATTTAAAAAACTACAGTTGATATATATATATATTCAAAATATCATCTTTCATTTTCAACGTAATCTCGAATGTTGGTTCGGAATGCTGATCGGTCGGTGCCATCAACAAATGCATATCAATCGCCCATTACTCCCGAACTTTCTCCTTCTTGAGCACCCATTCTTATTCAAATTGCACGTGCGAGATCAAAGGAATAAAATCGATCAATTCGTTGTTTATGAACCGAGCTAGAAGACGACACTTTTCCTTTAGTTTTTGAATTATCGTGCCTATGGGCCTTTTGAACACGTCATGTTCTTCGTTGAGGTCGATACCATATGTGCATCTGAAGACATCGTGTAATTGGTCTCCGATATTTTCGTTCATTTCGATCCACCTTCCATTTCCGGGAACTCTTTTCCATCTCGGTGATGCTCGCACAATGTCCCAGAAACCCTATAAATTTAAACCTCTTTGCGTTATTCTCCATAAGGCAAACCTCAAGTGCATTTTGTAGAACGTCTTCGCCACTTTGACCGCTCTGACGTTGGTTTGAAGTTGTTGTACAAACTGTTGAACTTTGTCACAATCTTGTTGACATCCCAGTATTTTGTTCTTATTGTGTCTTTGGACTGATCATTTCCATACCCTATTTCCTTATGAAACAACTTCATAATACGTGCCCAAAATTTTTTAACTTGAGCATTACCGGCTGCAGCATCCTTGGAGACACCGACCCACAGTCATCCTAAAATGGTTTCCTCTTGAGGGGTTTGAGGTTGATGAAGAGCGGGGACCGGTACGATTCAAGTTTTTTGGAAATATTCTTTAGAACAGGGACTCTTCGTCTGAAGATTTAGGTTTGTTTCGGGTACGATATTTAAAGTGGGATCAGAATTTGAATCAACAATGGGCTCGGGTTCGGGTTCGATAAAGTTGGTAGAAAGACAAAAAATGGGTTGAGCAGAGATTCAGAATAAAACGACGATTGCATCCCAAGATAATGAAAGTGTGTTGGTGAGTAAAGATAACGTTCTATTTGTGGAATATACGGTGGCGGTGATGTTTCTTCGACGAGAAATTTTTTTTTGTTGCATTTGATTTTTTGGATGAATTAGATTCCATTGGGATGATATTTTAAGATGATTATTTGGATGAAAGAATATGTTGTTGTTTGTAGTAATAAAATTGTTGTGTTTGTATTATATATAGTGGTAAAGTTTAAATTGTTATTTTTTTAAAAGTGTGTGTATTTATTTATTGCATCTAAACGACTATATAGTCGTTACTCTCTATCTCTCTATCTTTCTGAGTGTGATGAAAACTCTTTATGCAATACCAATAATGTGGTGACCTTGCATGATAGATGGAGGGGGCAGTGTTTCTGCAAAAGTACAAAGATAGGACGGACTCTCGGCACCTACAACAAACACCCTAAGAGCATTCACAAGGAGAGTCTTTTTACCCCAAAAGCTCATGAAATGTGAAAAAGCTTTTGAGGGAGCTTTTTAAAATCCAATTTTTTTCGAGCTTGTTAATTAACAAGCTATTGCTTTAAGCTTTTTCAATAATTATGTAGGTCCTATGTGTTTTCAGTTAATTGTAAGTTCACAAGTTATAAAAAAAATCCATAAACATCAAATTGGAAAAACTCTCCTACTTTGGAGCTTTTTCATTTAGAGTTTTTTTCATGGAAAAACCTCATTAAAAAGTTTGTTTATTGCTGATGCTCTAAAATCATCTCCAATAGTAGAGCTTTTTATTGGAGATTTTTAATGAAAAAGTTTGATAATATGAGAGTTTTTTCATTTTGTTTTTTAAAGGTTCTTTGTAAAAGTTGGCTAATTACAATTGGTTAAACTCTATGAGTCTCACATATTAAATGAAAAAGCTTTTGACTAAAGCCTATTAATTAACAAGCTTATGTAAAAAGCTTTGCATTTAAAAAAACTCTCACTATAATTTTTTCATTTTTTCAAAAATTTTCGAATTAAAAAAACTCTTGCAAAAACTTTTACTATAAATATTCTAATAATGTGTACTAAAGATACACAAGTACACATGTGTCTCATGTATGTATCCGTACCGAAGGTTAAAGAAGTAAATTTAATAAGGAAGGTATTTTACTCAAAGAGAACCAATATTTTTAACCTTATAGTAGCAAACAAAGCTAGTCCTATCACCACATTGGCGCCACAGAGAATTAAAGAGAATGCAGGGTACCCAATACATATTTCTAGAAATTTTGACAAGAGGTACACTAGACAAGTTGTCCCTGTAACTCTAAAATCGTGAATAGCTCTTTATTTATTTATGATATTATACGTTTATTACTATTTCTAAAAATATTTATCAGATATTCTTTATTGTTTCCTTTGGTACTTTATGTGACCTTTTGCATTTAAATAGTTTTTTATATACTTATATGTAGCATTTGTTGATTTTTGTGTAAAGACCATAACTGTAAAATTGTTGTTATGACATGATTGGTGGCATGCCTACTATTGAAACAACTCTTTTACACACTCTTAAGAGAAAATTCACCATGCATATTTTAAAATTATTACACACTATATATTTGACTAAAGAGATAAACCGTGATCAACTTGGTTAAAATCATGATGAATATTAAACCAAAAGTAAAAAACACTTACTTGGCGGGAATGATTTTTTTTTTTTTGATGGTCATAGCCGGTTATATACAACTTCTTTTAGCTCTTTAAACAAACTAGGCATGCCTAAAACCAAAATCAAATACAAAAGACTTTAGATTGAGTTGTTTTGTAATGTAAAAGTCACTAATTAGTTGCCTGAGTCGAGACGAGACTTATTTTTAGTTTATCACTTTTTCGATAATATCCGGTACTCCACAATACAATTCGACCACTCCCCCTCACTACAACTTTGCTCCTCTAAACATATTGTGAATTTCGCCCATCCGACTCCCAAACTACTACTCCTTTCAGTTTTTTACATTTGTCCACCTCATCAACTCCTACTCTTTCAATCTACTTACTATTTTCGTTTAGCACGACACTATAAAGTTACAAAGTGTAAACCCAACACCCTAAACCTGAAACGAAAATAAACAGGTTGACACGATACCACAGGATACTAAACAGGCCGAGTTAGAGTCAAGCTATCTCAACTTGTTTGAATTTCAACCTGGCACGAACAAAACATGACACGACATGCTTCCATGCCTTCTCAAGATTTGTATACACGGAATTTTGTAAGCCCAAAATATGTTTGCCACATTGATTTTACCTGAAACACAAATGATTCACCTAAAAAACATAGATGAATATTTGATTGTTGAATGTTATTTGATGTTGATGAAGGTTTGATAACTGATGAACATCAAATCATGTTGTGAAGGTTCGATTGAAGATATACGGATGATTATAAAGGTAGCGTTTAGTACATAGACATAACTGGACTGACCATGACTCGACTGAACTGAACTGGACTGGACGAGACTAAATTAGTTCTTATCTATAGTGTTTGGTCACAAATAGGACAACACAAAAAATACGTTAAAATTATTAGGTTGGCCTCAATTTGTAAAATGTTTCTAAAATATTTTCATCATATTATAATTATAAATAAGCACTATCGCATGTGTGTGGGGGTGAGGGGTAGGGGTTATGTGGGGTGGGGTCGAGAGGTTGAGGTTGGGGTTGGGTGGGGTGGGTGTAGGAGTGGGGGTGAGGGTTAGGGTGTAGGTGTAGGGGTAGGGATGGGGTTGGGGTGTAAGTGGCGACGGTGGTGGTGGTGTGGATATAGGTATGGATAAGGGTGGGGGTAGAGGTAGGGTGAGGGGTGTGGTGAAGGGTATGGTTGTGGGTAGGGTGGGGTTGTGGGTTGGGGGTGGGGGTGGGGGTGTGGGTGTGGGTGTTGGCGGTGGGGCAAGGTGGGGTTGGGATGGGGGTGTTAGTGTAGGTGTGAGTAGCGATGGACTATAGATGAGAGACTGGTAAGAGGACATTTTTGTCATTTGACTTTCTGTTCCACCTAGTTCCACCCTTTTGAGTGGGACTAAAATTTAATGAATTAGTCTAATTCGACTTTGTTATTGTCTTAGTCCCGTCCACGCCAAACACTGTTTCAAAATGACTTGTTCTGTTCGATCTAGTATTACGTACCAAACGCTACCAAAAGGTTTAATGATGATTCATGAAAATTAAGGAAATATTTAAAAAGATAAAGAGATATGATCCAATATTTAGGGTGAATATATAATGATAAATGATGATGATAAATATTGTTTATGATGTTTGTTTGTTTTAATTATGAAATTAATAGACATAATAACATATTTTTCATTTATTTTTAATTAATCATCGTAATTTCCAGCACTTGTCGATATTTGTTCTCGCATTCTCAGTACTTTTTCCATTCTCGTCTGAACCTTGGTTTATATATATATATATATATATATATATATATATATATATATATATATATATATATATATATATATATATATATATATATATATATATATATATATATATATATATATATAATTTCAAATGAGACCATGCGAATTTTGTGAGACGGGAAGACGCAATCCTAGCCATTCATTTTGGAGATTAAAAAAAATAAAATAGCTAAAGTAATGAGAATTTTTTTTAAAAAAATTTCCTACTAATTTTCGCTATTTATTATATCTAAAAAAAATTTAAAAATAAAAAAATCGAAAAAAAACCTGAAAATTTTAAAAAATATATTCTAGTGGAATGTTGCTCGATGTTGCATATTATAATAGAATATTACACTAAATAGTGTAATATTCTACTAGAATATAAAAAAACACTAAATTTTTATTTTTTATTTTTTTTTTGAATAAAAATGATGAAAATAATAAATAAATGTATTTTTTTTTTCATTTTTTTCATTTATTTTGTATTTTTTTATTTTTTTTGTTTTACATCCAAAATGAATAGCTAGGATTGTGTCTCCCCGTCTCACGAAATCTCATAGTCTCATATGAACCTAACGTTATATGTATGTATGTATATATATATATATATATATATATATATATATATATATATATATATATATATATATATATATATATATATATATATATATATATATATATATATATATATATATATATATATATATATATATATGGGTGGGATCTACATAGAGCCAAAATTAGGGTATGAAGGTAAATTACACGTATATGTTCATTGATGAACATTGTCTTCTAAATCCCATAATTTGTTTAGAAATGAACATTCATAACATTGATTAAATATATGAATATACACACATGTTCATAAATGAATATAGAGGAACATTGACAACATATAGAAACATACAACATGTTCAGAAATGAACATTGATAAAATATACAAACATACACACATGTTTATAAATGAATATTGATAAATATACAAACATACATACACATGTTCATAAATGAATATTGACAAACATTAATGAAATATGAACATACACATCAACCATTTTCTTTCTCTCCGACCTACTGCCTCAATCTCTTTCTCTCAATCTTTCTCCCGCTTTCGCCTGATGCATTTTCATTTTTTCTCTCCATCTGTAACGAGCTCTTTTCGTCTGTTTCATCTTTTATTCTTTTTCTCTTCATTTTCGCTTGCTGCATTTTCCGGCAAACATAGAATTAGAAACAGAGTCAAATGTATGTTCATTCATGAAAATGTGTTCATAGATGAACATATATTCAACAATTACGAGAAGTATTACAGCAACAACCAACGTTATATTCATGAATGTTCATTAATGAACATAGGGATGTTCATTACTGAACATTCGTTGGAGAAACAACGCCAAACATAGAATTAGAAACAGAGCCAAATGTAGTTCATTCATGAACATGTGTTCATAAATGAACATATATTCAATAATTACCAGAAGTATTACAGCAACAACTAACGTTATATTCATGAATGTTTATTACTGAACATGGGATGTTCATTACTGAACATTCGTTGGAGAAACAAACCTGTTCATTAATTAAGACACAAAATATCTATTATTCTAATTCTTGAAGTCAGAAGTCAAAATAATTGCTTGATATCGCACATCAAAACACCTCCTGGACCATGTAACATTGTTTATTTGATTTGTAGTTTCCTGAAATTATATTATATATGATTGTAGATCCTAGTATTATTATGAAAAAAAGTTCTAGATTGAGTTTTCTAGTGAAGATTCGTTCGATCCTATCAAATAGAAAAAATAATTTAAAAAAATCCTCATTTTGTAAATGCATGTCTACATCTCGTGGCTGGATGTTAGAGTTACGTGATGTAATGCTCAAAATACTTGAATTGTATCAAACTACAAGCAGATAAACAAAAAGCTGAAGTGATGCAAACAAAATTAATAATCAAACCTAAGTAACTCTGTAATTGAAATAAGGGTCGAACTCGTGAATAACACTTTCGTATTTAATAAACTGCAAGAATAATGTATCAAAATGAATCATTGTAACGAAAATTTCAAAACCTGATAGGCATTCATACACTTCATCAATTTCAGTCATCAGCTAGGTAATAGTCCCCTTCGGAATCAACATTAGTTTCGATTCAGTTCACTGATTCCATCATTCCCTTTGTTTTCAACTTTACCAATCGGATCATCCACATTGTTTTCATCTTCATCGGACACAGGTAGCAATCGAGTGCTTCACAGTGAACCAAATCGAAGGCAACAAATCACTTTCCATCTGATTCAATACGACAACTGATTATGCTTTTGATAACTGACGAATCGATAAACAAAATAACGAGATTTATGCAATCGGAATGATATGGCTAGATGATATGGAATTGATTCGGAATCACAGCTTGCTATCGAGGAGGGAATTATGCAAAGATGAGAACTGAATTTCGAGGAGGGAATTACGCAAATTGAACTGAATGGTTTTTGGTAAAATGACCATATCATCCCTCCGTGTTCAGATTCTTTGATTTTTAATTAAAAAAAAATCATAATTACCATATTTAATCATAGCCATTAATCATTTAATCTAATGGCTTAAAGGGTGGTTCTATGGTTCTATGTATAATTAGGGGTTTTATGTTGATCCTCTCCCTATATATATATATATATATATATATATATATATATATATATATATATATATATATATATATATATATATATATATATATATATATATATATATATATATATATATATATATATATATATATATATATATATATATATATATATATATATATAGGAAGGGGATCAACATAGAATCCCATTTTATGTATAGAACCATAGAACCCTCTTTTAAACCATTAGATCAATTAATCAATGGATATGATTAAAAGGATGCACAATAAGATTATGGACACTAGTACATGGAATTACATAGTGGCAAGGGTAATTTAGGTATAAACAATATTATTGTTCCTAAAAATCAGGATCTGTAAAATTAAATACCCCAATTATCTCTTCAATCAACCCAAATGATTTTCACGTGTTCTTCTTCATCGCTACCACCATAGCATCGACTCCTCTACCTCATCGGAGATCTCAATTACCGCCATGTACCTCTCTTCGAAAATCTCTATTGCATCTCATCGGAAAGCAACTGCCAACAGAAGATGACAAAGAAGCAAGGTTGTTGTCGGAGGTTTTACCGTCTTCAATGCTTCTCTGGTGGCGCCGGCTGTCTAATAGGTGGCCGGAGAAGGTGATTCTTGGTCGGATTCATTGTTAGAACAAGTCTCATGTCCTGATTTCAGTTTATCTTAACAGGTTTGAACGATTCTGAACAATTTATCTTGAATGTTCATTACTGAACATTTATGAACGTAAATCTATTTTTGACTTAAATCTGCTTTATTTGTTCAGTTAAATTTGTTTTAATGTTCAATTTTGAATTGATTCCATAAATCGATTTCGATTTCAATTTCGAATTCGAATTAATTCTAGAAATCTATGTTTGGCATAAACTGTTTTGATTTACGTTTCCTCTTCAAACTGATTTCATTATGCATAAACTAATTGATGTTTGAAAGTAGTTTATTCTAGCATTATTGATCATCAGAATATGTTTGTTTTGTTTGATTTTGGTGCAAATTTAGATACGAGATGTCATTACCTGAATTCTCATTAATGAATAATGAAGAATGTTCGTTAATGAACAATATAGGAAGAATGTCCATTAATAAACAGAATGTTCACTAATGAACATTGAAGAATGTTCATTAACGATTATGTACATATAGATATTTGTTTCTGTTGATCTTAAACAAGCAGTTAAGCTGTTTTTTTAATTAATGAACATATGACTGTTCTGTATTGAACACTTTTATGTATTTTTTGTTCAATAGAAATATTCATTTTGGTGTTGTTTCTCCAACGAATGATCAGAAAGAGAGAGATCGAGACAGATGGATCGATGTACATGAACATAGACAGATGGATCGAGACAAATGTTCAGTAATGAACATTTTAGGTTTTGTATTAATATTCTTCTATGTTCACTTATGAACATTTTGGTTTTTATATAAATGTATAAAGATGCTTCCATGTTCAATTATGAAGATTTGAGTTTCTGTATAAATGTCAGTGTTGTAAAAGTCGGCCTAGGCGGCGCCTAGGCGCTAGGCGGACCAAAACTGCACACGTTTAGTGCTATGCGGCTTAATTAGTCGGGCGTGGTCAACATCGGTCAAAGGCGGGCTAGGCGGTCATAGGCGGTCAAATGTGGGCTAGGCGCTGCTGAAAATTTTCGAATTCCCTCCCAATTTTGACCTAATCGATCCCGCCTCTCGTCTCCCACTCTCCCTCCCTTTTTCCCTTCTTCGATTCAGCTTGCGATCCCTCCCTAGGAACCACGATTAGAGACATGCCTCTCCTAATCTCCTTCGTAAGGACATTTTCATCTCTTCGATTCAGCCTCCGCCTCCGCCTGGATCGTTCCCTTCTTCGATTCAGCCTGGATTGAGACACGATTGAGATACGATTCAGCCTGCGCCTCCGCCTCCGCCTCCTCCTGGATTGTACCTTTCTTCGATTCAGCCTCCGCCTCCGGCTGGATCGACAATGCCTCCACCTTCGGCTTCATCAGGTTTGTTATCAATTGCAAAGGATTTGCGATTTCTCTGATTTTCGGATTACAGATTCGTTATCGATTGCCACGATTCGGTTTGATTTCTCTGATTTTCGGTTTGATTTTTCTGATATTGGTTTGATATCGGTTTGATTTTTCTGATATTGGTTTGATATTTGTTTGATATCGGGTTGATATCGGTTTGATTTCTATGTACATTTTCTCTGATATTGGTTTGATATTGGGGTTGTGGTTCCCATTTGAACTTTAGTGTTAAATGTGGCAGGACATCAAACCGTGAATTAATATCCAAGTTACGGACTTTGTGCTTGGCTTACAGACTTTGTGCTTGACAGAGAGGTATTTTTGTTTACAACCAAGTTACACACACACATAATATCCAATTTTTGATACTACAATGCTATGATTGAAATACTTGGCGAGTAGCTTCAGGTAAGTTTTGATACTACAATGCTATGATTGAAACTACAATGTTGTAATCATGAAAACTGAAAGTAAGATGCTAAAATTAACAAAAACTTGAAAGTAAGATGCTATAATAAACAAATTATGAAAGTACATTGCTTTTTCTTACATTTAGCCCCTTATAAAATTACAATGTTTTTAGTCCTATCTCCCTTTTGTATAACAAGATATATATAATTTATTACAATTAATACTCCCCGCCTAGGCGCCGACTAGTCCTCGCCTAGACCGACTAGTCCTAGGCCCCAGTTGACCGCCCACCTACCGCCTAGCGACTTCTACAACCTTGATAAATGTATAATGTTAATCCATGTTCACTAACGAACACTCGAGTTTTTGTGTTTGATATATGAAGATTCATACATGTTCGGTTCTGAACATGTGTGAACATGAACAATATTCTGCAATGTTCACTTATGAACATGACCAATTTTTGAACAAAAATATTTTCTGGGATTTTGAACACAACGTTCATCAATGAACATACATATATGTTCATAAATGAACATACGTATATGTTCATCAATGAACATATACGTATGTTCATCAATGAATATACGTATATGTTCATCAATGAACATATAACTGCAATTTACTATCATACCCTTATCACCCTAATTTGATCTAACGGTCAAGGAGATGGTTCTATGGTTCTATGCATACTAATGGTTCTATATTGAACCCACCCATATATATATATATATATATATATATATATATATATATATATATATATATATATATATATATATATATATATATATATATATATATATATATATATATATATATATATATATCCTATCCTAATAAATAAGTAACTCAAGTACACTTGTCATCACCACATTCAATTGGACACATGTCATTTTCTCATAATTTAGAATTTCTTAAAAATATAAAATACAAACGGCAGTTACTCTAACCATCCTTAATGATCGGTTTCTACCCTCATTCAAAATACCTGGTATTGCTCCATCCGTTTCCAATATCCTATGTGCTGATGGTTTCAAATCTCCCACAATCTCGCGATCAACATCATCTCAACCTGATTACTTGAAGGTATTCCTTCGATTATCAAATCATTTTGCAGGAATTCTTTTGCAATCCATATTTCTGTCTTTAATCTCTAATACGTGAAATCAATAAATTTAATTGCGTATACTGAAAATTCGATTTATTGGATGTTGTAGTTTCTGATGCTCTGTTTTAGTTTTCCAATTAGTCTTCTAATTCGAAGTATTGGATGTTGATGAACCATTCTTGATTTTTTTAACAGGGTTTGGCATCGATTTTACATTCATATTTATCACAAACATACAAATGTAAGTATGCGTACACACTGTTTGTGAAAATGTCTCAATGAAGTACTCCTGTTTTCCTCTTGATTCTACTACAGTTGACCTCACGTGGTAGGTGCTACAAGGGACAATAACTATAGGTATGTTGACCTTCCTTCCAAAATGGTATCTTTCTTTCTTTCTCTCTCCTAAATTGTCACAGCTTCCTCATGAACCAACTTGCATATTTACTCAACATACTGTGACTTTAGGCCAAAATAGCCGCAGCAAGTTCAAGGTCTTAATAAGAAACAAAATTACAGAACAATGCTATAACAAAAGGAAATCAAAGTAGGTTATTATAAAAACCAAATACATTCAAATTACATTGATATTTTTTTCAAACTTCCCACTATATCAATGCTTGTAAATTGATTCTTTCATTATTGTTTTGCGTATATAGATGTCTATTTTTTCAAATTTCCCACTACATCAAACTCCAGGTACGTGATATTTTTGCAACTTTAACCAACTGTTAATATTACATAAAATAGTCCATTTTTGTAAAATGATATTTCTTTCCATTTTGTTTGGTACGAAGTGTATTGATTCCAAATACATCATTTCATTTTTAAGTTATATTATTAACATAATTTCCGAGTAGCTTGCATTTATTTATGCCTGAATATCAACTAATAACTAAAAAGAAAGATTACCCTAAATACCCTTTAAATATTGTGATGAAATATGTTTACGTTGAATTGTTTATTATCACGGAATCATCTATTTATTTAATCCGATAATTAAGCAACTATCTAAACTATAATTTAGATAACGTAAATCATAGATTAATCCACATTTATCAAAATTCAATTTTTAAAAACAGATTTCCTAATTTTCCTCCTCAAATAAAGTCGTTCTCAATCATTATATATTCTACTTCTGATTTTACATCGAAAACCAAGTTTTAGCTCGCCAGTATTAATTCGTTTTTGAGCCTCCCACTACTCCTTCATGGCTTCAAACAAGTACACCATGATCTCTCTCAAGGGAGACGACTATACCCTGAAGGTCCGAATAATCCGTCCCTAGAAGTCAACCAATTAAACAAATGTGAATGACACACAATCTTTGGAAATGATCTTGATGGATGAGCAGGTATGTAATTTATGATCCATTTTTTATGTTCATTGTAATTTTATGTTCTTATGGCCATGAATGTAAAAACCGAAAGTTGGTTGCTATTTAACCCATAATATCTTTAAAAAAACTCGATTGGTCTGTAAAATTCAAAACCCTCTGTAACTTTATGCATTGTAAGGACCAATTAAGTAATATAACATATTTCATGTCATTTAAAACCCTCAATATCTATAATTTCATGAATAACTATATCATTAGAAATCTTCTTCTTACATGCTTTGATTTTTGCTCATTACTATGCAGATCATGCAAAGTGGAAAAAGTGATGGTCTAAGATACTAATTGAACTGTACTGTTTTTACCCTCTTTCTAAAATGTTTGCATGTCATGATTAAATATTAGCCAAGTAAAATGAGTATTTGCAGATCATTTTGTATCAGTGGAGAATTGGAAATTAATGCACATTTGGTCCATGTACAATAGAGGTAATATTCATTTACCAAGCAATAAAATTGGATTCTACAAAATTATTATCTTTTAAATAATCTGATAATTACAGTTAGTTTCAACCAATTTTGGTTCTAGGAGGTGAATCTTGAACGTTTATTGGAATGACATTGCTGTTGCTGGGTAGGGTTCATTTTGTAACAAGGAAAATCAAAGTAGGATAGTAATCTTTAACAAATAAAAGAAAACACATTGCCATTTCTTGCTTTTACACTATATTTAAATTAGTTTTATTTGACGTTCTTTTGTGTAATGTATTCTTTTAGCAGCCTAGATCCGTGAGAGAATAAAGAGACCTCAGATTCCAAGACGCCCTTGCAAGTGTAGTAGGGGCACAGAAATTGTATTTTCTCTGACATTCGAAATTTTTCTATGCATCAAACAAGTAAACAATACATTTACGAGTAACTTCAACACATTGCTCTGCATTTACTCTGTTTCAGATGGCATGCTACGTTGCTATTTTTTGACCTTTACCCATTAAAAGATTGTTATTTCTTAATACCGGCTCAACCTAAGTGAAACAGTAATGCTTGGATTACTAAAGGGCTGCATGGAAGTGTCTGAATGTCATATTGTTTTGGTAGGGAAAGTCCGTAATGATTAAATTTCAGCATTTTACTTCAAAAGAAATTCTTATCAAGACATTGAACTTTGAAAAAACTACCCAATTATAGCATTGTACTTTCAAGTTTTATATTAGGACATTGTACTTTGAAAAATCTATCCAGTTATAGCACTGAAAATAGATTTGTATTCGGTTGATGTTTCTACGATCGGTTAGATTGATGACCAAAGGGGTTTGTTAGTATTCTGTCTTCACTCAAATTTGTATAGTTAAGTTAAGAGATATAGAGGTTGTTTGGATGTGCTGCAAAAAGTTGGGGTTTTATAGCGTTTTTGGTTATTTTCTTTTAATACATAAAAGGTTAAGGTTATTTGTAATAATGGAATTCAATCTACCGTCGTTTGGTAATATGTATATTTTTAATTAACCTCTCTCTTCATTTAAAACTCACTAAGGCTACACGGAGTAGTCGATCGCCAAGAGGTCGCCAACCCTCTTGGCGACTCGCCATCACCACCGCCGACGTCCTCGCCATCGCCTCGCCATATCCCCTTCGCCAACCTGTCGGCGAGATGCTAACGGGTGAGTAAGTTTCAAGAAATGGCAAAAACACCCCCTGAACGGTTATATTTAGAATTTGGAATGTTTTAAAAAATTTACACTTTTAACCCATATATAAAAAGTAACCGTTTTTTTAAATAAAATCAGATTTTTAAAACCTCTTTCATCCCCTATATATATATATACATCTAAATCTCATTCATTTCACACAAGAATCCCTTCCAAAACTCTCTCAAAATGTCCTGATCAAGCAAAGAGGAAGATGAAGGGAGGTAGTTCTGGCACGAATAGTAGTCAATGTAGCGCAGAATTGCAACAATTGAATGAGCAAGTCGCCACTTTGCAGACTTTACATGAAGAGAAAGTTAAAACCAAGCTGATGTATATTGTGACGAGAAACATATCCGATCTGCGAGGGTTCGAGTATCAAATTGCACTTCAAGCGAAGAAGGATGCGGCTAGGAAATTGGGTTACACGTTCGACGATGAGTAGATTAGTTGTTTGTGTTTTAGTTTGTGTCTTTGTTTAACTTTTAATTGTTAGTTGTTTGTGTTTTTTATTTTTAATGAAATGTTTAAATTTTAAGTAAAAAAAAAACCAATTCTGTTTGTTTTATATTTGTACAAGGACTAAAGTTGTAATTTCTCAAATTAATTTGGTTGGCAGTTCCTTGGCTATTGGTCACCACTCCCTACAAAATGGCCAACGGCTGCCAACCCAATTGGCCACCACTCCGTGTAGTCTAATGACCGGTGAGTGACAATAAACTTAAATATCACATATTTGGTCAACTAAATGTCAAATATTACGAAATTTCTATATAAATTAGTTTGAATTTTCTACACACGTGTCTGTATCCTTACAATAAATTTTCAATTCCTTACAATTTATTTATTTATTTCGGTTTATTTCATAAATTGTCAACGACACGAGTTTATAAACTTACCAGAGTTAAAAGTAGAGATAAATTAAAAATATTAATTTTAGACAACGACGGTAAACTTACCGATAGAACAACAAATATTGTATTCAAATAAGCCTTTCAAAACTTGTAATTTGTTATAATTGTTCAAACTTTATCAACGATTATGTTGTAGTGCTTAGATCTTCCTATTTAATATTTTCTTTTAATCAACCCGTGTAATACACGGGTCTTACAACTAGTATATATATATATATATATATATATATATATATATATATATATATATATATATATATATATATATGTGTGTGTGTGTGTGTGTTTGTGTTTTTTTACTTTTGATTCAAATGCAGTATAGAATGTTATAGTATGCTAGAAAACATGCTCATGTTACTCACAATTCATAAGCCAGTTCAACTATGTTATAACTTAAGAACCGAAATAATTTTTTTGTCGTTTTTTCATTCTAGTTGTGGATGTTTACGTAGACAATTGTACAATTGTCCATTGCGTTCTTGGAGGTTTTCAAAGGGAATCCAATGATTCAATGATTTCTTTTCTTGCAATCAAATCTTATTCCGGAAGGGCCCATTAGCATGTCAAATTTTGCTAATAAGACATTTTCATTTGATATCCTATACTTGATAGATTACAAACTGTTAACATATTAAAGAAAATAAAGAAACTGAGTTAATGTTCGCATTTTTATGTTCATGTTTTTCGTCAAATAATTTAGTGGTTCCACCGTAACTGTTTGTTTACATATATTATTTTAGTGAAATTTGTATATAACACATATGGCCGTTGATGCATCATTCTTTATATGCTCAAGCAAAGTATGTTACTTTACTTGGGTTAGTGAAGTTGGAATATTTTTATTGTATTGTAGTAAGATTTGCATATAGGGTTCAATTTATTAATACATCCTAACTAAAATAAACACTCATTCTATGTATCACATATAAATCACAAAAATTCATGATAGAGATGCTATTTAAAGAGCACCAACTAAATTCTGTAAAAAAAAAAAACACTATGAAACTCCCTTTACATAAACAATGCTTATTATTTAAAAAAAATTGAAGGAATAAGAATATTTGAACAGTTTTAAAAACTAAAATCAGATAAAAATAGCAAAAATATAATGATGTTATATATGAAGTAGAAATATAATTGTACTTGTGTGGGTATCCCAAGAGGGTAAGGAATTGGGGAAAAGCAAAACAGTGGGGGGTTGGCAAACATGAAAAGCAAAGGCAAGATGCTCAAAACGACGTGGCCACTGCGGCGATGTACCACAAAAGAATTAGTCGGTGCCAAATGCATCCCACGTGACACTTCATATGCATAATGGTACCTTGATTCAACTGGTTTTATATTTAAAAATATCGTATTTGTTAGTTATTTTTTAATATTTAAAAATGTAAATTTATAGGTGTGATTGAAACGGGACATGCAACTTAACGTAGGCACGTCTACCACCTGTTAAGTTACAGTATGATTTGCAACAACCACCTCCGATATATCTTGTTAAATAAATTACTGGTAGAGGTACTTAAGTATATGTAAAATATTATGTTGAGTGAAAGAATAATATAATAAATAAATTATCTACTAAAATGAGAAAAACTAAAAAAATAGTAAAAATTGAATAAACGCTTTACTCATTTTACTTGGCATTAAAAACGATAAAAGAGTGTGTTCTCAATTACTCCCCACCAAAAAATAATTGAATTCATTAAATAAGAGGCGAGGTCCTCAATTACACCCCCACAACCTCATTTAATTAAGAGTCCTTTCTTCTAACAATACTTTCTAATCTCTATCGTCTTATAAAAATGATTTGCACCCATACAAAAGTTGTACATTTTACTCAAGGTATCGATTTAATTGTGGAGATAAAATAAAGTACTGAAAATATTTATAGAAGATATGAATATAATCCTTAATTCAGTAATTCTTCGATGATTTCATTTTCATTTCTTTATCTTTACATCAGTTAGTCTTCCATCATTCAATTGAAAACTTTTGACAAGGATATTTTCATGAAGACTATTAATAAACTATGCAAAATAGTCAAGATATGACAGGGATATTAAATATAAATAGTTAGAATAATAAAATATATTTCAAAGAGATGAAATATTTTCTTCTCTATTGATAGATATTTGACTACCTCTTAAATTTCCTTTATATTTAGAGAAGCCAACAAAATAGATTTTTCTTTACACTTTCTTCTCTATATTTAAAATTTCAAAAGGCTACAAAACACCCGTAAATATCTTTTATTGATCATAACTGGGTTCAGAAGAGTTTGATAGATGAAATACGTACAATATGAATATCTTAACAAGCACCCATTCAAGGGTGAATGTCACCACTCATAGCAATTCGGTAATTCCTGTTACAATAACATATATTTAGGCTACACCAGTTATTAGTTGTTACTTTAAAGCTAGAAGTTAGAAGCTCTACATTTTATTTGTGTAGAGATTTTAAAAAAATAGTTATAAACTTTGAAATGTTTAAAATAACATGAAATATATAAGATAAAAACTCTTAAAACCTCCTAAAATCTATTTGAAATAGCTTTCAAATTAAAAGTTTTTTTGAATAAAAATTTTAAATTAATATTCCAAATAAAACTTATTTTCAATTCAAGTTTTTATATTTGAAAAAACTAAAAACTTAAAGGCTCATAAAAACTCATTTCCAAACATATTTTGTTGCATTGCAATTAACAAGATCCGTCATGTGCCTTGGTCGTGCCTCCAGTATTATTACTTTGAAATAATTAAATGTTAAATCCTTGGATTTACGAAGAACAATTAAGGAAGCATTTACCAAAAATGTTTGTATCAACCAAGAACTAAATTGCAGACGTAAAAACAATCAGCTGTCATAATCTCATCGTATTGTTTCGTTTATTTGTTTTGTCGAATTAAAAAGCGATATTAAAAAAAATAAAAAGTGCAACCTTGCTGACGTCACTCAAACACTAAAACCCCATCTTCCCTAAAAGGAGTGAGAGAAGGAGAGAGCATCCAGATCTTGCAGACTACAACAGTACAGAAGCTTCACAAATCCCCTCGCTTATTCTCTCTCTCTCTCTCTCTCTCTCTCTCTCTCTCTCATCGTTTGATGACACAAGAGAAGAAATCAGACCCAGATAACATGAACAGGGTGAAGAAGACAACCAATAAGAAATCCCCATTAACATCACCATGAGACTTCTTTTCATCCTATCTTTCTTAACTTTACTCTCCGCTCACCCCACCAGAAGAATTCTCCACCAGCCACTTTTTCCGGTAAGTACAGAACCACCACCGGATACGGAATTGCCACCGCCTACCACCACTATCACCACCACTCCCACTCCCGACCAGCCTTTCTTCAATGAAAACCCAAATGGGCAAACACCAGAACCAGATCAGACCCAAGTGCAGCCACCACCAACGCCGCCGTTGGTGGTGGGCGCCGAGACCAGTAACAACAACCCGGTGTCACACCCCATTGCTCCACAGCCGGCGACAAAACCCGCTAAGAAAATAGCGGTTGCAATTTCGGTTGGGATTGTGACACTCGGAATGCTGTCAGCATTAGCATTCTACATCTACAAACACAAGTCTAAACACCCGACTGAATCACAAAAGCTCGTCGGACGACGTAGTTCCGACGATAACATGCCGCCGTCGACTTTCCTCTACATTGGAACAGTTGAGCCGTCGAGATCCGCCAATGAAACAAACAACGGACCGACAAATGTTTCACCTTATCATAAACTCGGTTCAATTAAAACATCAGACAGGTATAGACCGAGTCCGGATCTTCAGCCGCTTCCGCCGTTGAGTAAATCACAGCCACCGCCGACCGTCATTTCTCCACCGGCGATGTCGTCTTCGTCCGATGAAGAAACGGAAACTCGCGATTTTTATACCCCTCATGGATCAATTGCGAGCACTGAGGAACGGAATTCGATTCCAAAACCAAAACACCGTCATTCGACAAATAATAATTCTCGCTCGACGATTCAAAAAAGAAGCGAAGCACGTTCGACTAGTCCCGTTCCTCATTCCAAAAGAACCTCACCACGGTCAAGGCTTTCGGTTTCTTCTTCTCCGGATACAAAACATACTCCTCCACGGCAGCCACTTGCACCGCCGCCGCCTCCTCCGCCTCCGCCTCCGCCTCCCCCTCCCCCAGCAATACCACCACCAAAAAAGATGAGAATCTCTCCGGTGAAGACGAATTCAATGTCTTGCACTCAACAAGTGGCGACGGTGGAATCAAGGATTCCTATTCCTAGTCCTAAAGTAATTCCCGGAATTGTGAAAGCCAAGCCGTTGGAGGAAGTAAACAACAATGGCGGTAAAGCTGATGACGCCGATGGGTTAAAACCGAAGCTGAAGCCGTTACACTGGGATAAAGTACGAGCAACTTCCGACAGAGCAACCGTATGGGACCAAATAAAATCAAGCTCATTCCAGTAAGTATACACTAAAAAACAATGACATACTCCTTATTCACAAACATCGAATGTAAACAATTTCCGTTTGTGGTGTAGACTAAATGAAGACATGATGGAATCTCTTTTCGGATTCAATACCGGCGGTTCAACAAAGAAAGAAGACACCCGGAACCGGAAATCCGTTCTACCTCCGGTGGAAAAGGAAAACCGGGTTTTAGATCCAAAAAAGTCACAAAACATAGCGATACTACTAAGAGCATTAAATGTAACAAGAGATGAGGTATCCGAAGCACTTTTAGATGGTAAGTAAGTCCAAATTTACAATTCTACCCCAATGTTACCAATTCACATGATTCATCTTCATCAAATGTACTCTGTTTTGGTAAAAACAGGAAATCCAGAAGGATTAGGCGCTGAGCTTCTAGAAACACTCGTAAAAATGGCGCCGACAAAAGAAGAAGAGATAAAACTTCGAGAATATAAAGGTGACATGGCGAAATTAGGATCCGCAGAGAGATTTTTAAAATCAATTCTTGATATACCGTTTGCATTCAAAAGAGTGGAAGCCATGCTTTACAGAGCAAACTTTGAAACAGAAGTTAAATACCTCAGGACTTCATTTTCAACACTAGAGGTATATTGAACATATTTAACATTGTATATAAATTAATAAAATTTCCATCTGTAAGTTGTAAATTCTTGTTATCAGGAAGCAAGTGAGGAACTGAAAAACAGCCGTCTTTTTCTGAAACTTCTAGAAGCTGTTTTACAAACGGGTAATCGCATGAATGTCGGGACAAATCGTGGTGAAGCTACAGCTTTTAAACTCGATACACTTCTAAAACTAGTAGATGTAAAGGGCACAGATGGAAAAACAACCTTACTTCACTTTGTAGTCCAAGAAATCATAAGATCCGAAGGGACTGATTCAACAGAAGGGCATTTTAGGAAACAAGGGCTGCAAATTGTTGGTGGATTGAGTAGAGAATTAAGTAACGTAAAAAAAGCAGCGGGAATGGATTCCGATGTTTTAAGTGGCTATCTTGCAAAACTCGAAATCGGGCTTCATAAAATTAGATTAACAGGTCATGAGAAGATAAAAATGGAAGGAAACTTTTTTGAGTCGATGAAAATGTTTATCAAAGAAGCGGAAGTTGAAATTGCTAAAATCAAGATCGATGAAAGAAAAGCGTTGGTGTCTGTGAGAGATGTGACTGAGTATTTTCATGGCGATAGTGCAAGAGAAGGGGCACAGCCGTTTAGGATATTCATGATCGTGAGGGACTTTTTGGGAATTTTGGATCATGTTTGTAAGGAGGTTGGTGAAATGCAAGAGAGAACGTCAATGGGGTTAGGAAGATCGTTCAGGATACCTGCAACTGTGTCATTACCGGTTTTAAATCGATATAATGTGCCTCATTGTGTGAGTTCTGATGATGAAAGCTCGTATTCTTCTCCATGAAAAGTTAGAAATGGGAAATGCATCTTACATGTACAAAAATATGTGTTTTCTTATTTGAAGCTTGGAAAAATGGAAGATCTGAGATCAGAAGTGGAATCTACAGTCCAGATAGTGGATAAGAAGTTGAAGAAGATGATGGATGTGTGGATTTAGGGCTTTTATTGAGGACTATGGAAACTTGGAATGTTATGGATCTTGTAACGTGGTATAGAATACAAATTGATAGTTGAAGTAGTCTTGTTTGGTTACATACATTCTTAAAAGAAAATAAATGTTTTTATTGAAGGCACTGTGTTTTACTTTGAATTTTAGTTAGGATTATTTTCTTCACATGAAGTTCTAGTTTTTACTATTTTTTTTTTTTTCTTTTCATTGGGGATTACTGTACTAAAACTCTGTTTCTGGGTTATGTGTATGTCCCTTTTTATATAGTTAAATACCAAGAAAGAAGATCATTTAATCCAGATAAACCTTTCATTTAGTTTCAAAATCGTGACATAGTTTACACTTGGATGACTATCGTCTAAAGTAAAAGTTAGAGATACAATTAACATTGCTTGTAATCAAGATTAAAGATCGTGTTGCTTTTTATGTGATTGAATAAGTTCAATCTAAAATAGTATCAAGTTTAGATCCTAAGGTTGTTTATTTTCAGTATAAAAGTCAAAGAACATCTCTAAATTTGGGATGATAGTTTTATCAGTTTTGAATGTTTAACACTCTTATCAAAAACTCAATGCGCAAATTGGATGCCGCATAAGGAGATCACCTACAAGTTACCACCCACCAAGTGACCGATAAAATGTCACTCTAATATGGATGATACATCCAATCTCTCCTTTTTACAGTTAAAATCAATCGACCGTGATTAGAAAATAAATATCCAAAAAATAGGTTTGTGTAAAGCAATATGATACAATCATACAATCCAGTCAAGTTTCCTTAAGATCACATGTATCCTGAACATTCACATTTGGCTGAAACGGTAAATAGACGACTAGATGAGAAACACACATTGCACCTCCTGAACTATTTAATCGTCTTGACAAGACTAGTCCAAGCCAATTTGCTCTTAAAAACCTGAAGGGCAAAATAGAAAAAATGTCACTACTTAGACTTGAACCCAGATCATCTAGGAAAAGGCCAAGCAGTGTCAATAATCAAGCGAGCTGCATACAGTTTTATGTATTCATTGAGTAACTTAATATATAACATATGTAAGAGAGCAGAAGTTGGGCCCTAAATTTTGACGGAGCCCTAGTTCGTCGCCCAGCTTTGCCCCCTATTGGGTCGGGCGTGCGTCTTGATAGATTAAAAATGTCATATGGATTACAGTGGACACAATGAGGATTAATTGATGGTAACAAAAGGAAAACAACATGTATAGAAGCTTACTTGGAAGCTCCTGACAGTGATGTTGGCCGAGAAACTGTGATGGATGCTTCGAGTTTCGGCTTTTTTTGAAATGAAAGCGTTGGAACTGCTTATCCCACGCCATGTATCAACAAAATATAGGGTTTTGTGGCAAAGACGTAGAGTTTTAGTGCTTTACATATTTCAGGCTTTTAGCCATAGACTATCAGGGGTTTATGTTATGGGTACCGGTCTTTTGCCCTATGATATTTCCTTTAGGTTGTGATTGATAGGAATTAGGTACTAAAGATGGTTCTTTGTCATTGACCGTTTATTTTGAGATTGTTTTTCTAAATTCATTATCCACTTTTTACTTTTCAAAAAGTCAATAACACAAAAAAGATAATTAAAAGTCAATAAGGAAAATATGATAACTTACAACATCCTTACTTTTTAAAACTAACGCCCTTAATTTTTAAAACTGCATATAACTTATAGTCTTATACATATGAAAAAACCAATATTACCCTCGATTAATACATCCACGGTCTTTGACACTTCTCTAAATAGTTCTAAATATGTAAGATGTCATTTTTGGTTATATAATTCAAACAAATAAAAAAATTGTCTTATGTTGATGAATGCTTATATGAAAAGATGCTTATTTGTCGTGTTTTTTATTTATTGGAGTTTCATGAGATTTTATTGTTTTTACTTTTAAGATAAAAATCAACAAAATATTTATAAAATAGCGCACGTCGTAAAGTTATAAATTATAAATATTATATGCATAAATGTTAACGCAATATAATAATAAAACATGGTAACTCATTTTATTACTTTGTTAATTTATTCAATTTCACAATATTTATCTTTTACTTTTAATATTTACAATAATAAAACAATAACTTTTTATTGATAATTTTTTATTTATCAATTTTTGTTTTCTTATTTGTTTACTTGCATATAAACTAATTACGATGGGCATCACGTGCCATAAATTTCGTGGCCACTGTGGCACCCAATCATATAATACATACCAAAATACATGTAAGAGAGCATAAGTTGGAGCCCTAAATTTTGTTGTATTACGACTCTCAGGTATGGGCATCACGTTCCATTTTCGTGGCCACTGTGGCACCCAATCACATGCTACATATCAAAATACGTGTTAATGGTAGCTTGCGGTGTGGTCTTGAGTTGTCATGATCACCAAAAAGCGCATCCAATCAAAATAAAGCTGGGTTTGACAATACATGCAACACTAGTTTGCTTAAAAAAATTCGAACTCTTTTTTTAATCTTTATAAATACCATTCTATTTTCACAACTTTCACATATTTTGCTATTGAAATTTTATTTTAGAATTATTTGAATGATGTGGTAGGTATACTAAGTTCATTGAGATGTCATGTGATGATTAGGTAGAAGTGATATGATGATATCATATAGCCTAATAGATGCTTTTTATTTAATTTTAGGGTAAATTGCATAAAAGTCACTAAGTTTTCCAATTTTCTCGATTTTGACACTGCATTTTTAGTTTTTGCAATTAAGTCATTATGTTTTCAGAAAAGTTGCAATTAAGTCATTATGTTTTCCAAAAGGTTGCAAAAATGACCATATGACCGGATGGTAACAGGTTACCAGGTCATATGGTCAGATTTGCAATTTTTCAGAAAACCTAATGACTTAATAGCAAAAATAAAACATAGTGTCAAAATCAAGAAATCTGAAAAAGTTAGCGACTTTTAGGGTTTATTTCATAAAAAACCCTAAATTTTCAACTTTTTTCTGTTTAAACCTAAAACTTTATTTTTTTTTTCCAAAAAAAACCTAAATTTTGGAGAAACTTTTTAATTTATCCCCCTAACCGGTTTTACAGGTTATACATATTTTTTTTTTCAGAAAAAACCCTAATTTCTTTTTTTTCTGAATGGTCACTGTGTCCTTATTTACGAATCCGTCGACTTATAGAACGTCGAAAACAAAGCTCGTATGCAAAAGATACAGCTATTATAAGAAAACAAGCAAGTGTAGCAAAATATCTGAACATATTCAAACAAAAGTCAGTAAAGCAAAGTTGTAGTACTACTTACGACCTTTCCAGGGATATAAAGTTCGTAGAATTTGGACATCGTATATGAAAGTTATGTCAATTACAAAAACGAAGAAACATTTTTTTTTTTTGTGAAAAAATCACTGAAATTGAGGGTTTTTTTCGGAAAAAAAAAAGAAATTAGGGTTTTTTCTGAAAAAAAAAAGTATGTATAATCTGTAAAACCGGTTAGGGGGATAAATTAAAAAGTTTCTCCAAAATTTAGATTTTTTTGGAAAAAAAAAATAAAGTTTTAGGTTTAAACAGAAAAAAGTTGAAAATTTAGGGTTTTTTATGAAATAAACCCTAAAAGTCGCTAACTTTTTCAGATTTCTTGATTTTGACACTATGTTTTATTTTTGCTATTAAGTCATTAGGTTTTCTGAAAAATTGCAAATCTGACCATATGACCTGGTAACCTGTTACCATCCGGTCATATGGTCATTTTTGCAACCTTTTGGAAAACATAATGACTTAATTGCAACTTTTCTGAAAACATAATGACTTAATTGCAAAAACTAAAAATACAGTGTCAAAATCGAGAAAATTGGAAAAAAAAATCCCTTGTTAAAGATATTTTCATAGTTCGATATAAAATTATCTTACCAATAAAATCCTACATCCATACCATGAGCTACTCTTAACGTATCTTAGACAAAAACAAGTATAACAACAGTACACGACTACACGAGTTCCCATCGATGTTAAACTTAAAGATTTTAGATTTCTAAATTCATTATATTCATTTCAGTCATAAATGTTTCGAAGTTGATTCGTTAAAGAAATCAATGTGCAATCCAAACAATAATAATCATACTATCGTTTTTGTTCTTGCACGTGATAATAGGTACAAACGGCTACATTTATAGTTTTTATAAACATTTTAATGTCACCAACTCTCATCATATCAAGCCATCGTGAAATATGGAGCTCCGGTGATGCCTTTTGTTCTCAAGATTTTCCTTACCAATATTTTCCAATTCCTCTCCTCCTTCCTTTTTCTTTTCTTCTTCCTTTCTTTCGCAATCCTCTGCTTATTTTTCCTGCCATTCCACAATTTCACATTTTTTATTAAACATTATTAACTAGTAACCACATGTAAGAATATACATGGTTAATAAATAAATACCACATTTTGTAATCATATTTAAACTTTTGACTATCTTTTACACAAAAAAGCCGAAACGACCACCTTTTGGTCTGTTGGGGAATGCTTTTTGAGTTGCATAATAACTGTTTCTAAAAGACATTTCGGAACTGTTCAAATGGGAAATACATTATAAGTTGTGAAATAGATTCTCACCACACAAAACCTTAAAGAAAATAATAATAATAATAAATTCCTTAACACTCTCACTTCCTCTTTCATCCTCTACATCATTTAAACTTTAAAAATATTGCTCCCATAACAAAATTAAAACTTAAAAAACCACTTTCTTAAAAAAAATATCTATTTCGAGATTATAAGAATAATTTCTCAGCTTATAAGAACAACTTCGAAATTGTAAGAAAAAATTTCTTAATAATAAAATAATTTTTAAACCTTTTTTAAGATTGTTTATGGAGAGGAACAATTTCGTTTTTTTTTTTAAATCTCACAACTGCCCATTGCACTATAGACGGTCTTTATTATTTTTTTTTAAAAGGATAATGACTTTACAGGGCAACAATTTTTTAAATTTTTTCATATTTAGCCATTAAATTTATTTTTGCATTTGATTTCCCATGAATTTTTTAAATTATTCATATTTAGTCACTTTTTTTTTGCATATATATGACCATTAAACTTATTTTTTTGTAGACATATGACCAATAACTTAATAATCATATTTATACAAAAAAAAAAGGTTTAATCATATATGTACAAAAAAAACATAAATGACAAAATATGAAAAAAAAAAAAACATAAATAACTAAATATATACATGTTACATAATATTATCTTTTTTTAATAGGTTAAAAACTTTAAATCATTTTGAAAATAGTG
Source organism: Cichorium intybus (assembly GCA_023525715.1). NCBI lineage: Eukaryota > Viridiplantae > Streptophyta > Magnoliopsida > Asterales > Asteraceae > Cichorium > Cichorium intybus. The sequence continues at coordinate 31,888,697 of CM042014.1, forward strand.
TATTTTTGTGATTTAAATGCACATTGGCAAAGTTTTTTTTTTGTTTTTTTTTTTTTTGTTGTTGACACGTACCTACATAAAGGAACCTTACAACCATCAGAATTCGCACAAATACGAGCATGTAACTCCAAAAGCTGCCACATTCGTTTACAATGAGCACACCCACCAGAAACTCTCAATTTGCACCCAGCAAAATGTCGAAGAAGCGATTCAAGCACTTTGCAAGCCGCATACTTACAAGGCTCTTGATCTTCTTTCAACATCTTATCATGTGGGCCTATTGTCCTACAACCATCTCTACATATATGAACTAGTGCTTCCATTGCTTCATATAGTTGTACATAAACCTTCCTTTCTTTCATCTTTCTCACCCTCTGTCTCCGTCTCTGATAAAAACAAAACATCAATCAGAACAAGTCACAAATCGAAGATGATGATAAGAAAGTATCAATCAATGTGTATATATGCTTACGCGGTCTTCGTTTCTCATGGATTCTAGAAGTTTCTTTTCAAGATGTGGATTGCTACTTTTCATGGCCTTCCATCCTGGTGAAGTAGATGCTACTTTGAAGGTCTTTAGAACAAACCTGTGGCAAATGATGCTAAGGCGAGGAGCATCACACAGCGTTGAAAGCTGAAATACGTCGATTACATTGTCCACATTCAGAAATCCTTGTTCTATATGATGCTCGCACTCTCGTTTTAATTGAGGTACTGCGAAAGCATGTGAAAGGACCAGTAGAGAGAGTACATGTTTTTCCATTTGGGATACTTCATAGCTACATTGAAAAAATGGAAGAAACAGAATCCGTAAATAACAGGAATAATAATATAAAAATACAAGGTAGAATAGCTCTCGAAAGGATTGATATGTACCAGGAAGTGTACAAGTAACGGATGAAGGTACGAACAGCTTCTGGTGGAACACCACGAATTGAGATCCGATGCCTGTTTTTTGATTTCTTAATCATGCTTCTGAAAACAGGAGATGTGAAGCCCTGTTGGTACAAGCGTAGATTCAATCGAGGTTAGGATCGTTGAAGAATAGATTGATATATTGAAATTTGTAGAATGATCAAACTTACGAGAATATTAGCGTGTGCATTGATGATTGTGTCATTATCTGTATAGATCTTAACATCTGCTCTGTAAGCTTCATCAAACAGACGGTCCCATGATTCACTCTTAGGTGCAGAGAAGGAACAATCTCTTCGTATCCATGTTGACCTGTTTTTGCTCGGCATGCACCCCTTCGGATGATTTGTGGCGGTTGTTGACGGCAATGGAGGAGGCACAGGTTCTATTTTCCTGGCAATCAACGGAACTTCCTCGTTGCTGTTATTCATAATTGGTTCTCGTATGATTTGAAGCTTTCCCCCTATCAAATGAACGAGGTGTTATTGTAAGCCAATTCATTTTTTATGCATCCGGCGTTAAAACTTTTTTTGTATGATTGATCAAACAACATATGAAAATGAAATGTGCACATACTGAAATATAATATCACGCAATGACAAACGATTGAACGTGATATGGAATTTCTTATATGAATCACAAATCTCCGTCGACTAATAAACGCCGATTGCCTTTTTTAAACTTTTGGATTTGTGTCATTTCGCTTGAAGACGTGAGCTGACAATCAGGTTTCAAAACAAATATCTAAAAAATATGAACGTTACCTGGTACCGGCCTGGATGTTGGAAAACAATGGCGGAATTGATGTTGAGATTTATTTGAAGATCACTTCTGTCGCGTAACGCTAATCCGATGAAGCGTAGACCCAAATCAACAACTGAATATATCTATGTATGTATCTGGCTATACGCACACAGTGTATGAACAAAAGCCAAAATCAATATCTCAAAATATCCGGCGAGTTAAAATCCCTCCGGCATCACCACTTCGGCCGTGATCCACCACCAATCTCCCTAATAACGGGCGGATTGGTGGTTGGATTCCTAGGCTCGTGTAAGGAAGGGGGATGAAGGAGAAGAGATGGAACGACGAAAACATTTATAGAATGAAAACCGCTTCAAAAATAAAGGGGTAAACTGCGAAAATAGTCCGTACATTATTGCTTACTAATATTTTCGGTAACTTAAAGCATGGAAGAAATTTAAAGGGAATAGGTCAACCAAGTGAGGATTGAAGATCGTTACAAAAGAATTCCATTTGAGGACAATAACTATGGGTGCGCGCCTATTCCACGAGTGATGGATAAAATAAGTTTATACAACATTATAAATTTCACTATCAATAAAGTCGAAGTCGATTATGATAATTGATAAACATATTTAAAAGTGTATACCATATGTTACAAGAGTAAGGGGATATTAAGATCCATAAGACCATGAAGATCACCAAAAAGATACAAAATGGTTAGAACTCCTTGCGGAAGGAGTAACACATATTATTCTGCCACGGCACTTAAAATAAAATAATTGGAGTAAATTGCATGTTTGATCCATGTGATTTCATCAAAGTATCCTTTTTAGTCCAAAAGTTTCAATTTTTGTACTCTTGGTCCCTATTTCGTAATTTCGTTGTACTTTTGATCCCTTAACGGCCATTAAGGTGGAACTGTTGAGAACCGCATGTTTGGTTTTTTCACATAGCCATTCTATCTCCCTCTTGAACAAAATGGTATGCCCATTCAGTAACCTAAGTACTCAATTAAATCCTCCCCAAGCAGTATTTATCCGATTGAAAGAGCATATAATCATTATCGATAATATTCATCACCACAATGCAGACAATTGCTAGACAGTGTGTAACATCCTACAAATTGGAATGTTTAGGGTGATATTGTAGTTGAAAAAATGTCTTAGAATCGGTGGAATAGCTCCATAAACATGTAATATGTAGAAAACAGTGTTTTGTTCCAGAAAGGTATTTTGATCATTTGCAATAATTAGATGCATTGGTAAATTGAACAACCTTAAAGTGTGATATGCCAAGTGTATTATGCCATGTTGGTGTAAGCAAAACATTTGCAAGGGTAAATTTTAAGTAAATATGAAAGTTAAAAATCAACATAAAATGATGAAAGTGGCAACTTGTAGACATTGGAAACCTAGTCAGATGCAAGTGTAAAGATAATAGGAAAGTTGGAGTGGATAAACAACATATTATAGGTACCAATGCAAAAAAGAATCAACCAATTCCAAGCATAGATGAGCAACATATGAACCTACAAAGTTGGAAGAAAAATGGTACAAAGCTAATGGAAATTTGAACATCTCAAAGGTACAATGTGTGAGGCTGGATAACTCGAAATATAGAACTAATATGTGGTAACTTCCTAAATAAACGTAAATATACATTTCTTTACAAAACGTAAGTACATACACTAAATTTCCATTATATTGAAATGAGAAACATGGGCCAAATTGATCGATATAATAATCTTACATATCGTGTTTTTCCTCTTCTAGGTGCAAATTTTAAGGTTAACATGTGTAGTGAGCCTAAACAGACTAAACCATGTACTATCAAGCTTATCCTGCATAGGGCACATCCTACTTTGGCCTATCACACTTAGAATAATCCAATAGGCCTGTCCTAAATGGAGGTTGGAGAAAACTAATTCACAATTGGAGGTACCATCCAGTAGTTTTACAAATGTGTCTAGACCAATACATTAAAATACAATGTGCAATACGCATGTATATGTATGTATGATCATACAACAATAACATTTACCAAATGCATTCATGCCATGTATTTAATATGTTATGCCATGAATATGACGATACCAACATGTGGTAAATAACAATTAATACGACCTTTATTAGAAATGTTCTATTCATAAGTATAAATGTATGACAATACATACAAAGCTCATTCATCCCAAAATTATAGTATTCTTTATGAAGCCATTTGTCATATGTATAAACATACGTGTCAAACTCTTTTAATGAATTCATAAATTTCATAAAACTGTAGCATTTTTAATGGAAAACTTATTTGTATGAAAGTATTGTATTTTATATGACCTTTTCAAGTATGTGTATAAAATATCATTCATAAAGAAACATTTCATTTGTGACATGTGCCCAATTTGAATGTTCCATATGTATGCACATATAGTAGTTAATTCAACCAACTACTTCCTCTAATCATTGTTCATGCTCTTGTTTTAAACTTTCCATCAATCATATTCAATATGTTTTCCATGATCAATACCTTATTCCATAACGCTATATTAATTCAAAATTTTCTATTTCTTTTATTTTAATTCCAAGTCCTAAGGACTTACTTGCTAATTCATTGTGCAATAATTAGAAAATTAAAACTTCTAGTTTGTAAGGAGTTATTTCTAACAACAATTATTCAAGTCGGTTCATTATACTAATCTATTTATTTTATTTATTACTCCTTATTAATTCACAAGTTAAACACTTCATTTAACTTGTAGTATGCCGATAACAATGAATAGTGTTGTAACACCCGGTATCTCATACAAAGTACACCCAAAAATTTTCAAACAATAATATATTAAAATTGGGCATATTTGTACTCAAACCATGGAAACAAGATGTTATCAACATAAATAATTACACAAAAGGGTCCTTACAAATTTAACCAGGCATTGCAAATAAATCTTTTATAACTAAAGGACAGGATCTAAGTTGTCCATCTCTCTTTATCACATGCCTTCCCCTATCACTGCATAATCACTGCATAGGTACATGCAAAACAACAACTCAAGTGTAAGCTTATAAAGCTTAGTGAATAATTTCAATTATACTCCACAATCTCTCTCTCAGTAAACTCTCTCATCTTACTAGTCTCATTAGCAAATATTCATTTTCTCTAAACTCTGAAACCTGCAAACATATTAGCTTTACAAACACCAGCTAATAAGAAGTAATATCAATTCAATAATAAGTATCTCAACTGATACTACTCATAAACTCAATCACACATACTCGTATATACTCATTTCACTATCAATTATACTTAATTATAACAACCATCATGGTTGTAGCAATCAAACTCAAAGACTCTTTAACTCACTCACTCTAGCATATACTCTGCTCTTATACTCAAGTATAAATGTTAACTCTTCTCTTGTTATCCATAGATAACAGAACCACTCGAACTCTACGATACCGCAATATCAACATAACACACATATATGTAAAACATATATATATATATATATATATATATATATATATATATACATATATATATATATATATATATATATATATATATATATATATATATATATATATATATATATATATATATCAAGGTATAATTTTTACTCAAATGAGAAAGTCATTAAAAATTTAGAAATCATCCTAACATTTATCAACAACTATCAAAATACAAATCATTAATCTCAATCTCTATGACTATCTCAGTCATTTAGTATACTCATTTAAACCAAGTATTCGTATATAACAAGAAATTCTCAACCTTGTTTAACTCATACAAATTGGTTATTTCAACCAATTTAACATGTACAATAATTCAATTTGGATATAGTCAAACTATACATAATGAATTATAACTGCTCACCTGAGGTTGAGTCGATATGTGGAACTTCTGTCTAGCTTTAGCTGTAACACAACAGCTCAATTTCAATACTCAAACTTCAAGAATAATCTCGATTCAATATTCATGACAATCATAAATTTGAACTCATAGAAATGAGTTGTAACCAAAAGATATCAACAATATCCTATTTATAACTTCCAACTCGATAATTTCGACTCATACAACCTTAGAAATACAATAACCACATCTTACTAGTTAGGGTCTAAGATTGGAACCCTCCTATACTCATAATTTCAGAAAATTTCACCCTAACACTTGTTAATCACGAGTGGTTCATCACAATCACCTGTACCCTTCTCAAATTAAATAAAATCACCATTAAAATGAAGCCAAAATCAAAGAGAGTTACCTTTCATACTCAAAGTATAAATCTCTAGCTTCAATTCGTGAACAATAGGCTTCAATCTCGACTTTGGGGGTTTATAAATCGAGTTTCTAGGGTATTAGAAGGGTTTTGGTTCGAAATGGGTTTTACCCAAATGAAAGAAAATCGCAAATTAAAAAGGACCTGCAAGCGTAACCCGACCCGGGTTCATTTACGCAATAATCATGTTTTCATTCCAAGGGTGCAGCACGGTCCGGGTTTTATCACACGACCCGGGCTTTCTTGAACACGACCCGGGTTACTTCCACACGACCCGGGTTGAATCCCTTTAGCATTTTTCAAACTCAAACTTCTACTAAAAGATCCTCTAACCATACTAACACATATAACAACTTAACTAATCTTAATTAGACCAAGATTAGTACATAAGAGGGATTCCAACCTCTTCTTATTCATCAAACAACTCATAACTCAAAGGTAATCATAAAGGATCTTCACACCCTTACTCTAACACTTATATGTAAAACCACGTTGACTATTAGGTAATAACTCTACTTACCTTAGTAATCATCTAAAAATGAAAATGGGTCTTATAAATGTGTTTAGTAAAATATACTTCATTAAGATATATTCAATTCCAAAATTTCTAATAACTTCCAAAACTAGGGTTCATGACTCAAATTTCCTATTCAAGCTTTATTGTTAACATTCTACTAATCATAACATGATAATAAAACTCAATATTTCATTAACAAGTTTTAATTACATCATGAAACACATACAACACAACACATACAAAATAACCACATTAAAAGAAAGGTAATTAGTTGGTTTATACGATTTACACAACACATACAAAATAAACACATTAAAAAAAAAGGTAATTAGTTGTTACCTTTAATCGTTGGCTTAGATAAGAAAATCCTTTGATTTGTATGTAAAATCCCTTCCAAAATCCTCTAAATACACAAATTTTCACAAAGATGCGCACAAATTGTTCTAGATGAAAAAGTACAAAATTGGGTAAAATGGGCCTTTATCGGTGATCAACGGAGGTCAAAAGCCCAAAATTCATATTTTACCGTTTTGTACTCGAACTAAACTCAAGACCGAACCTATGTCTGAGCCACACACCCTTACATGACTTAGATGCACCATCACACGTCCTCATACAGGGTCACACACCCTTGGACTCGACTTGGTTGAGTAAAAGGCTGCTTTAGAAATTGTTTTTCTTCAACTTTGAACCATCATGATTTTCCCATACAACTCTAGTTGATCTGATTCTTTTTCGAATTGTATTCTTTGTAGAAAGGGCTATATATCGGTATATTTTAATTGAAATTTTGACATCAGAAAGTTGGACTTTCATGTTCTAAAGTAGGTCAGTTGACTTTTTTTTTGCAATTTTCCAAAATCACAAATTTTCAAATTTTTATCCGAGCATCCCAAAAATATTTCTGACCATTCTAAACTACTTAGGCCCTGTTTGTTTACCTCTTAATTGGGTTTTTAAGAGGCAAGCTCTTAATATGTATAATTCAGATCGTTTGTTTACCACTTAATTTGAAAAATGCCTCTTAATTTCTCAGACTTTAGGATACCTCTTTTTAAAAAAAAGATACGCGTGTTCCATATTTGCCCTAACCTTTTATGCCTCCATATCCCGCCTCCTTCACAGTTCACATCACGCCCCTGTATAATCGATCGGGAGAACCAATTTCTCCTACCCTTCTTCTCTCCACGACGAATTGGCTGGTCCGGTGGCCTCTCCGCCGGCGACGAAATCGCTGGTCCGGTTGTCTCCACGAAGTCGTTGCCGCTGTTGGTCCGCTTGTTTAGGTTCGTTTTTCTCAGTTTTTTGTCTCACGAAATTGTTGTTCGTTTTTGTCTACACGAAATCACTGAAATCACTGATCTTTTTGTCTATACGAAATCACTGAAATCGCTGAAATCGGGTTATGTTGTAGATTTTGCTCGAAATCACTGAAATCACTGAAATCGCTGTTGCTGTTGGTTCGTTTTTTCCTGATTTTGCTCGATTTTTGTTCTCGAAATCACTGAAATCGGGTTATGTTGCAGATTTTGGTGAAATTTTGTTATTTTGTTATTTGCATAAATCAACTGTTTGATGTTCTTGCTGAATTCGGGTTATGATGTTTCTAATGTGATGTTATTTTGTCATTCTCATCTGAAATTTGGTTTGATTTTAGTGAAATTTTGTTTCTGAAATTTGGTTTTGACGTTGGTTATTTTGCTAAAATGCTAAGATGTTTGCAAATTTGCTGAAGGGTAAAATGGTCATTTTATAACAATTAAGAGCTTCTAACCAAACAACATATTATACTTTGAGATCTTAAAAGTTAAGATCCTCTTATCAATTCAGACATCTTAAAAATTAAGATCTTAAAAATTAAGATCTTGCCAAACACACCCTTAGTCATCACTAAATATAACTGTCTTAATTTATGTATTTTCTCTTACAGTTTGGTCGTAAAACACGTTTTTTTGTACATTTCTAATATTTACTGAATGAATTTACATCTAAATTTATATCCTCATAACTTTCACATGCGAATTCCAACCGAGCTAATTCTTTTTGCTACATCGTCTTCTTGATTTTGACTATAGGTTAGAATCAAACATCAATTAATTTGAATAAGTATAGCCTGAGTTACATAGCCCTACACATGAGTATTTGAATACTTAAATCTTCTTGAATTGATCAAAAAATTTCATCATATTGGTGCAACATTTTTTATTGTATTCAGACACTCTAACGCTACCGAAAAGTGATTAAATAAAACATTTTTTCGTACAATACTCATAACTTTTTCATATGAATTTAGATTAGGCTGATTCATTTTACAAATTGTTCATTGTTGTATTGTCTATATCTTGAAGCTAAGAAAGTGCCATTTTGGAGCACTTAATCCCGAGTTCTAGTTGCCTATGGCTCCACTACTATTCATATAACACCACCATTGTTGCAAAATATCTCCATAAGCTCTCCAATGCTCGACACTACATTTATGTCTGCCATGAATTTCCTTGTCTAGGCTACATCCTAAGCCGTTTCTGATAGGATGGCATACTCAGGTTGTAAATTACATAACCACAGTCTGCATAGAGCTACACCAATTCAAGGATCCTCCATCTGTAATGAAAATGTAGTCAAACCAGGAGTGAGAGAATCATCTCAATCTATTTGGAAACTTTTGTAACGCCCGGTTTTTCAGCCTGGAGTTTACAAGGTAATATCACCAGGGATCGTCCCATGATCCAAGCCAAGCGTTACCTATCCTGCAAAACCACATAAAATAAAGGGGTAAGCTATAAAGCTTAGTGAGTAATCTAATCACAGTATGACCTATATGGTCACACACGTTGCAGGATTACCGTTCCTGTCAGCTTCACAGTCCTATCCGACTCGTAATTCACACTGTGAAACTACCGTATTACCCGACGTCACTCACTATACAGTATCATCCACAGATACTCACTATTAGACTGTCCCACACAGTCTTATCTTACATCGTCACGACCCACCTCTTTAGCTACTGTCACATCTTTTTATTTATTATTTGGTATTAGTTTCCACGAATAATTATACCGTCTCACGGTATACCCACTCACTTAACGGCTTTCTCATACAGGTATGGTCATAGTACATCTATGATTACCTCGTGTTTTATTAGTATATGGTAAATCATGCCATCCCCCGACATGTATTATATATAATTACTTATTCACTCTGCTCAGTATCATTTTGTGATACTTTCGGGCGTATAACTCGAACTCATCCTCACGATAACATGACTGTTTCCCACCCAAGTATTATTATAATACTTTAATTATACTGCTTTGTATTTTCCTTCAATAATTCCAACACGATACTCCATGATTTATCAAGTAAAGAACGGCCAGGTAGAAGATTAGTTGGGGTGGCAGGATCCTTTCAGCATTTTAGCCTTTCGGAAAATCCAACAACCAGATCCCAAATAATCGGCCTAGACACCGTCCTCGTAAGTAAATCAATCTGCATTACTTTTGGAATTATGAATTATAGGAAATAGTTTATTACATCCCTCGTATTTTATAGTTTAACACATATAAACTATTAGGGAGATACGGTAGCGATTACTCACCTGAGATTGGCGTTTTCTCGGAGTCCTGTCGTATTTTCCGTTCCGAACCGCTGACAGTTCCCGAGCACCTCGTTGTTAGCTACCGCTCGTTTCTCACCTCCCATCATCCTCTCTCAACGTATTTTCCTTACCAAAACACTCCTCTATATCGTATATGTGTTTGGTGTGTGTTGTGCCTCAAAATGAGGCTTGGAGCACCTATTTATAGGCCTCTGGACCCTCTTCGCGTCGCGACGGACCCCCCCGGTCGCGACGTGACCATTACGTAAGCACTTACCTCATCGCGCACCTCTCTAGAAGCCTTTTTCGGCCTCGCGTCGCGAGCACTATTCACGTCGCGTCGCGAGCACTATTCACGCCGCCAGGTTACTATTCATTTTTTTTTTTTTTTTTTTTTGAAAAACATTACCCGGAACACGGGTGTTACAAATCTCTCCCCCTTAAAAGATTTCGTCCCCGAAATCTCCTAGCATCGATATACCCTTATTCTCTCTTTCACTCAACCATCTCTTATTCCAACGTGATGCGGCTGTACTAGTAAACCCAGAGGGGTATCACCACAATACTGACACATTAAGCACCTCTACAATATCGAGTCCCAAAGACTCAACGTACACCCTAGAATCTGCCGACCTATTAGGTCATCTCAACACTTGTATGTGGTCCCACCACAATTACTGCTCATACAACCGTCACAATATATATGTGACCCTAACAATAGTCACTAACTCTATAGAAAAGGTAGTCTCAACCACAATTACCGAGTATGTGACCCCATAGAAAGATGGTCCCAATCACAACAACCGATAATGTGGCCCTACCAGAAAAACCAAGCCATAAGGGCTCCAACCAACAATAAGCCATAAAGGCTTAACAGCTAACACCTAACTGCAAAACTCTGTAACCGACCTTACCACCCCCTCATCAGCTCAACAATTACACAATTACTACTTGGGTTTCCTGATTTATTAACTCCCTTTTTCTTTTGACACTATTGGTCACACAACATCTTAACACACACTAAATTTGTATATACTTACCTCATCGCGCACCTCTCTAGAAGCCTTTTTCGGCCTCGCGTCGCGAGCACTATTCACGTCGCGTCGCGAGCACTATTCACGCCGCCAGGTTACTATTCATTTTTTTTTTTTTTTTTTTTTGAAAAACATTACCCGGAACACGGGTGTTACAACTTTCATCAGCGTAACACTTTATACCAAGCTCTCCTTCCAAACCACCATAAACCAGGAACATGCATTTACTCTTTCGTGAGTACTTTATGTTTTTCACTACAATCCAGTGTCGCTCACCTAGATTTTACTGATATCAGTTAGTCATGCTCAAAGCATACAAGACATCAAATCTAGTACTTATCATGGAGTACATGATGGATCATATAGTCGAGGCCTAAGGAATACTTCACAGTCAAGTACAAGAAGGATTGCTTCCTCATGACAATCCTAACTTGACTAAGTTCCTTTTAGTTGATATCGAGCCATTGGAACTTATTTATTAATCATCCCTTCCGTGGTATATTCTATAAAGATGCAAATGAAGAAATAGTGTTACAGGTAACAAATGAGTTACATAAGGATAATGTGCCCATTTTTTACTTTTTAGATATGCTTTTAAAATGAATAACTTGCAAGGGGTTATGACTTGTTGATTTTACTGGAGATAACAAAAGAAAAGAAAAGTGAATGATCTAAATTTCATTGTAATAAAGAAGAAATTTATGGAAGATGGTGGTGATGGTCGATGAAGACGAAAGGAGAAGAAGCAACGTTGATGGGAGAAGCGGTGCTGATGGAAGATGGTGGTGATGGTCTATGGAGAAGAAGCAACTATGGTGGTTGTGATGGTCAATGGAGAAGAGCACAAATTGTCGATGGTGGTGATGGTCGATAAGAAGAAGCAACTTTAGTGTTAGGGGGTGAGTGTGGTCCTGGGACCGACCCGACCAGGACCGAACCCAAGCCGGACTGAGACCGAGGGAAGACATTCAATGGAACCGATGACCGACCAAACTATGGGACTTGGTCTTGGGTTCGGGTACGGGTTTAGTCGGGTTTTACCCGAGCAGGACCAAGTGTAAAAATTTCAAATGCCTATATTATAATATCATTGTCTTTTAAACTTTCGGTCGGTTCTGTACCTGAGAACCCGACAATACCGAAGGATCAAGATAAAGAATGACCAAGACCGAGAAGGACCAAGACCGAATTAAGCCACATATACAGACCGAGTACCGACCAAGTAACATGGTCGATTCCTTATCTCGGGTCCGGTTCCTCGGTTCTTGGGCTTGGGCTCGGTTCCGATTATCATTTGCACATCCCTAGTTAGTGTATATATTATGCTAAAGGAGGGCATTCTTGTAATTTGATATCCAATGAGCTATAATGAGTTTTAACAAGTCAAGTGGAAATGACTTCTTAAAAATGGCTTACTAGTGGTGAGGAAAAACTATTTTGAAAAGTTATTTTGTTTAGTCAAACACACCTTTTACTTATTGACTTTTTAAAAAATCAATAAGTCAACAAGTCAATAGCTAGTTATGAATCCAACACCAAACACCTCATTACTTCCTTGCTCTTTCTCATTTATTGCTTGTATATGTTTCAACTATATTGTTTGTATATACATTATGTAGTATTTCATGTGACTACTTTATTTTCATTATATGTTTCTATTTACTTCCTTCTTGTATGTCTCATTACATGTTCTCTTTTTCTAATACGTTGGAGGTTATCTATGAAAGTAATTGCGCACACCACTGCCTACATCTACCTTCTCCTTACCTTATTATGATGTGATCATTTATATCATTATTGTTATAGTAAAAAACAATAATACCGAAAATTTGTTTATTAAAAATGCCAATATTTTACACTCAAATGGAGTGATTTAATTCTAAGATTACCCTAAGCTCTTAATTATGATTTCGTTACATTTGTTATATAAACTGAAAAAAAAACACTTCATTTATAAAATAAAGATATATAACAAATAACTTTATGTATAGCTTTTTAATAGTATTCACGTCATGATCATTGTGTATAACATTTTAAGAGTATTTACATCATGATTCGAACTAGTTATTCTTTCTAATGACACTGTTTCCTTTTTATCAAGATGACGATTATTACTTTATTATAAAAAACTAAATACGACGGTTTAAGTCTGCAAGTCTGCAATTGATTTCAAATAGTATTTGTTTGGCAGAAATATATTTGGAAACAAGTTTAGTGGTCAAGCCCACTCAGCCCAGCCCAATAGACTTGAAGTCCATTTGGGTGTTTCTAAGATCTCCAATCCCCATCATAAATCTGCAAAAACCCTACGTTTCTCCGTCGCTGCCGTCATTCAACCACCGAACGGGAGAGAGGGAAGCAAGCAGAGCAGCAAAAATGAAGTACAATCCCAGGGTAAGTAGTTCCCGCCGGAAGAACAGGAAGGCACACTTCTCGGCGCCGTCGAGTGTTCGCCGCGTTCTGATGAGCGCACCTCTCTCCGGCGAACTTCGCTCCAAGTACAATGTCCGGTCCCTGCCTGTCCGCAAGGACGACGAGGTACAGATCGTTCGCGGTACCTACAAAGGCCGCGAGGGAAAGGTCGTGCAGGTGTACCGTCGCAAGTGGGTGATTCACATCGAGCGCATTACTCGGGAGAAGGTCAATGGATCCACTGTCAACTCGGAATTAATCCGTCGAAGTGTGTGATCACGAAGATCCGTCTCGATAAGGACAGGAAGTCGCTGCTTGATCGCAAGGCGAAGGGACGTGCGGTGGCGGATAAGGAGAAGGGAACTAAGTTCACGACCGAGGATATCATGCAGAACATTGATTGATTGATCTTCTTCTATATCTTATTTTGGTTAGCGTTCTCCATTTATCAATTATCGCACTGCTTGTGGGCTCAATTTTGTTCTACACCTTTTTTAGATCTGATTGAAGATTTGAATATTGAACCTTTTTGTTTCTGAGATTAGAAGTTCGATAATGGTTCTTTTTACTAGTTTTTTTTGCTATGATCTTGGCTCAAAGAGATCTCTTATTGATTTCCTTTACACATTATGTTGCTATCTATGTTTTATTACATCATACTGGCATGGTCACATTCGGAGACAAGATGTATAAAGAATATTTTTATACTTTCGTTGCGGTTCTGGTACTATACCGACTGTTTCTTCATGGTTCTTTGAATTCTAACGTCAAAAGAAAAAAAAAACCTAATCTCATAAGTTTTTCTAAAAAAAAGCCAAAAACAGCAAAAAGGTCAATATAGACAGCATTTTCGTAGATCAAGAAGAGGCATTTGCGAAATTGGCCTCCCACCTGTGAAAATTCCCTTCGGCCTTCGAAAATTAATTTTCACACAGTGGCTACTAAGGTCATTCTTAGGTGAAAGAAAAAAAATCGCAGGCCAGAGGGAATTTTTGCAGGTGGGCCGTTTTCGCAGATGGCTCTTCTTCATCTGCGAAAATTAGGTCTGAGTATGAGGCGGTTTGGTTCGGTTATCGACCAAAACCGAACCATAACCATTATGATCGGTTAATGTATTTTACTATCCATTGGTTATGGTTAACGATTTTTATTGGTTAATGATTAATATTGGTTAACCAAAACGAATAAAAATGATATAAAAATTGAAAGTTCATTGTTATAAAAAGTGAAAAATATGAAAGTACATTGATATAATAAGTGAAATTTAGATACATATTTTGAATACTCGATGCATAATAAAATAGGAAATTACAATTTGATCCCCAATAGTTCCACTATTGACCCAAGTAAAGCTGAGTTTTTCAAATGTAATTTTGATCAAGCAACATCAGAAAGATGACAATTTGGTGTGGTTGTTGTGCGTAATTGATTACAATTGGTGTGTATGTTTGCGACTATGCGTACTGTCATAAATCGTAATCGACTAATTGGGACCGAGTAATACGTAATTGTGTATTGGGTAATTGACTAATTGTTGTGTATTAGCTAATGAGTAGTACCTAATTGGACTTGGCGCTTCAGACTTTTTACGCAAGTACTATGTGTTTGATTAACTTTATAATGCTTTATCAATTAATTGGAATTGTAATTAGGATATAATAAATAACATTGGGTAATAGTTGATTGTATAATAAATAACATTGGATAATAGTTAATACTATAGATCATTCGTCATTCCCTCCTGAAGACTCATTTATGTTTTCTAATTCCTAACATTAGATTTCTTCTAAATAACTTAATTAGACTTGGTTCGGTTACATATTGGTTCGGTTATCTTATAAAACCAAAACGAACCGTTGCTTATCGGTTAGCTAAAAATACAAATAGAACCATCGGTTTTTGAAATGGCTCGTTTATTATGGTTCGGTTATATCAGTTAATTCGGTTTTGGTTCGGTTTTTCGGTTTTTGTGCTCACCCCTAGCGAAAATGCTGGCTATTTTGGTCTTTTGACTATTGTTTGGAAAACCTTTATGAGATTAGACTATTTTTGTCTTTTTCTATTCTTTTTAGGCAAAATGACATTGTAGCCCATCAAACTTTCGGCTTCTGGTTTAAAAGGTCCCTCAAGTTATTTTTTTGCTTTATATGGGTACGAACTAAATATTACCGGTTCATTTAATCTTTTAACCCATTTCAACCGGTTAGTGGATCATACATACAGATACATTTTGACGTGGCATGCCACGTGTACCAAACGTGTAATAATCCCAAATTGGAAGTATTCGTCAAAGTTGAAAACACACTCAATCTTGTGTGCGTTATTAACATAGCAACGGAGAAGGACGTCGATTTAGGTTAATACGAGAGAGATGGATCCGACCTAAGCCCTTATGGTTCTCGGCTCCAACAACCATCGAGAAGGGGAATATAAGTATAGAAAATAGGAATTTGAATCCACCATCAGCCTCCTTGGTGCGTGATTTCAGCAGGAGATGGATGAAGAAGATGAATCCACCATCGGCCTCCTTTTCTGTAGTCGTGTCGTTTTGGGGCAGTAGCGCCGCCTCCGGCGGCAGCCACGATGGTTGACGGTGACATGTGGTACTCAATCATAAAGAAAATAGCGAGAGGGAGAGGGATGGGTCGGAGACTGATCAGGGTCTCTGAGATTCGCGATGTTCGGCCAGACCAATAGACAAAGAGATAGAATGAGAGACAAGAGATTGATCGAGTTTTAGAGAGGCAACTGCCTCGTTTTACGGTTGGAAGAAGAATGCGTCGGCGGTGGTAGCATCTTCTGGTGCTGCAACTCCAAACACGAGAGGAAAAGATCGAGAATAATAGTCAAAGGGGCGGAGTGTCACCAACGATATTTCCATCAGCACACGAGCATCCCAGATTGAACCCTCACCACCTCCGTTTGAGAACAGTCAATTGTTCGATCGGAAGGTCAATTGTTCAACAATTTTGTTTGTAAACTTTGGTACGATGCTCTTTCCTTGGTCTGTATATGAATTGATGCTCTTAACAATTTTGTTTGTAAACTTTGGTACGATAATCACAACAATCTTTTTGTTGCTGATGGAAACAGATCCCTCGAAAACCATTGTAAACAACGCAAACAAATTTTTTGAGGAGAAAGGTTTTAGGGATTACGATTAGCAACAAGGTTTTTTTACTGTGCCTTCTAAATTTTAGGAACGTAATACCCTCACAAGTGACATGGACGATGACTAGGAACGATGTTCTTGGTGATCAGCCTGATGACTAAGCTGGTAACCAGGTGACCCCTTCAATTAGAGTAGAAGGATGTTTTAAAACCTAAATTGTAAACGTTATTACCCTAGAAGGAAAAAAAACTTCAGAGACCTTTTAAAGCGGAAGGTGAAACGTCGTTGGACTACATTATCATTTTGCTTTGTGTATTCAAATTTTATAATTAAGTAATATTACATAAAATTAAAACATTAAATTGATTTAGAATTAAATATTAAAAACTACATTACTTAAAAAGTATGAAGTCTTAAAATATAAACTGAAAGTTCATTAATTAAAAAGTATGATGGCTGAAATACAAATTTTAGTACATTTTTTAATTATCTTCACAATGGCTTCTTAGAATACGTGAAAAAGATTGAAATCTCTTTATTCTTTATTTTTCTTCATCTTTAAACTATAAAATATAAACTTAACTCTATCACAAACTTGTTTACTTAAAAAATTTGTTCTATAATTATCTCATTACACCACTAACCACTCATGACTCATCCACCTTGGCACTCCTACATTGGTGTGTTTGAGTCAATAATTTTGTCATCTCATGGATTTAACTAATATTTAGCTATTTTGAAAAACTTAGTAATTTTTTCGAAATTTATCTTAAAATAAATAATAAAAAAACCATTGTGCACTTAGGGGTGCAAATGAGCCGAGCCGGCTCGTGAGCTACCCGGGACCGGCTCGATAAAAGCTCGGCTCGGGACCGATTTTAAACGAGCCCGAGCCGAGCCCGAGCTTAAATATAAGACTCGTTTATTAAACGAGCCCGAGCCGAGCCTGTGTCACCAAGCTCGATTAGGCTCGCGAGCCCTAAACGAGCCTATATATATAATATAATATTTTATATATATATATATATATATATATATATATATATATATATATATATATATATATATATATATATATATATATATATATATATATTCCTACATTAGAGTAAACGAGCTTGTTAATGAGCTCGAGCCGAGCTTAAGCTCTTTTAGGCTTGTTAAGAATTAAACGAGCCGAGCTTAAGCTCGTTTAGGCTTGTTAAGAATTAAACGAGCCGAGCCCGAGCCCGAGCCGAGCCTGTGTATTTCTTAACGAGCCCGAGCCGAGCTTAGGTCCATAAAGCTCGTAACGAGCCGAGCCCGAGCCGAGCCCTATATATTTCTTAACGAGCCCGAGCCGAGCTTGGTCAGGCTCGGGCTCGGCTCGGCTCGTTTGCACCCCTATGCACTACTCTCAATAGACAAGTATTTTAATATATTATTTTTCGTAGCGCCATACACAATTTGAAAGAAAAAAAGTACAACGGTCTCTCTATTTAAACCTGACAAAAATGTCGTGTCGTGTCGAGTTCGTGTGAGTCAAAACATTAAACGAGTTGAGAGAGTTTGACCATAACCTGAACCGTTTAATAAATGTGTTATGTCGTATCAACACATTTATTTCCGTGTCGGGTTAACATGTTTACGGTTTAGATCTTGTAAATGTGTCATGTTCTATCATGCATGCTGATATACTAAATAAGTTGAAAGAGAAGGAGTTAATGAGGCAATAATTAAAAGATAAAAAACTGGAAAAATGAAAAGTTAGGAGGTGAAAGGGAAAAAGCAAGAGTTGGAAAAGTGGATGAACAATGTCACGATGATAAGAAAGTGGCTGAGTGAGACTGCAAAGTATATAAGATAATGGAAAATCTAATAACTTAGTCTTTGACTTAGACAGCAAAATCATTTTTACATTACAAAATGACTCGATCAAAAGTTTTTATTTTATATTTGGTTTTGATTTTGAGTGTTTCAAATTTATCAAAACAACTGCAAAAAAGTTGTGTTTTCCGAAGTTAAGGTTTTCAATTGGGTTGGACGAGTTTTTACCAAAAATGCACCATTTAAACAAAAACACAAGGATTAATGAACTAAATGGGTAACGAACTTTTTCTTTTGTCCACGTTTAAGTAAGAATGTTTTTTTTGTACACTTTTACCAATCAAACTTATGGTGACCGTTTAAAAAATGATAATATGACCCACGATTGTAGGTTTTTGCTGATTTGGATATTATCGTGTATTACGTGGCATTACGGAAATATTACGTGGCATTACCCATCAAAACTTATGGTACCCGACTCGGCCCGGTTCACTGAGTCAGCTTGCCGAGATGACTGAGTCGACTCAACAGGTTGCAGATCGGAAAATGGGGGCAGGGGTTTGCTGCGGATGGCCACCGGAGCTCGGAACCAATGGTTGTGTAGCGAGAACCGGCGGCTAGGTGGGCTGAATCGGACGTTGCAGGCGGCGACTCGGTCGGTTTGGGTTCGATCCGTTGGTAGCAGCTGTTCGCGAGTGAGGGAGAGAAAGGGAGAAGGTGAGAGTAGCAAGGAGAGGACGGTGGTGCGAGCAGGTGGCTATGGTTCGATCCGGTGGTGCGAGCAGGTGGCTATGGTTCGATCGGGGGAAAGAAGTGGAAGTAGATCGCGAGTGGTGAAAAGGTGGAGGAGGGTAGCGGGGGCGAGAGGAGAGGGAGGGTGCTGTAGGTTTCGAAGGCGGAGGCGGTGCTCGGTTGTGGTCTTGGCCGGAGAAGAAGGCCGGAGATGGGGGATGGGGGTACGGGAGGTTTGCTGTTAGCGTGAGGGAGAAGAGGGAAAGAGAGAAAGGGTGAACCGGGTTAGGGTAGGATTTTGGGTTAGGGTAGAGTTGGGTCATGGGTAGAACCATTTGGGTAGAGTTGGGTCATGCATTTGCCACAAAATTTAAGTTAATGGCTACATAATATTTCTGTAATACCACGTAATACATGATAATGCCACGTAAATCACTTTAATCTCCAAATCAGCGAAAACCTACAATTGAGGGTCATATTACCCTTTTTTAAACGGTCACCACAAGTTCGATGGGTAAAAGTGATCAAAATAAACATTCTTACCTAAATGTGGACAGAAGCAAGAGTTTGTTACCCATTTTGTTCATTAATCCAAAACACAAATACCAAAAAGTGGATATTTTCATGTTACATGTAAACACAATACACATGCGTGAAAAAGAAAAGCAACAGATTTCACCTCTAAACTTCCTTGTTTGCTTCAACTATCCACGTTTCAGTCGGTTTCCTTCCTATAGAAAACTAGGTACTTAACCCGTGTACTACACGGGTTGGAAGTTAAAAATAGTAAAAATAAACAAAATTCAGGGCCGTAGCATGGACATGGGCAGGGTGGTCGACCGCTCCGAGCCCCCAAATTCCTAGGCCCTTTATATAGAGCTCTTATATTAGTTCATAAATTTTATACAATTGATTCTTGTGTATCAATTCTTGAATCTTGAGTATGTTTTTTTTTCTGTTTTGTATTTGGAGGACTGATTATTGATTTATTTTGTTGCTGTTGCTTGATTGTTTACAGATTTTGTTGTTGTTGCTTGATTGTTTATAGAGCTCTGATTTTCTGCTTCTTCATTGGCATTGTAGGTAGATTTGAGCAAATACCAACCTTTGAAAATATTATTGGTTTTTTATATAATTCAAAAAAATTAAAGTCATTGGATGACATTGAACTTAAAAAAAGCTGTACTAATTTTGCAAGCAAGTTTTCTCATAAAAACATGTGTGATGTAGACTTAAATGATTTGTTTGCGGAACTCAAAGTGTTGCAAATGACTTTGCCAAATGTGGTTATGTCCGCATTTGAAATTTTAGAGTTTATTAAAAAAAAGGTTTTTATCCAAATGCTTCCATTGCATATCGAATTTTATTAACTATACCCGTTACCGTAGCATTGGCCGAAAGAAGCTTTTCAAAATTAAAATTATTAAAAAACTATTTAATATCATCAATGTCACAAGAAATATTAAATGGGTTGATTATGTTATGCATTGAGAAAAATATGTTAGACAACATTGATATTGATACTATTATTGATAATTTTGTATCTAAAAAGGCTCGAAAATATAAACTTTAGTTTTAGTTTTTTATTTTATTTTATTCTATTGTAATATGTAGTTGTTAGGTTGTTTGGCTCATGAGGCGTGTCTCATAGCTTTTTTCATTTCCATAGGTAGGGAGTCCACAGCCTTCAATTATAATAATTTTTTCAATTAATAAAAAATTTCGGAGGTGCCGTCCTCTTTTATTAAAGAAAGATATTGTTAGGGGCCCTATTTTTCTATTTCGTCTCGGGCCCCAAATTAGCTTGAAACGGCCCTGACAAAATATAAATATATAAGTATAGATACTAACTAAAAATATCCTAAAACAAAAAGTATTAAGATTGTAACTTTACATTTTAGTGAAAAATATAAGTATGAAACATTAAAAATTTTAATACAATACATACAACATCTAATATAATATATATTATGTCATTTTTTGTACATACTCACCAAGTGGTATCATAATAGTCAAATTTTAATAAGCATCATCGTTAAACAACTACCTGAACTAAGACATTCAAATTTCGTTTTACAATGCTTTTACACAAAAAAATGAAAGTACATTGCCATTATTGCATAGATTTTTTCAATATAAAATGCATAAATAAAATGAAAGTACATAGCCGTTGGAACTGTTGAAATGAAGTTCATTTTGAAGGTCCCTTTAAATGCACGAAAACAGTTTGAACTATACTGCTATAAATGTTTACTGTGAGTCATTTCAAATCTTGCAATAACAGACGTCATGAGTCCAATAACAGCATTTAGGAAATACGAATACTGCATACTAAGTACTTTTAGTGATTATTTTTTGACAAATTTTATAAAAACTTGATAAATCATGTACGAAACTATTTCTACAAAAAAGAATTTCTTAAACGTACATTGTTATTTCAAGGCAATATAAGAAAGTGTGTTGCCATTTCTATAGGATTTTAGAAAGTATGATGTGATCCTTTTTTCTACAACGAAAAGAAAAAGCTTCTTTAAATAATAATTATTTAATTAGAATAGATAATATGTTCAATCACTTTGGTACCATTTAAATTTCTACAAAATATTTATATCTATTATCACTTTGTTATCATTAAATATCCATTAATTGCTCCTAAAATAACCTACTGCAATTTGATCAATGAAAAAATACCGAAAAACATGACTAATATATCAATCATTCATTAAAATTATAAGTTAAGGATTAAAAGCATAATACTTTACAGGGGAATTCCAAACACATTTTAACATTTCATAGGAAAGGGGCAATTAATTAATTAAATGAAAACAAACAATAACCTGGCAAGAGTACATTAAGCATAGAAACTGAGTAAAAAACATAGCATGCTCCTCTTATACCTGTACATAGATATATGGTCCACAAAACAAAATCACAATCGGAAAATGCCAAAAAGGTTAAATTGGAAATTAGTCAAAATGGTGAAATTAGTAAAATGTCAAAATTAATCTGTTTGACCAATGAACTATTGGGTAATCTTTTCAAACACAAATAGAGGACTGGTGAAGAGAAAGGAGGTATGAAGATGCGACACAACAATAGTCTGCAGTTCTTTTTATGTTACAAAATTGGAATATCAAAGATTGGAATTATAACTACAACCTGATACGATGATCTGGATTTCGAATTAAAGGTCCAAATTTGATGGTCGATGATGATGAGGCCGTCAGATTTGAATGGTGGACTGGTGGAGAAGAGTCAAGATGTGATATTACTTATTTTACGGCAAGATTACATAAAGGTTAACTTAGGTGGTGGGGCAAAGGAAAGATGAAAGCTTCACCAGAAGAATCTCTTTTAATTGGTTTTGGAAATTTTCTACCGAATCTTTGAATATAATTTGCTCGTAAAATATCTTTCTGTTGTTCTTCTGATTGGAATTGTTCCTTCTTGGCAAGATTCACCGGCTAAACTCCATAGCTGATAGTTTTCCGACTCCATTCCTGCATGATTATACCCATTTGGTCTCTCCAGTGGGTACCGATTATACAAAAAGTACCAAGATAAATTAAACAAAAATGAGAAAATAATGAATTTTGTAAGTTTTCAATATCAAAATGTGAAACCCACCGGTGGCTTTGTTCCTTTCATCACAGGATGATCAAAAGCTAGTTGATGATGAACCAAAACGCAATCCATTACTTCCCCATCTGGACTCTGCAACAAAATTAGTTGAAATAGAAGAAAATAAGAAGAAATTTGAAGAACACACAAAAAAGAAACAAATTTACATGGTATAAATACAAACACATGGTGTGCATTCATTTAGGCATTAATACAAACACATAGCATGCGAACCAACCTTCCACAGAATCCCACATATAAATCATGAAATTAAGGTGTCCAGATAATCGACAATTAAACCCAAGATAATTGAAGCTGAAATGTGAAACCAAAAAAAAAAAAAAATACAAAACGGATACAAATTTAGTTTTATCGCATTCATTTAGGCATTAATACAAAACGGTATAAATACAAACACATGGTGTGCATTCATTTAGGCATTAATACAAACACATAGCATTCATTTAGACATCAATACAAACACATAGCATGCAAACCAACCTTCCACAGAATCCCACTACAAATTTGAAGAATCTGAGTGAAGTTTCCCTATTGAAACTTGGAAATGAGGATAAGCAACCACAAGAAAAGTATTGCGTTAAAACCCAGAAAATCTTACGTAAACAACTTCAATCCATATGAGGTCTTCATCATCGTCGACTCCTTTAGTTACATCGCATACAAATATTAAGCATCAAAACTAAAAGGAAAGTTCTTGTTTGGATTAAAATTTCATACTTCACATGCCAAATACCCTCTCATTAATGTCAAGTAATTAAAATGCATCGTCATGTCTCATGATAAAATACCACCGCTAGTATTGGTTATTGAGTAATTCACCATGTTAAGAATAAGGATTTGATATATAGAAACACACCGCCCAATTGGCTGTCGAAAATTAGTTTACCTTGGAACAGTTGGTGTGCACTACAAAATGAAGAATCTGAGTGAAGTTTCGTTCCTGGTAAATAACTAAAACATATGAAAGCAAGCACATGACTTATAAAGAAATTCAAATAGTGTTAAATCATGCAAACCTGGTTACCCGTTAAGTTCTAATTGCATTCGCGATGGCTAGAATTATACATAAAACTATTGCCACAACCGAAAGTATCTACTCCATGTATGACAATTAGATCAAAAATCAAAATTACAGTTATAAAAGAAACTTTTCGGTTTAGGAAGGGGAAAGAGGAGAAGCCTGCGTCCTTCAATTTCTGCGTGGGAATTTTTGAAGTCGAAGTCAAACTGGGTTTGTGTTTTATAGATCGATGAACGAAAACAAACCCTAAATTAAAAAATAAGATTAGCGATCATGTACCAGACTCCGTTGATACAACTCCAAAGATTGAGGCGAGATTTGGGGAATCAAGCGAAATCAGGGGATATAATTTCCGGACGGTTTTAAAGACCTTATCATATACGTGAGACTTTAGGCGGGAAATAAAACACAGCAAGCCTAGAAGTACGACACCTGTTAAATTGGGGGTCTAAAAAAATGCCACATGGCATCTTTAGCTTTGCTTTATTATAGAAGATAGATTCCATCTCCACGGTTCAATTTCCTTCCACACCAATGAATGACGATAAATTTGTTTTATTAGTTATTTATTGTCTCATTAATATTTCAAAATATGAAATTTATTATGTATCATTATATTTACATAGAACTATCGAATGTCTTCTTTATAAAAAGCGGCTATTTCAAAATATAAAGCTTTTATTATTAAAACTAACAAGTTTATTCGATAATAACCTTACTAAAATACTATTATAATCGACTTATATCATATCCGTTTTGAATGGGGAAATGTCGTCGACAAAATAATTGGACCGATTTAAGCTATTGTTTTTATGACATTCAATTGTGTCCGTTGTGTAGATATCTTTCTAAACAAAACACATAAAAACTCATATTTAATAAAAAAAACTCAATTAAATAATACGTAAAAATACTTTATAATATGTTTCATCTGTTTGTTCTTTCAAATTTACCATTTGTTCAAGTCTAAACTAGTGGGGCCCCGTGCTCCGCACGGGTTCCGGTGCAACAATGCTTTGAGGGAAAAAATTTTACAAAAAAGCTTAATACGTGGGCAAGATCACGATAACTTGAATAATGCTAGTTCTTCGAAAACAAAATCTTTATCTTCTGTTGAATTTATGGAATTGCAAAAAAGAAAAAGCAAGCTTCTCCAAATGCTAGAAGATGTATAATATCCTCCAGTTTTGGGTTTATTCAAATTTAATGTTACATATTTAGATCATATATATCATGCTTTAAGTATACTTAGAAATTGTTTCGATTATATTGCTGTAAAGTATCTTACTTTTCTTTTCTTTTTCGTGAATTAAAGATTCCCTTTTTTAGTTGAAGAATTTGATGTCTTCTTTTAAAAAGAAATTGATCTTGAACCATTTAAGAGACTGAAAACCATCCCATAAATGCCCACATGATGACAAGTTGGATGCTTCCTTTAATTCAAGAAACCTCCATTCTTGTTCACTGATTTTATATTTTAATTTTTGCTCACCTTGTTTATTATTTATATTTAATGCTAACCCATAAAAAATATCTGATCTTATTTTGTTTTTATTGTTTAAATTAGGTTGATAGAAGATACAAGCATTACCCCTACGTGTAAAAAGAAATGTGATTCAAGATTTATTAGTATAATAGTTGTTTTGCAAATTGTGAGGAATAGCAACGTACAACCAGGGATAACTGCATATATTTGTAAACATAAGTTCAAATTCCATTTCGTGAATGGTTAAATGCATAAATAGCAATGTACTTTTTTTAATATATAATTTTCTTATCACAGCATTGTACTTTAAGAAGTCTACCAATCATAGCAATGTTATCCAAATACAAAAGAATTTTCACTGCTATAATTAAAGAAGGGTTCTTCAAAGTACAATACTGTAATACATAGATATATGAAAGTATATTGCCATTTCTAGCACTAAGTCGTTTTTGAATTATGGAAAATCTCACCTAGCCTGTAAAATCATTATCAGGCTCGGGTGAAGAACTGGTATCCAGTTTTTTTACTGCCGCTTCTTCTCCAGCGCTTAGTTTTCCATAGAAGACCTGTCCGTAAGAACCTTCACCCACCAAAGATTTTGTACCAAAATTATCTGTAATCCTATTTAACGCATTTAATGAAATTGCTGGTGTTTCAATTGGTAAGGGTTTTGATGGGGCCCCATTTTTTGTAGGTCCGTTACCCCTGGGCTCTCCTCTATTACTCCCTAAAAAAATATGAAATTAAAACCTTTTACGATAAAAAAAAGTAAGGAATCCTTGTGAAAACTTCATTTTTGGCTATGAATAATGTGGAGCTTGATTTCTTACCGCCACCATAAGGCGGTCCTCGTGGTGGTGCAGTAGCAATATTGTTCTCATCAGTACCAAACTCCATGTCAATCTTGTCTTCTTTATCTCTTAGTACTAATAATTTCACTATGGAGAAGTTTATGCCGGTTTTCTCCGTCACATGTGAAGAGCCTCTTGATGATATCACAAGATCTTTCATTGACCTCACCATTCTCGTTGTCCTGCAGTTTACAGTCTCATTTACACAAATTCACAACTTGAAAAGTTTCGGAAAATGAAATAACAGGAAGAACTTACTCGACACCTATTGCCAATTGCCTAAGTACAGCAGCTGATGGTATTATGTTAATATTTGAGTCATCTGAACACAATAAAGTTCCTAAGAATAATAAGATTTATCATTAACATAGTTATACTTTTAAATATAGCTTAGTTACATAATTCTCATCTATTATAACTCTAATGAATGGTAGCATAACTTTCATGTACAGTTATATAAACACTGATGGTTATA
Organism: Cichorium intybus; assembly: GCA_023525715.1. NCBI lineage: Eukaryota > Viridiplantae > Streptophyta > Magnoliopsida > Asterales > Asteraceae > Cichorium > Cichorium intybus. The sequence continues at coordinate 31,915,312 of CM042014.1, forward strand.
TTTTTGCTTGAAATCTTTCAAAAATCCCACAAACTCAATTTCATTTCTTAAATCTATTTGCCAATTAACCTAATTTGGATGAAATATTCTTACCAGTTTATCCCTTTTCAAGTCTTGATGACCATCATTATAACCATCAGCAACTTTCCTGCATAACCCCAAGTGGCCAAGCATCAAAGCATATTCACCATATGTGAAACGTTAAAATTTTTCTCAAAACCATGAAATTGTTAAAATAAAAAATTAAATCCAAACCTTCGTGTAGCTGCAGATCTGTCCTCTCCGGCAGCATCAGAACCACCTAATTCAGTAATTTTACTCACCGCTGCAGATCTGTCCTCTACATGCCCAAACACAGAAACAGAGTTTATGAATATAATTTACGTGCGAATTTCAACGTAATTTTGTTCCAATTCGGAATCCAACGACGAAATCAGAGCTCCCTAACATATCCAACAAAAACGAAACACGGGAATATAGAAATACTCACCGCTGGGAAAATCGTATCCAGCTTCTTCCTCATATCGTTTGAAGCTACGAAGAACAAATCAAATCTCCTAAAAGAAACCCTAACTAAAATTATCAACGAAATATGAAACCCAAAAATCGTAAAATTCAACATATGGATAATAAAAAGAAAAAGGTATAAAAAGGTGGGAAATTTGAGAAGACCGGAGTCGATCGTAAAGCAAAATCTACCGATCGGGTTCGTTTCTCCGTCACATCATTGCATGCAAGGGGAGCTCGCTCGATTCGCAGATTGGTTCACAAATCTTTTAGTCATCTTCTTCACCACTCCCGCTGAAACTACCGGCGGCCTGATCTCCGCCAGCCTGAAGTCGCCGCCGTCTTCCCAATCGGAAATCGACCCGTAACTGCAAACTCCCTCACTGCAGAGTCGATGGAGAAGCCCAAAAAGCCGGAATGCAAGGACATGCAACAACGGAAACCGACCGCCAACAACAATCACGTGCAAACGAAGAAGGAGAAGCTACAACAACGAAAGGCGATACGGAAATTCCAGGTATCCCACACGCTTCAACCGACAGAACAAAAGAAAAAAAAAAGAGAAAAGAAGACCCAGAAGAGAAGGAAGCAGAAGAAGAACACGTGTAACTGAAAGTCAGAAGATCCGCAAGAGCGGCCAAAATGAAACGGGTTAGCCCGATCCAAACCCGATTAAGAAGATCCAAATAGATCCGCGGGAGAAAACGTACACAACATCTTTAGAAACACGCTTTTTAATTAATAGATTAATATATTATGTTTGTACACATACCTTGTGTCTAAGTTTTCGTGCAATACACTTACGATTAATGTTTTTAGGAGTATCCATGTTGAAACCAAAATTTTACTTTTACCTTTTTAATTCTTTAACTTTTATTTAACAAATTTATTAAAAAGAATAATTTATTAATAATAAAATAATACTTGATAATATTCGATATTAGTCTTATTTTGAACGTATTCACATAATCGTTTTACTTTCATGACTTGTAAGATTAAATATTTATTGTTAATAGAGTTATCAAAAACAACATAATTTTAGAGTAAGATATAAATTAAAAAAGCTAAAGTCTCTTCTAAACTATTAGTTTTTTTTTTTTTTTTTTTGAACCAGCGAATAGATATGGTTTCACCTGAGGGTAATCAGCCCCGCAACCCAGGGCGGTTGGCGATTACCTAAGGCGCAAAGGCCTTTCCCCTCCACCTAATTCGTTTTCCAGGAAAATCCCCCACATGGGGTTAGTCGGAGTCGAACTCCAGACCTCCCACCACAGTTAAATTCTAACTGTTGAAATTGATATATTTCATTCTATATCATATTAGACACACAATTAAGGGACGAAGATGACATGGACGACTCATGAGAGAAATTTAATCTAGTTTATTCCAATGTTATCACTTTTCCACCGTAGGAGTATCTGATTCCCAAATCTCGAGTGTAATCGAACTGATTGAAGCTGCAAACTCAAGGGGGATCCAATTAAAGGTGGGTTCAAGGTTCAAGATAATCTGCATCGGAATGCTTTGGTGGTTATGGAAATGTCGGAACGATCGAGTTTTTAATCGACATATTACCCCGGTTTATTTATTAGTTGAGCAAGTAAAATCTATGGTGTATATGTGGGTAAAATGTAGGGGAAGAAATTCATCCTTATATTGGGAGGCATGGTACTCTTCCCCTTTATTCTGTATGTAATTTCTTTTTTCCCCATCTAGCCCCATGCTAGATGTGGGTCTCTCTTAATGATATCATATTTGCCGTTTTCCAAAAAAAAAAAAAAAAAAGATTCGTGTGAATAGGAGGACCCTCTTCCTATCCCTAGTTCTTATCTTCAAATAAAGTGACTTGATTTCATTATTTTACCATATTGAATGAATAATATTACGTTAGTGGACAATGGTTATTAAAATAACATATGACTATGGATAAATAATAAATGCACATGGCATCAAATCAGAGTCCAGACCAAGAATACGACAAGGACTAGACATGAAAATCGTAAGTACCTAACTTCATATTCAAAAGACGTAAATAAATGCCTCTATAAATGAGCATGGCATCAAATCAAATTCCAGTCCAAGAACGACAAAGACTAGACATGAAAATCTTAAATAACATGTACCACCCATAAAAGATGTAATACACGTGCCAAACGACAGCTTATACTTGAAAAGCGCTTGTAAGCTTATAAAAAATGTGGCATAAATATTAGTCAAAATCCACAAACAGAGCATTACATTTTCATGGAAGAACTAGAGCTTATATTCATCCCATCTCCGCTCATGGGACATGCTAGCCAGCTCGTGATGCTGGCCAGACAAATGGTGAACCAGTTTCACCATCTCAATATAACTCTACTCATCATGAAGCTTCCCGGTGATCAAATTGGCAATGATTACACCAACTCCCTCACTTCTAACCACCACAACCGAATCAAAATTATCAACTTCCCTCCTATGGATCTCGAGTCATTTGCAGCTAGCCCAACTATTGGTTTCATGAACGATGCAGTCATTCAACGTCATAAGCCTATCGTAACCGAAGTTGTGGCTAATCATGTTAACGGGTCCCAACGAGCGCCTCGACTCTCTGCATTAATTGTTGACATGTTTTGCACATCAATGATCGATGTTGGCAACCAATTTGGCATACCCTCATACGTATTCTTCACCTCGAGCGCATCTTTTCTTGGTATTATGTTGTATTTTCAAACCATAAATGATGAACATGGCGTTGAAATATCCGAGTTAACAATCCCGAGTTACGCCAATTCGGTTCCTCCAAGAGTGTTGCCTGTCGTGCATTTAAACAAGGACCAATGGTCCAAAAGGTTTCTTTGTTATGCGCGAAAGTATAGGGAAGCCAAGGGTATTATCGTAAATACGTTTCAAGAGTTAGAAACTCACGCGCTTCGTTCATATGATGACAACACACCTCCCGTTTACACCGTGGGCCCGATGTTAAAACCCGAAATACGTACCCCAGACAACGAGGTGTTGAAGTGGCTGGAAGGTCAACCAAAGTCAACAGTTTTACTCCTGTGTTTCGGGTCTAGGGGATGGTTCGGTGTGGACCAAGTGAGAGAAATCGCGATTGCTATAGAGAGAAGCGGATGCCGGTTCATATGGTCCCTGCGTAAACCTTCATTTGAGGACCGAAAAGGGTTCCCGGAGGACTACACAGACTATAACGAGATCCTACCCGATGGGTTTCTTGAGCGTACAGCTGGCAAGGGGAAGGTGGTTGGGTGGATCCCACAGACGGCGGTACTTGCTGACGAGGCGGTTGGTGGGTTTGTTTCTCACTGTGGGTGGAACTCTATATTGGAAAGTATATGGTACGGGGTTCCGATTGCCACGTGGCCGATATACGCTGAACAACAGTTGGATGCGTTTCAGTTGGTTAAAGACCTCGGATTGGCAGTTGAGATTTCTTTGGATTATGACTGTACAAAGAAGAATCAAAGATTGATTTTGGCTGAAGAGATTGAAAAGGGAATAAGAGAGGTGATGGATTTTGATAGTGAGGTTAGGGTGAAGGTGAGAGAAATGAAAGGTAAGAGCCGAATGGCATTGGAAGAAACCGGTTCATCATTGGTAAATTTGAGACGCCTAGTTGATGATGTAATGTAATAATGTTTTCACTTAGTTTGATTTATTGAGCTTAATGTGTTAAGCATTTAATCTTGACAAATATACATGATTGTTTCTTTTTTTAGTTAATATGGACGAAATGATTTAATAGGTTAAGCCAAAAAACGTAGATGAATGTATTTAGACACTAACCTTTTACTTATTTGTCTTTTTTCCTCCCAACTCTTCAGTCAATAAAATTGATGAATATTTGTTCAAGGATTGTCGTAGCTTCTTCGCCATTCGCCGTCGTCGTTACGTTCTTTTTTTCCCGTTCACAAATATCGTTGCTCCTTCTTTGTCGCTCGCTGTCGCCTCTGTTTCTTTGTCGATCATCGGTCGTCGTTGTTTCTTTTAAGTCACCAATCACCAATGTTTCTTCCAAGTCGCAGATTGTCGTTATAATTCTTCAAGAGTAAGTTTTTTGGTTTCTAATTCTCGTTACACGTGTTTTAAACTTGTAATATGCCTACTGCGCTTGCTTATGATGCCTATATGTGATGCCATGAATAAACGTTTTCAACTTGTAATATGCCTATAGCCTATATATATACTTGCACCTGCAATAAATTCAATGCCTACTACTGTTGCATGAAAACATATGACTTGAAAGTAGCGTCATGCCATCGTCCTTTGTTACCGAGGCTAGATTATATGCCGTTTATATTTGAAGAATTAAATATATAAGGTTTTAGTGATATATGTAAATAAAGCACGTACAGTATGTGGTTTGTGACTTAAATGACTACCGAAGAGATGTTATATAATAATTGTGAATACTGATTGTGACACAAAAAGGATGGGAATTCCTTCAAATGTATATATTTGTACAGAATAAAAAAGGGGTTAAATGATTTCCCTACACATATCGATCTTTTTAACCTAATTAATACTTCTCCAATATAATACATTTCTTTCTCTTCATATCTTTGTAAGTAAAAATCAAATGCAAAAACGTCAATAGACTTTGATTTTAAGGTTGTGTTTGGCGCGCTACAGCTAGCATATAAATTAACCTTTTTTTCGAGCTTTTTTAGTTTGATATGTTTGGGAATCCAAAAACTAACTTATAAGCTAGCTAACAATCTAGGTTTTTTAAACACTACTAATAGTAACATTTTGAGTAGCGGTTTCAAAATGTTTCCATTTCACCCTCACAGGGGATATGCTTCCTTTATTCCAAATTATCTACGCTTCATTTATCCCAAATATTATCTACGCTTTCTTTATCCCAAATTGATATATATATATATATATATATATATATATATATATATATATATATATATATATATATATATATATATATATATATATATATATATATATACGCTTCCTTTACCCTTCATAACTATATTCGAATGAATGACTCGACAGATATGATTTTCAACATCGTTGAACAACATTTTGATTATATACCTTTAGAAGAACAAAACAACCATTCAATATCTAATCATGCGAACATTTGAGAGTCACGTCACGAGATGCGAGAGCTTTGTGATAATATTGCAAATATGATATGAGATGTAAGAAATTTATTTTAAATCTTTAATATTTTATTTAGTATTTACTTTAATTTAATTTAGTGTATTATGGTTTTTCTTATAATATTGGATTAATTTTGTGCATGTCCTTTTATGTCATTTTACGATTTACATCTAGTTTTATCAGTTAGTTTTTACCAAACGTCATTTATTATCAGCTAGTTTTTCAGCTCAGCTAGTTTTTCAGTTAATCGTTAGTTTTCTAGCTACCGCTAGTTTTTCAGCTAGCAGCTAGTTTTTCAGTTAGTCTGTCAAACATAGCCTAAGTGGATGGACAAAATATAGAAGCCAACACCCTTCAAAGGAATTAACATAAGTTGTGTTTTCCGAAGTTAAGGTTATTAACTGGGTTGCACGAGTTTTGACAAAAAAAAAAAAATGCACCATTAAAACAAACACACCATAAATTCAGTTAAAGTAGATATTTTCATGTACATGTAAACAAAAATACATATGCGTGAAATAAAAGCAACAAATTGTACCTCTAAACTTGTTTGTTTGCTTCAACTATCTACGTTTCAGAGTTACTATCCTCAAATAAAGTGACTTGACTTCACTACTTTACCATATTGAACGAATAAATAAATGGAAATGACATCAAATCAAAATCCGGACAACGAATGTGACAAGAACTAGACATGGAAATCTTAAATAACATATTCCTACCTTCATATTCAGACACCCACAAAAGACGTAAAAGTATAAAGTGTTAAACGAAAACTTAAATTTAAAAAGTGCTTGTAAGCTTTTAAAAAATGCCGCACAGACTATAAATTTCAGCCAAAATACACAAACAAATCATCATACCTTATGGAAAAACTAGAGATGATATTCATCCCATCTCCCCTCATGGGACATGCTGCTGGCGAGACTGATGGTAAACCAGTTTCATCATCTCGACATACTACTCATCATGAAGCTCCCCGGTTATCAAATTGGCACCGAGTACACCAATTCCTTCACTCCTAATGACCATAACCGAATCAAATTCATCCATTTCCCTTCTATGGATCTCGGTTCATTTGCAGGTAGCCCAACCATCAATTTCATGAACGATGCAGTCAGCCAAAAAAAATCTGACTTAATGTATTAAGACACTACCTTTCACCTATTTGAACTTTTTTCCTTCCAACTCGCCCCTCTTTACGGATATTACCGTAATTTTGGATGACAATGACAGGATTTTTTTTTCGGACCAGGTATTTTAAAACGGTATCGGATCGAACATAGGATTATTTTAAAATTCGGTTTGTTTGTGCACCAGACACCAAGACCCAACGGTGTGGGGCTGTCGGCTCAGGAAAGCATGTGGCTATGCCACGGTAAGGCAAACGCAAAGCTAAACTATCTGCATGGAAATAGTCCATCTAATCTTCAGATCTATGCACTTAATTCTTTACATGATGATGATCTGCGTTTGTATTTGTGTTGATTAATCGATGGTGCTAAGATCTAATTTGCATTTCTTTGGAAATACTGAAACGAAGTTCCAGATAATCTCAATCTAGGGTTTGTGGATTAGATTTCTTTCTCGACCTACACGTTTCTCATGATTTAAGCAAGTTTGATATCACGTTAGCTAATTGTGCTCTAGGTTGTTCTTGTTGTAGTTCGTTTAGTACCGTGGCTTGATTTTAGCTTAAACCCTCTGATCAGATGAGTTCATGATTCTTTGATTTCGCTGAAATAAATTTGATGTTGTGTGCATATAGATATTAGCTGAACTGGGTTTTTTGTGCTTTGTGGTGAAGATTAACCTGATTGAATTTCACCTGGGAGGTGTCTATCTGGGTATCTTGAATTTCACCTGAATTGTTGCTTAAAGTTTGGCAAATTGGACATTGGTCTTCAATTGAAATCTGTTTTTGGTTTGTGGATTCCGGCGGAATTTGTGTTTTCCCCATTTGCTTGTATATGATGTAAAAAACTATAAACAAGTGATGTACGTTTAATGACTTGATATGGATAAAAACAAATATTAAATCCATAAAATCAATAATACAAAAGACAGTACGCACAATTCTCAATACGCAAGTACTTTAACATATTATTTTTTGTAATGCCATGCACAATTTGAAAGAAAAAAAAAAAAGTACAGCGGTCTCTCTATCGCACGCCTTTAAACTACCTTCACGCGGTTCATTAGTTCCTTCAACGGAATTATAAAAAGTTGTGTTTTCCAAATTTAGGGTTTTTCATTAAAACAAAAACACCATAAATTTAGGTGAAAAGGTAGATATTTTCATGTACGTGCAAACGCTACACAAGCGAGAAAAAAAAAAAAAAAAACAAATTTCACATCTAAACTTACAAGTTTGCTTCAACTATCTACGTTTCCTATCCCTAGTTCACTTAGTTTACCGTAGTAAATGAATAATATTACATTAATGCTTATTAAAAAACATGTCAATGGACCGATAAATAAATGGACGTGACATCAAAACAAAGTACAGTCCAAGAACATGACAAGGACTAGACATGAAAATGTTAGATAACATATACCTAACTCCATATTCATACACCGACAAATGTAATCAAAGAATACAAGTGCCAAACGAAAACTTTGATTTGAAAAGCACGTGTAAGCTTATAAAAATTGTGGCTCAGACGCTCAGTCTCTATAAATATTATCCAAAATCCACAAACAAATCAACATACTTTATGGAAAAACTAGAGCTCATATTCATCCCATCTCCCCTCATGGGACATGTTGGTCAGCTCGTGGAGCTGGCCAGGCTGATGGTGAGCCAGTTTCACCATCTCAACATAACTCTACTTATCATGAAGCTCCCCGGTGATCAAATTGGCACCGACTACACCAACTCCCTCACTTCTAACAACCACGACCGAATCAAATTCATCCATTTCCCTTGTATGGATCTCGCTTCATTTGCAGATAGCTCAGACACCGGTTTCATGAACGATGAAGTCATTCGACGCCATAAGCCCATCATAACCGAAGTTGTGGCTACTCATGTTAATGGGTCCCACCGAGCGCCTCGACTCTCTGCATTGATTGTTGACATGTTTTGCACACCAATGATCGATGTTGGCAACCAATTTGGCATACCCACATACATATTCTTCACCTCGAACGCATCTTTTCTTGGTATAATGCTATATTTACAAACACTAAATGACGAACACGGCCAGGAAATATCTGAGTTGGCAAACTCCAGAACTGAGTTAGCGATCCCGAGTTACGCGAACCCAGTACCTCCAAGCGTGTTACCCTTCGTGCTTTTAAACAAGGACCAATGGTCCAAAAGGTTTGTTCGTTATGCGCGAAAGTATAGGGAAGCCAAGGGTATTATCGTAAATACGTTTCTCGAGTTGGAAACTCATGCGCTCGGTTCGTATGACGATAAAACACCTCCCGTTTACACTGTGGGCCCGATGCTAAAACCCGAAAAACGTACATCAGACAACGAGGTGTTGAAGTGGTTAGAAGGTCAACCAAAGTCAACGGTTTTACTCCTGTGTTTCGGGTCCAGGGGATGGTTCGGTGTGGACCAAGTGAGAGAGATCGCGATTGCTATTGAGAGAAGTGGATATCGGTTCATATGGTCCATACGTAGACCTCCGTTTGAGGACGAAAAAGGGTTCCCAGGGGAGTATGCAGACTATAACGAGGTCCTACCCGATGGGTTTTTAGAGCGTACAGCTGGCAAGGGGAAGGTGGTTGGGTGGATCCCACAGACGGCGGTACTTGCTGACGAGGCTGTTGGTGGGTTTGTTTCTCATTGTGGGTGGAACTCTGTATTGGAAAGTATATGGTACGGGGTTCCGATTGCCACGTGGCCAATATATGCGGAACAACAGCTGGATGCATTTCAGTTGGTTAAAGAATTGGGATTGGCGGTTGAGATTTCTTTGGATTATGACTGTACAAACAAGAATCAGAGATTGATTTTGGCTGACGAGATTGAGAAGGGAATAAGCGAGGTGATGGATGTTGATAGTGAGGTTAGGGTGAAGGCGAGAGAAATGAAAGGTAAGAGCCGAATGGCATTGGAAGAAGGCGGTTCATCATTGGCAAGTTTAAGACGCCTAGTTGATGATTTCATGTAATAGTATTTTTCATTTGTTTAGACTTAATCAACTTAATGTGTTAAAAACTTAATCTCGACATATATTCATGGTTGTTTCTTTTTTACTTAACTTGGACGGAATTGCTCAATGCGTCAAGCCAAAAAACCTGGCTTAATGTATTAAGACACTAACCTTTTACCTATATGTCTTTGTTTCCTCCCAACTCCTCTCTCGTTAAAATTAATGAATATCGTGAAAAAAAAAATCAAATGTAGGGGTAAAATGGTCATTTATTTAGTCTCATTCGGGCGATTTATTTGGTCTAGAAAAAAAGCAGGCCTTATGTATACAACAATTTATACTCATTCAATCACTTTAACTATAAGAGAAAAATGGAACAATCCCTAAATCAACAATGTATATTGCAACTAAAAATGTAAGTGCACATTTAGAAACCCAAACATTGGGAAAGAAATTTATCGAGGAAAATAATGAAACCCTAGATGCATAAATTGTATCCTAGGACAAATTATTGATTGAACACTCCCTTAAAGGCCATCTAGGGAGAGAAAAATAGTAGAAGAAGAAAAAACAATAAAGTTTAAGCATAATATCTCATAGCACAAAAAATTTATCAAGGTTTAAGAGCAAGAGCCAAACCGAATTTAGGAGTTTTGTCCAAAGCGTTGGTGTCCAGCTCACTAGATACAGTCACAAGTGACTTGGGAATAATCTCATGCTGCAAGAGTGCACCAAGCTTCCCATGGTTATTCAGCTTGGCCTTAACCACAGTTAGACTATCAACTGCATAAGACCCCCCAACTGTGAATGTGTTCTCATTTGTTGAGAACCTTCTAGTAATCTCCCCTACAGCAGCATTCTTTTTTAATGAATCAAAGTGGTGTATATATGATGCCTTTATCGTGTCCCCTTTCTCACCCCTGAAAATAATTTTTATTCCATTATCCGATATATGAAGTAGATTTAGCACAATGATATATTGAAGGGAAATGGCTTACAGGACTATGGAAGCACTAGAATCTGGTTTGTTAACAGTGATGCCAGCAGTGTACTTTGTTAATTTACTAGAAGATGTCTCATAGCCTGCCTCTGCGCCTATGGCAAATGTTGGTGTGCCAATTGTAGCTGAAAGGTCAACTGTTGGGGTTTGACTTAAAGCAACTGCTGATGTTAAAGTAGCATGGTAATGGAAGTATTGAACCTCAAACTGTGGGGAGAAAAAAAGAAGAGCAACATGTAGTCAAAACTCAAACCTTCCACGTTACATGAAGAAATTGATGAACTGTACCTTGCCAGATGTAAAATCAGGCAGTTTGAATGAAGCAATGGTTTTTGTTGAGGGTACGATCTCTGTGAAAGTTAATGTTGTGGCAATCTGCAGAATTCAGAGTGATAAAGAAGACGAGGATGAATATGATCTAACTTGTTCTTGATAGAATTTAGAAGATGAAGGAAGTAAGAAGCATACATTTGATTGTGTGTCGAACTTGACATCAATTAATGTGTTCTTGTATTTGTAAACCGCTCCCACATCTCCACTTGACAGACCACCTTTCTTTGTTGCAGTCGAAGTAAGTGCCTGCAATCAAGTTACACAACAGATTAATATGTGTATTCACTCATTTGTGGATCCTCATTCCACCGCCAAAATGTCTTTTTAGTCTGCATGACCATCAACATAACCTCCTCCTATATAGACACGGATCATTGCAAGTTACCAGAGCTTAAAAGTTAGAACAACGATCCAGTGCCCAGTGGTTTACATCCATTGAAACGAATCTGATAACAAAGGACCCGACGTACTAATACGACTTACAGAATAACGTTAACTATTAACACTGTTCACTAACAATCCCTAACAGACCAGCCAAATCTGAGTCAATTTTCATAAAAACACCGGATCAATAGCAATGAAGAGATTGCATATGCTGCATAGTCACATACCAGTCCGTTATCAGTCGTGGTTGAAACAGAGAATTTCTGATCAGACAGGTAGTCTCTTGTCAGCAGATCTAGACGTAAAACAAGACCAGGTGAAATTTTGATGATTCACATTAATTCTAAGTTTGTTTACGAGAATAGAGGAAGATCGATTGTGAATTGAATCGAATTTACCTTTGGCTTTCTTGCCGATGTCGGAGAAGAGCCCTGGTCCGTTGTTCATGGTTGTTGCAGAATAAATCGAAAGGAGAAAGAGGTGAAAGGGAGGGAGGGAAGGGGATGTATTAGCCTGTCACTGAATTTAGGCTGCGCTTTCGCCTAGCACGACGCCTGCCTCGTTCGGACCCAAACAAAGACAATTCTTTGGTAACAACAGACCCACATAACCCGATTGACTCCGGTTCGGAAGGCAACGCTAGAAACCGACCGGACCCGGCCCAATATCTGTTACTGTGCTAGCCATTGGTATAGCCTTTTGGTTTTGGTTTTTCAATGACTCATTTAGAAACCGTGTAACTTGCGTTTGTTTTAGTTTGGATCAAAATGTATAAAGTGGCTGATGTTTTAGGCCTTTGAATCGAATAGAACTGAATGGAAAATCAGGCTTTTTAAAATGTGAATCAATAACTAGTTTTTTAAAATATATATTGTTGAGAACCGAAGAGAACATAAGCTATCACTTATTCGATTTTGTAAACAAAGACCAGGTATTGCACATCTTTAAATTGATTCGATTGATTTAGTTTAGAACGACATTCAATTGATAAATGAGGGGCGACTGATTTATAAAATATTTTAAATATTATTGTAATAAGTCAAATTATTAGAAGCTCAAGAAATTGGAATGAAACTGATTATGATTTAGACGTTTGGTTGATAAAAAATGGAATTAAGTTTGTAATTGTAATTTCACTTTGGTTTTGGAATTAAAATATAAACAATAATAAGTGACATAAATTTGATACATAATTAGCTCATTCAGTTCAGTTCAGTCCAGTCTCGTTCACTGGGTGTGGGTAGATGTGAGAATTGGGATAATGTGAGTTGAGTGTAGGTGTAGGTGTAGATATAGGTATGGGGTCGGATTGCGGGTAAGGTGTATAGGTGGGGTGGGGTGGTGTTTGTGTGACCAAACACTACATTTAAGAACTATTTTAGTCTCGTCTTGTTCAATTCAGTCTAGTCTCTTCCCGTTCAGTCCAGTCTCGTCCTGTTCAGTCCGGTCATGTCTATATACCAAACACTACCTTATTTCAGTCCATATTTTACGTAGGACAAACACTACTATAAGGACTATTTGTTCGACATTCCCTACCCTCTTATCTCATTCATATTGGACTTGGGTTTTGTTGTTGTTGTAGGATTGATAATTATTATATTGAGGTTCTTCGCTTTCAATCCATAGTATAATTTCAAATATGGTGGTTCATATGTGATGATGGTGACAATGTCTACTAATTATAATAGACGATATATCAAATCTAACATAATTTTTCTTGACATTTTACATAAATGACTTCCTCCATTTGTTTCCAGAAGTACAACATTTTGGCCTAACATATATTCCCGTAAATAACTTTATAAGTATATATCGGGACTAATTATTGATCGAATGCCCCTTTGAAAGCCATCTAAGGAGAAAAAACAAACAGTTAAATGACATTTGATAATATTATATATAATACTTATATTTTTACAGGTCAAGTATTTGCTATTTAGAAGGATATAACAGATTTTGCTCATCAATTTTTAAGAACAAGAGCCAAACCAAACGTGGGAGTTTTGTGCAAGGCTTTAGTGTCGAGTTCACTAGATAAGGTGACACGCGATTTGGGAATAATCTCATGCTGAAAAAGGACACTTAGCTTTCCACGATCAGTGAGCTTGCCTTTGACCGCTGTTTGACCATCAAATGCGTAACACCCTCCAACCATGAAGCTGGTTTTCTTTGTTTTTAACCTTCTTGTAAACTCCCCTGCAACAGCAGTCTTTTTTAATCGATCAAAATAGTGTATATATGATGCCCTAATTGTGTCCCCTTTATCACTCCTGAAAATAATATTTATTCAATTATTGCAAGATACTGTATAAGTGATAAGTATGATTTATATAATGATGTTTTGAAGGAATTATACTTACAGGACTATGGAAGCAGTAGAATCTGGTATGTTAACACTGATGCCAACAGTGAAGTTTGTGAACTTACTAGAAGGTGTCTCGTACCCTACCTTTGCACCCATGGCGAAAATTGGAGTCCCGATTGTTGCTGAAACGTTGATAGTTGGAGTTTGATTCAAGGCAACTGTTGATGTTAAAGTAGCGTGGTGATGAATGTAATGAACATCAAGCTGAGGGAGAAAAATGAGTAGTCAAAACCCCAATTACATGAAGAAATCAGGGAAACCGAAGACTGTACCCTGCCAGATCTAAAATCAGGAAGTTCCAATGAAGCGATTGCCTTAGTTGACGGGAAAATCTCAGTGAAAGTTAGTGTCGTCGCAATCTGCAGAATCACTGTAACCATGAAGATGATGTATGAATAGTATTAAGAAACATAGATTTGATTGTTTCTCGGATTTAAGTTAAGAAGAGTCTACCTTGCTAGATTTGAAGTTATTCAGTTTGAAAGAAATAGTGGTTTTGGGTAAGGGCAAAATATCCTTGAAAGTTAAAGTCGTAGTAATCTGCAGAATCAGTGTAGTAATGGAGGTAATGCGTGAAGTAAAGCTTGTGTCTGTCTGACAGTAATTGGGAGATCAAGGAAGGAATAAGCATACACTTGATTGTGCGTCGAATTTAACACTGATTAACGTGTTCTTGTGTTTGTACACTGCTCCGACATCTCCAGTTGACACACCACCTTTATTTGTTGCATTGGATGTAAGTGCCTGCGATCGATTTAACCAAAGAGTAACATTGTTTCCATAAGATCCGTATCAATAGCAATGAAGAAATTGTATATGATACATAGTTTACATACCACTCCGGTAACACTGGTCGTGGAAACGGAATATTTCTGATCCGACAGGTAGTCTCTCATTAATGCATCTATAAACACAACAAGAATACGTGAAATAACGCTCATGCACACTTGCTCCAAAGTTCATTCACTAAGAAAACAGTAAGATGAATTGTGAATCGAATTGACATTACCTTTCGTTTTCTTGCCAAAATTAGAGAAAAATCCTGGCCCGCTGTTCATTGCTGATGCAGAAATTAAAGGAGAAAGAGGTTGGTCGATGTCACAGAATTGCGACGGCATAAAAGGGGAGGAAAAAGGCGAAAATCATGAGTAAGCCGATTTCAATTCCACGACGAACGCCCCGTTAGTGGAGATACTTTATTGCTGTCCTTCAATACATGGAGAATCTAGCTGCCTTGTAGCCATAGATACACGGCCGGCCGGCCGGCCGGTAGATCAGAGCAAGGTCTTCTGGAATCTGTAGTACCAAATAAGATCGAAGCCGGTTTGTTTTGGGATATTCGCCAACTGACGTTTCACAAAAAGATGACCAGATTGACTTGGAGCGGACTAATCGATTAATAAAATTGTTTAATAGTTAAAGATATGTTTGAACTTTGAACCAGAATTATTTTTATGGTTATCGTCGTATTGGCCTTATAAATTTTATCAAAAATTTTAAAATGTCCCTTTAACAAAGTCGAAAAATTATTATCGGAAGGTTAACCGGTTATGGTGGTTTGAATGCTGAGTTGGAATTTATTTTTTAAACAATTAGATGACGTGGGCCAGTACATCATGGAATTTATTTCTGAACCCATCTCAATCTTCTTCTACTATACGCAAGAGACTTTTCCATGCCCCATTCAAGAACCTCGAACTGGTCGATCTATGGACATTGAAGTTCCGAACTGGTCGATCAAGTTGAGCCTTCCAATGACAACTGCACCTTCCTCTTTCCGTCACTGTCGTTGTCGTCAACTGCACCTTCCTTTTCCCGTCGGCCATGACGGTAGCGGTGGACAATTGCTCGTCCATGCCTCAACCTACGCAGATAGATTTAGGTCAAAATTAGATTTGACAGATGAAGAACTAACCTCCAATGGATTTAATTGTTGCTTATCTTTGACTACAAAGTCAAAGTGACTTCGTCGTCCCCATTCCTGCACTTCATTGCCTTCTTTGCGTCTTCACATCACCGAATTTAAATTCACTTGATCACTTCGCCGTCGTTATAAATACTTCTCATTCATCACTGAACACACTTCAACATCAATATCGACCCAAGCACTTCACCCTCGAGTTCATCTTCAATCGAGGAAGTCAACACACTTCGCCATCATCAAAATCATTCTGATTTGCAGTTTTGCGATCTGCATCCCATTTATGATAATCACTTTGCCATTTTCTGCACTTCGGCATCAACAAATCAATTTGGATTCTACCCACTTCATTTATATCATTCATCCACAGGTGAATACAACAAGCATAATCAACCAAATTTACTTTTCGATTTGAAGATCTGAGCCATTTGTGTCAAAAGATTACCGTCAAGGTCAAGAACTCAGTGAACATCGATACACTTCAATCAGATCTTCAAATCCTCATCAGTTTTGCCCAATTATATCAAGGTAATAAACTTAATTAGAGATTTGTGTGCGTAAAATCATCATCGACAGCTCCTTTCTTTGCAGAATGTCATCATCAACATCCAATTCAATGTTCTATTTTCGCGATCAATTATAAATCGATTTACCCTGTTGTAATCGATTACCAAATGATGATTCAACATAGATTGGCGATTGTCCATCTTTGTACCATCATCACAACAGATCCAATTCATCCTTCATCGGATTCGAACACAGTCGTCTACAAAGCCGACATTCAACGAACAAACACAGTCGTGGCGGTCAAAAAGCTTTGGAGCTCGAAGAACGACATCGAATTAGGAAGCAGCACTGGCGATTTCGTCGGAGGCGTGAAAAAGAAGAAGAAGAAAACGAGTAGGCGTGAAAGAAGAACGACATCAAATTGGGAACGACATCGAGTTGGAGGCGTGAAAAAGAAGAAGAAAGCGAGTAGGCGTGAAGAAGTTGTACTAGGGCATGTTTATTTTATTTTACCTTTTAATTTTTAAAAAAATTATCTACGTGGATTGAAAGTAAACCTACGTTTTTTTTTTAACGACAAATATATTAGAAATCCTCCTAGTTATGTTAGTGTCAGGGTTTGAACCCTGGACCTCCAAGTTAGTATTACTCCATGTTAGCCAAGTGGGCTAGCCCCAACTTGTAAGTAAATAAATGGTAGATACCCATTTTTAAAAAGTGATTTATAGTCTAGAAAGTGATTTATAGTCTAGAAAACATAAAATATTGTATAAGGACTTTTTAAATATTTGACATAATTTTGTTGGATCATTACGACAATAGCGAAGGGTTTTTAGAAAGTAAATAAAATTAAAGTAAGTTTATATTTGCTTAACATAATTAATAAGCAATAACCAAATCTTTTATTTATCTCGTCTTAGTATCTAAATGTGATCATATTTTGTTACTTATTAATCAAAATTTTGATAAAAATCGTACAATGAATATGATGTATGAAAATGCATACAATACATAAATCTTCTGATTTAAGTATACGATTGAAAATAGATATGAAAATAAATTATTTATCTTATCACACGGAACGGACTTAAAATACCAAACGGTATGTTCTCGAGTTTTTTTTAGGAAAATAGATATGAAAATAAATTATTTATCTTATCACACGGAACGGACTTAAAATACCAAACGGTATGTTCTCGAGTTTTCTTTAGGAGATTAATGAAAGGAAATGGAAGAAAATCAATGATAAATTATGTTCTTAAAATTTTTTTTAAAGAATGAAATGAAAGGTGATGGAATGAGATGGGAAGAAAAATACATATAAAAGTTATCATCCCATTTTTTGGAGTAGAAGAAAAGAAAAGGAAGGGAAAATGGAATGACTTTACACAGAGGAGGAACGTCTAACTAACTCTAACTACTTTCAAACTAAGAATGACCAAACTATCCTTGGTAGATATTAAACAATGACCAAACTACCCTTGGTAGTTATTAGCTAGTATACCACTAGCTAACAGCCCCTGCAAGCTTTAGGCCATTTCAGAGAGACCAAGCTTGAATGTTGCATCATTGTGTTTGAAACCAAATAGAGATTTGGTGAGAATATCAGCCTTTTGATCATTAGTAGGAACATGTGAGAGACAAATCAAACTCGTTTGAACTTTTTCATGGAAAACTAGATTAGAAGCGATATAAATGGCAGCAATGTTATCACATTTGAGAGAGATGGGGTACTATCTAGAACTTCTAATTCACTATTAAGTCAGTTTATCCATGTGAGTTCTATTGTAACTCGTTCCATTAACCGATATTCAGCTTCAACTAAAGATATAATTGTGATTTGCTTCATGGATTTCCATGAAACATGAGACCCGCCAAACATGATAAAGAAACCACTTATAGACCTCTTTGTAATGGGACACTAAGTCATTAAATTTTTATAATTAAGTCACTATGTTTTCAATTTGGTTTCAATGTCGACTCTCGGGTGCCATGTTAGCATGTCATGTCAGTGTCGCATCATTAAAGACAGATACGTTATCATGGCACGTCAGTTAGCTACCGGGTTGACCGGTCAAATGGTCACAATTAAAACAATATTGAAAACATAGTGACTTAATTGGAAAAAATTGAAAACTTAGTGACTTAACTGGAAAAATAAATAAGGCAGTGTCAAAATCGAAATTTTTTGAAAACTTAGTGTATTTTTTGAAATTTGCCCAAACTAAAAAAACAAACTATTTATAGGGACGTGATATTGCCTAAATTATACATATATTTCGGGCAATATCGAGTGCTTAAACATGTGTTTTTGGTATTATCTAAAGATAAAAGATACTTATAACGCCAAAAATTACCAAAACACAGGAAAAATGGCTTTACGGATAAAGAAGGAGCTGGATTCGAGCTTAAAAGTGATCAAATGAAGTAAAATGACATTGCTGGATTGAAAGAGCTGGATATAAAAATTTTTAGCGTAAAACAGACAAAAAAGCCAATCAAGATGGTGACCCTATGCTGACCAAGAAATCGCGACTTGACAGACCATGTGTCGCGACGTGAAGAAAAGCATGACAGAAGACTCAAAACCTACAGCACTCGCGCCGCGACGGATGCATGGGTCGCGACGCGAAGACCTAGGACGCGACACCACCAACTTCTTGTTCGCGAGACTACCAACAAACGCACTAGCCAGACCAGTGGCCGACAAAAGCAGCACCAGGCCGCACCCTCGCGACGCGACGGACACCCTGGTCGCGACGCGAGCACTGTACCTCAGCAAGTATAAATAGAAGCATCTATGCACGGTTTTAAAGACACCAATGAGAGGGCAAGGAAACTATAGTTCAGATATATTTTCGTGTATTTATCATTTTTTACATGTTATTAAGAGTGATTTTCATAACAAGAAGGAGCTAAGATCTTCATTATAAGCAAGGATTCATCGATTGTAAACCGGTTGGTATCTTCTATCATGACTTCTTCATATTGTTGTTGTATATTTGATACCATGCTAGGCTAGATCCCTGTAGCTTTTGCCTAGGTGATGTTGATTCATTAATATAAATACATGTTGATCTAGTTCTTGATTCGAGTTAAATATCGGTTAGGATATATAATTTGCATGTTATACATATTGAATGTGATTAAAGTTTGTATTCTTGATAGCCATCTTCATATGATTAAGTTTATTGACCATTTAAACGTATTGATCATATGAACCATTTTGATGTGTAATTGACAACTATATATCATTGGACTAGTTATTGACCATTTAACTAGGGAAGTTATTTTAGTTATAAACTTGATTAGTGAAATAAAACTTATATCACATTTAGTTGCAACTCATGACCATTGATTATATGAACATATCACTATGACCATTAGTGTATGGACTATTTTTGCATGCTAGATTATATTAATATTTCATGATTATAAGTTATTTAGTTACATGACCATTGTGCTATATTAACTTAGAAATCATAGAATTGGTGACTTGACCATATGAACCTACCACTTAATGCAACCTATTTTAACTCATTGCACATAATCAAAACTAGTCAACATAGGTTTATATGAATCAACAAATCCTAGGCGAAAGCTTCCCTTGTTATCATTTGATCATACTATCTCTTTATTGTCGTGTTGTTACGATAGTTGTTATTTATTATTTTGCCTATTTTACAAGAATCCAAAACTTGGTTTTACGAGTTTTCACTAAAACTCGCCTCTAAACCGTTTGACTAAGAATTGCGAACTTTAAGTTAGTTAACAACTCCTTGTGGAAATTCGATACCTTTACTTACCAAAACTATACTATTAAATGATCGAGTAATGCTTGCTCGTAAGTCTAATAGTCAAATAATAAGGTAAATAATTGGATTAAGACTTAAATGACATGACAACTACAAGTGAGTTGTTTTGACGACGACAAGTTTTTGGCGCCGTTGCCGGGGAGTTATTTAATTAATTCTATTGTTTACAATTGTTAGTCAATCGATCCTTTTTACGGTTTCTACCGTGGGAAGTTAAAATTTCTAGTTTGTTTCATGTATTTCTCTCTGTTTGTTTACTAAATAATTTTAAGACTCGCTTGCAATTCATTTAGTTGTTTCAAACTAAATTGATTATCAATCCAACTATCATGCTAGTAATTCTACTTACGAGAACGGTGTCAGAATAGACAGATCTAGTTTGGTTGTTGGATTTTCGAAAGGTCATTGACCGAAAGAGTCCTGCCTCCCTACTGTCCTGCCTGGCCGTTCTTTATTTGATAGTCAACGCATTATAGTGGATTTGATAAGATATTCGGTTGTTATAACTGATTGATTACATAAAGGTTTTAAAAGTTTTAAACTTTTTGTTCAATTTATTATTTGTAAAAAAAAAAAAAAAGGGACGCACCAAACTTGCAAACAGTTTCTAATGTGCAGTTTATGACCCGAAGTTCACAACCGAACATCATATCTGCACTGAACGAACCAGAGCGTGAGTTTAACGCAAGAAGAATAATAAGAAGAAGCATTTTTCCGCAAGAAAAACCTAGACAAGAAATGGACATCCCAGTAAACGAGCAAGAACCAACTTTGAAAGCATATTACAACAGAGCACGAGACGGAACAGGACCAAGTCTTGTTCGGCCCAAGATACCGGAAAATGCAAATTTTGAGCTTAAAGGCCATTACCTTTCAGCCCTTAAGGGCATTACTTTCAAAGGAACAGAAGAAGAAGATCCAGTCGAACACATCGAGCAAGTCACAGAAATCACTGACTGTTTCAATATTCCAGGAATTTCCTCAGACGCGATAATGCTACGAATCTTCCCGATGACATTACGCGAAGGAGCAAAGAAATGGTTGAAAAGACTGCCTCCAGGTTCCATCACTACATGGAACGGACTAAAACAGGACTTCATAGAAGAATACACTCCACCGTCTAAAATAAATAAACTGAAAGCAAAAATTCAGAACTTTCTCCAAGACGAAGATGAAACTTTGTACCAAGCGTGGAGTCGATTCAAGGAATTGATCCAGGATTGTCCACAACACGACATGGACAAACACCAAAAAGTTCAGAAGTTCTACGACTGCATCAACACACAAACAAGACAACTACTAGACGGGAGAGGACCCCTCATCAACTTAACCGCTACCGAGGCTTATGAACGAATTGAGGAACTGGCAAAACATTCTCATCATTACCATTCCTCAAGAGATCCATCATGCCGAAGAAAGTTAAAAGAAGAGGCAGTGGAAGGAATGTCCGCTATTCACAACCGATTGGATCAATTTGGGAGAGATCTAAAAAAGATGACTCAAAATATCCATGCAATAACGGTAGGCTGTGACAATTGCAGCGGTCCTCACTTACAGAAAGACTGTCCATACGATGAAGATGGTAATAAGAAAGCAGAAGCTTGTTACTCATCTGGAGACAGATTTGACTTCCCGATACGTAGAAACAACTGGCGAGGAGGAAATGATTTTTACAACCAGCAACAAAGGCAACAACCACCATTTGAACGCCAGCAAAATACCTATAATCAACAAAAACAGTCACCACCAGGATTTAACCCACAACATAACCTAGAGAAGAAACCAAACTTGGAAGACATATTGGGAAAATTCATGGAAGGGTCAGAAAAGAGACACACAGCAACTGAAGTTCAACTAAGAAATCAAGCCGCCTCTATCCAAAACATAGAGAACCAAATTGGCCAAATTTCAAAAGTGTTACAAGAAAGACTACCAGGAACACTTCCTACCAACACCGAACCAAACCCACGAGCACAGGCTAAAGCCATCACAACCAGAAGCGGAAAAATCATCCCACCAGCAGTCATTGAAGAAGCCATCAACTCAACTCCTGAAACACAAGAAGATAAAGCTGGAAAAGATCCGGGGAGCACTAAGGATAAAGGAACAAAAGAAACAGCTTCACCTCAACCACATCAACCGACCATTCCATTCCCTCAACGTTTGAAGAAGGAGAAGGAGGATAAAGAATTCAAGAAATTTCTTGAGCACTTGAAACAGCTGAGCATCAACATTCCATTCGTTGATGCAATAACACAAATGCCAAAATATGTCAAATTCCTCAAAGACCTCCTAACTAACCGAAAGAAAATGGAAGAGGTGTCACTGGTAACATTAAGTGAAAAATGTTACGCATCAATGATGAAGAACCTACCAGAAAAAGTGGGAGATCCAGGCGGTTTACAACTTTCTTGCACCTTCGGAAACTATGCCAGCAGCTATGGTTTGGCAGACTTACGTGCCAGCATCAATTTAATGCCATACTCTTTCTACAAGAAACTAAATTTACCAGAACCAAAACCAGTTCGAATGGCAATTAATCTTGCTAACAAGGCAGTAACATATCCAAGAGGGATAGTAGAAGACCTTCTGGTAAAAGTTGACAAGTTTGTTTTTCCTGTAGATTTTGTCATACTGGATATGGAGGAAGATGATGAAGTCCCTATTCTTCTTGGAAGACCTTTCTTGGCCACAGCAAGAGCTTTGATAGATGTTCATGACACTAAATTAACCATTCGGGTGGGCACTGAAGCCATCACCTTTGGCATGGATCACACGATCAAACACTCAACGATGAGTGATGACACAGTCTTCCATATCGACACCTTCGATTTAATATTGGAAGAGGAAGCCAGTGCCATACGGGAACAAGATTATAGTCATGAAATGCAACTTGCTGAGAAAACATTTGATCCAGAAAAGGATCTGAAGGAGCTGGAAGAACTCTTGAAAAATGAACCACATTTCGCTAACCAAGAAGAAACGGTACTGCCAAAGCAAAAATCTCCTAGGAACCAGAACATCCCGGACTTGAAGATACTTCCAAACCATTTGGAGTATGCATTTTTGACTGACACCAAGGAATACCCAGTTGTCATTTCATCTGAATTAAGCCGAGAAGAAAAAGGAGAACTCATGAAAGTTCTAAAAAAAAAAAAGAAAAGATGCTATCGCTTGGAGCATATCTGACATAAAAGGAATAAGCCCAACCATCTGTTCTCATAAGATACTGATGGAAGAAGATTCAAAACCATCAGCACAGCACCAAAGAAGGCTTAATCCAAAAATTCAAGACGTGGTTGATAAAGAGATCATGAAGCTGCTCGATGCTGGTATCATCTACCCGATTTCTGACAGCAAATGGGTCAGCCCAATCCATGTCGTACCAAAGAAGGGAGGAATAACAGTCATCACCAACGAGAAGAATGAAGTTATACCTACCAGAACAGTGACAGGATGGCGGGTGTGCATCGATTATCACAAATTAAACGATGCAACACGAAAAGACCATTTTCCTCTTCCCTTCATCGATCAAATGCTGGAACGATTATCAGGAAAAGCCTATTACTGTTTTTTGGATGGTTTTTCAGGTTACTTTCAAATTCTGATTGACCCAGAAGATCAAGACAAAACGACGTTTACATGCCCTTTAGGAATCTTTGCGTACCGAAGAATGCCTTTCGGTCTATGCAATGCTCCAGCCACTTTTCAAAGATGTGTCTCGGCAATTTTCCATGACATGATGGAAAACTCAATGGAGGTCTTCATGGATGACTTCTCACTATTTGGTAACTCATTTACAGAATGTTTGTCTAATCTAGACAAAATGCTTAAAAGATGTGAAGAAACCAATCTAGTGCTCAACTGGGAGAAATGCCACTTCATGGTGAAAGAAGGAATAGTTTTGGGACACAAAGTGTCAAGACATGGGATTGAAGTCGACAAGGCAAAAGTTGAAGTCATTGCTAAACTACCATCACCGACCAACGTAAAAGGAGTCAGAAGCTTCTTGGGACATGCCGGTTTTTACCGGAGATTTATAAAAGATTTCTCAAAAATAACCAAACCTTTAACACAACTGTTACAAAATGATGTAAAATTTGATTTTAATAATGAATGTGTTAATGCTTTTGAATTTTTGAAGCTTAAATTGACTACTGCCCCGATCATGGTCGGCCCAGACTGGAACCTACCTTTCGAGCTGATGACAGACGCAAGTGATATCGCATTGGGAGCCGTCCTAGGCCAAAGAATCGACAAGAAATTCAAGCCAATCTACTACATCAGCAAAACTCTGAATCCTGCCCAAGAAAACTACACAACGACTGAAAAAGAACTCCTGGCAGTAGTGTATGCTTTTGATAAATTCAGACCTTATCTAATTTTATCAAAAACCGTTGTCTACACAAATCACTCTGCAATCAAGTACCTGTTCAACAAGTAAGATGCCAAACCACGTTTGATTCGTTGGGTCTTGCTGTTACAAGAATTTGATATAGAAATTCAAGACAAGAAAGGATCCGAGAATTTGGCAGCTGATCATTTGTCAAGACTGGAAAATCCGGAGCAAAAGGCGAGGGTAGAAAAGGAAGTGAACGACTCCTTCCCTGAACAACATGTAATGTCAATTCATGTTGATATGGAGACCCCCTGGTATGCGGATATTGTAAACTATCTTGCAGCCAAAGTGCTTGTAAAAAGGCTTACTCACCAACAAAAGAAAAAATTCTTTGCCGATATCAAGTACTACCTGTGGGATGAACCATACCTTTTTCGCTCATGTCCGGATAACATCATACGGAGGTGCGTACATGGGAGAGAGATAAAAGATATACTCAAGCAATGCCATCAAGGACCTACAGGTGGACATCACGGAGCAAATTACACCGCACGAAAGGTGTTTGAAGCGGGCTTTTATTGGCCCACTATCTTCAAAGACGCAACGAATTTCGTCAAGACATGCGATCCGTGTCAGCGAGCGGGTAATATTTCGTCCAGAAATGAAATGCCATTGCATTCTATCCAGGTATGTGAAATTTTCGATGTGTGGGGTATTGACTTTATGGGACCTTTTCCTAATTCCCACGGAAATAAATATATATTGGTTGCGGTGGACTACGTATCAAAGTGGGCTGAAGCAAAAGCTTTACCCACAAATGATGCGCGAGGTGTGGTTAAATTTTTGAAAACCATTTTTGCACGTTTCGGTGTCCCTAAAGCTCTTATAAGCGATAGGGGTACTCATTTTTGCAACAAACAAATGGAGAATGCTTTAAATAAGTATGGGGTAACCCATCGAATATCCACACCTTATCACCCGCAATCAAGTGGTCAAACAGAGATCACAAACAGAGCCTTAAAACGTATTTTAGAAAGATCCGTGGGAACAAGCCGGAAGGACTGGTCAGAAAAGCTTGACGATGCACTTTGGGCTTTTCGAACTGCTTTCAAGACACCAATTGGCACTACCCCATACAGATTGGTGTACGGAAAAGCTTGTCACCTCCCAGTAGAGGTTGAACACAAGGTATTCTAGGCCTTAAAAACGTGTAACTTGGACTTTAATCTTGTCAGTACTAACCGTTTGTGTCAATTGAATGAGCTTAATGAACTAAGAAATGACGCATACGAAAACTCGGTTATTTACAAAGACAAAGTCAAAAGGTGGCATGATTCAAGATTGAAAGGAAACAAAGATTTCCAACCAGGGGAGAAAGTCCTACTGTACAACTCACGATTAAGACTTTTCCCTGGAAAACTGAAGACACGATGGTATGGTCCGTTCACAATCAAAGAAGTATATCCACACGGGGCTGTGGATCTTTTCAAGGAAGGTGAAGGAAGTTTCAAAGTGAACGGGCACAGGTTGAAAAGATATGAAGAATGCGTTCAAAACGAGAACGAACGCGAAGACATCCCACTCCAAACAGTAGAACCTTAGAGGGGAATGGAGTCCAGCTAAAAAGACTCCAAATCTATGAAAAAGAAGCGCTTCCGGGAGGCAACCCGAGATTATTGATTGGTATGATTTATTTATGTCTTTCATGTGTTGTTTAAAAAAAATAATAATAATAATAATAAAATAAATATATATATATATATATATATATATATATATATATGAGAATTTTTCTTATTTGAAGTTCATTTTAGTGTGGTGTGTTTTTCTTGGTGTGGTTGATATTTTTTCTGAGCATAGATGCAGAATTCAGGTTTAAACAGACACTGGCAGTCAGTTCAGCATTCTTCTTCTGTGGAAAGATGTCCTAAAAACAAAACGACTCATTACCCAAGGGGAGTCCATTCCAATTAAACTCCTCTATGATTTAAAAGATATATACAATAAAATTATTGTATAAAATAAGTGTAGGGTAAACAAGTCAAAACTGCAATAATTAACTGAGCCAAGTAAAATTTTTTATCTTAAACATCTTTTCCAAAAATTGAATGCTAAGAAGGTAATTGTTAAGAAAAATGTTTTGAAAATAAATTCGTAGGTTAAACTTGATTTTATTCTCTTATTTTCTAGTTTTTCGATATTTTCGTATAAAATTTAATTCTTTAAATAACAAGTAGTTAGAATGATAATTACAAAAGGTTTTGCATAAATAATGAACTAGACCCATTGAAAATCAAATTTTGTCAAAACAGGTTAAGTCAGTTTCCCTAATCGCGCGAATGCTATGACTAAAAAAATAAGCCTCGTTAAAAGAACTTCGAATGAGAAATCTAATGAAAAGCGAGAATCAAAGTAATGTTACACCATAAGATTGAGACTCGGGAAGGAAATTCAATCAGTGACCTTTGACATTCGAGCAAGTAGACATAAAATGGGGCCCACGGGCATTTCTACTCCTTATTACCTAAAAACCAACTGGTTTGGGATAATATTGTCGAAAGCTCGCTACACGGGTGTCATCGAAAGTCATGGGATTTCCTTAGTGGCCTTTGGAATTTGAATTAGTAAACTCTGTACAGTTGTGAGTTGAAAATTTGTAATCAAGAGTTCCATAGAAAGTCACGAGTTTCAAAGGTGCGGTAAAAATGGAGAAAATAACTGAACTTGATAAACTTAGTCCAGCATAATTTTTGGGAAACTTGACAAAAGATCTTGAGGTAAAAGAAATTTTAAGGGTGTATTCAATGTTATGTAAAAATGAGTATTTTTTCAATCTAAAGACTTATCATTAATAGAAATAGATTTTATGTAAAATTTTGGAAAGTTAGAAATACGTACATAAGATTAGGTATAATCTACTATGTTTATTCTTAAAACTTTATTCTTAACATCGGTAAATAATGCTAGATCTGTGATAGCATTCGGAAAGTTGTTTGGATATCAAATTTCTTAGCTGGGTTTTAAATTGTAGTTTGCTTGAGGACAAGCAAAGTTCAAGTGTGGGGTATTTTGATATTGCCTAAATTATACATATATTTCGGGCAATATAGAGTGCTTAAACATGTGTTTTTGGTATTATCTAAAGATAAAAGATACTTATAACGCCAAAAATTACCAAAACACAGGAAAAATGGCTTTGCGGATAAAGAAGGAGCTGGATTCGAGCTTAAAAGTGATCAAATGAAGTAAAATGACATTGCTGGATTGAAAGAGCTGGATATAAAGATTTTTAGCGTAAAACAGACGAAAAAGCCAATCAAGATGGTGACCCTATGCTGACCAAGAAATCGCGACTTGACAGATCATGTGTCGCGACGTGAAGAAAAGCATGACAGAAGACTCAAAACCTACAGCACTCGCGCCGCGACGGATGCATGGGTCGCGACGCGAAGACCTAGGACGCGACACCACCAACTTCTTGTTCGCGAGACTACCAACAAACGCACTAGCCAGACCAGTGGCCGACAAAAGCAGCACCAGGCCGCACACTCGCGACACGACGGACACCCTGGTCGCGACGCGAGCACTGTACCTCAGCAAGTATAAATAGAAGTATCTATGCACGGTTTTAAAGACACCAATGAGAGGGCAAGGAAACTATAGTTCAGATATATTTTCGTGTATTTATCATTTTTTACATGTTATTAAGAGTGATTTTCATAACAAGAAGGAGCTAAGATCTTCATTATAAGCAAGGATTCATCGATTGTAAACCGGTTGGTATCTTCTATCATGACTTCTTCATATTGTTGTTGTATATTTGATACCATGCTAGGCTAGATCCCTGTAGCTTTTGCCTAGGTGATGTTGATTCATTAATATAAATACATGTTGATCTAGTTCTTGATTCGAGTTAAATATCGGTTAGGATATATAATTTGCATGTTATACATATTGAATGTGATTAAAGTTTGTATTCTTGATAGCCATCTTCATATGATTAAGTTTATTGACCATTTAAACGTATTGATCATATGAACCATTTTGATGTGTAATTGACAACTATATATCATTGGACTAGTTATTGACCATTTAACTAGGGAAGTTATTTTAGTTATAAACTTGATTAGTGAAATAAAACTTATATCACATTTAGTTGCAACTCATGACCATTGATTGTATGAACATATCACTATGACCATTAGTGTATGGACTATTTTTGCATGCTAGATTATATTAATATTTCATGATTATAAGTTATTTAGTTACATGACCATTGTGCTATATTAACTTAGAAATCATAGAATTGGTGACTTGACCATATGAACCTACCACTTAATGCAACCTATTTTAACTCATTGCACATAATCAAAACTAGTCAACATAGGTTTATATGAATCAACAAATCCTAGGCGAAAGCTTCCCTTGTTATCATTTGATCATACTATCTCTTTATTGTCGTGTTGTTACGATAGTTGTTATTTATTATTTTGCCTATTTTACAAGAATCCAAAACTTGGTTTTACGAGTTTTCACTAAAACTCGCCTCTAAACCGTTTGACTAAGAATTGCGAACTTTAAGTTAGTTAACAACTCCTTGTGGAAATTCGATACCTTTACTTACCAAAACTATACTATTAAATGATCAAGTAATGCTTGCTCGTAAGTCTAATAGTCAAATAATAAGGTAAATAATTGGATTAAGACTTAAATGACATGACAACTACAAGTGAGTTGTTTTGACGACAACAGGACGAAACCTGTAATTTTGAAAGTTGTTAAGATCAAACTCAAAGAAAATGACAAACCACGTTAAGGCTGGAGGGAGCAATTCGCCAAGCTCCCTTGCCAAGCCTCGCCTTCGACCACTCGCCAACCTCGCCAATTGCACCGCCTAACTCGCCTTCGCCATGTGCTGAACCACCTCGCCGAGAATTGGGCGAGCTCGCCAAGCTCCAACGGCTCCTCTTCAACGGCTATTTTCCAAACCCAAAAACATTTAAACCCCATTTTCAACCAAATTTTTTTAAAACCTCAACCAAAACCTCTATAAAATTCAATTTTTTTTATAAAAAACTAGCCGTTACATCCTCCCCTATATAAACACTACCATTCTACTCTTTCATTCACACAATCATCTCCTCTCTTCTTCCAAAAACACTCTCAAACTTCATTCATCATTTCTTCAAGCCAAAGAAAAACTACCAAACCAACCAAAACAACCAAAGCTACAAAAAAGAAATCAGCCACTTCATCGATTGCAACCCCTCCGGCTGGTTGTTATGTACCTCAACCGGTTAACCCTTCGATGGCATATGGTCAATATGCACCGAATTGGGGTATGCAACAACAATATGTCACTAATTAGTTACACTAATCATCTTCACCACAACCATCTCCATCACAACCAACTCCATCACAAATGTATTCACAACAAATTTCTCCACCACTAGAATCACTATCCCAATTTGCTCCCGACTCCCAATTTTTAAGAAATGCACCACGCCGGCTAGAACAAAAAAACTCCGATGATGAAGAAGAAGAAATCAAACAAGCAGAATAAGAAGAAGAAGAAGAAGAAGAGTCAGCGCCAACTAACAAAGGCAAATCCCCTAGAATCGCTTGGCATGATGATGAGGTCTGAGCTTTGGGCGAAGCATGGGTCGATTGTTCGCAATAAGCTGAGACGGGGATCGATCAAACTACAAACGTCTTCAAAGTAAAGGTGTGGCAGAGTTGCTGTAGACGAATGGGCAAAACGTACCGCAATCCCAATTCACTTTATTCAAAGTGGCGCACTTGTAACAAATGTGTCATGGAATTCCAAGGGTGTCATGCAGAAGTAGAGAGGCAAAGGCAAAGTAGGGCCAATGGTGACGATGTTATGGCTCAAGCGAGGCTCTTGTACCATGCCCAATATGGTTCTCAATTTAATTAAGAGGTGTTTTGGCGTGCTGTCAAAGATTACGAGAAGTGGAGAGAGCTAGAGTCTTTTGACCAATTCGTTGTCCACTTATCAAAGAAACACAAAGTTTCTGAATCCACACAATCCCCCTCATCAGAACCAGTGTTGGCTTCAACCTCAATTATGATCCACCACATCCAATGGGACGTGATGAAGCAAAGCGAAAGAAGAGAGGCAAAGGCCAAGCCACTAGCAGTAGCACAAATAGTAATGTTCATGAAGATTTACTCGCTTTGTTCGGCAATGTTGAGACATACAAGGAAGCTCAGAAGATCAAAGAGGCTAACTTGAAAATCAAAGAGAAGATGCAGCTGCGAAAAATCCTACAAGAAGACATATCGGGCAATACTACGTTCGAGTACAAAGTCACGTTGGAAATGAAAAAGGATGCGGCAAGGCAATTGGGATATTACTTCAACGAGTAGCTTGTAGTTTAATTTCGTTTGTTTAGTTGGTTTTTAAGTTTAATTTCGTTTGTTTTAAATTTTATTTTATGTTTTTAATTTTAATGTAATGCATTTTAAGTTTAATGAAATGGTAGTTTTTAATTTTATATTTGTTTTTAATAATATCAATAATTTAAAAAATAGATCTAAAAAAATAGTTTAGCCACCAAATTTGGTCAGCATACATGCTGAATACTGACGTGACATAGTTCAACATGCGCTGACTGCTCCCCCAAGCCTAACAAATCTTACAATTCTGAATTTAAATTAATAAGATTTTATCTGATAAATTTAATAAAAAAAACAATATATTAAAACGAAATTGTTATACGTGAAATGTTGATTATAGACGCAATATGCCTAAAAAAAGTTGATATTGACACTTTCTTAAAAGGGTTAATTTCATATATACCCTAATTAAACCACAAAATATCATATTTACCCAATCAAATTTTTAAATATCACAAATACCCATTATAAACTTATGATATATCTTATTTACCCAAACTCTATTTTTAATAGTTTATATCTAATTTTATAATAATTTTTGTTAATTAAAACCATTTTAATTGTAAAACAACACTAATGGACAATAATACCCTTTACTTAACAATCATCAGGAAAAAAGTGGAAACAAAATCAAACCTCTGCATTTGGCGCATCGACAATTGATCACGCCTGGAATCGAGCACTCCCGAACCTACGCCATTGTTTTGTTCCCCAAGTTCGTTCTCATCCCTTGTCGTCTCCAACTCAGTAATTGAAGCTATTGTCGACAATTTTCATCAGGTATGTTAATGTGATTGCTTGGTCGATCATCCCCTGTAGTTGCCACATTCTGTAATTGGTTGGTCGATCATCCCTGTAGTTGCCATATTCTGTAATTGCTTGGTCGGTCAATTCCTAAATTGCTGTAATTGCTTTCCCAATTCTGTAATAGTTATGATTACTCAATGGTTTCTTGATTGAATTATTCTCATTAAGTGGTTGATTAAGATTTCTTTCCTAAGTTCGACTTCTGTGATTAAGTCTATAATTGCTGTGATTGTTTGGTCGACTTCTATGATCAAGTTTTCACTTATTATGTTATATCATGTTTGCTAATTATGCTGATTTTCACAAATTATTGAAACTTGTTTTGTAGATGGAAGGCACTCTAAACATTACTCATGATGACACCTCGAGACCGGTATGGGAGAACATAGTCGAGTCTCCAGTAATCGACTATGTTTCTGCTAGTGTACCCTCGTGCAAGTACAAGTTAAAATTGAAATACGGAGGTTTCTTTCGTCTGGCAAAAAACACTTGTAGGAAAATATATTGCCTTGGATCTCAAAAAATGCATCTACATAGACACATCGTCATACAACTTTAGTCAACTAAATGAAGAAATCATAAAACGATATTCATCAAAGAACAATCCAGATTTGTCCATTTCCTATGTAGACAAGTATGCATCAGCCCAATCATTTATTGAGCTTGATTCGGATGAAAAATTCCTGCATATGATTAACATGTATGAAGATGAGAAAGAAGTTACCATTTATGTGACAACAGAGAATAACCTCCACCCAAATAATCACAACATGAGTAACTATTTATATGACAACAATGATGAACCGCTGGATGATTCAGACTATTGTCCCAGTGAAGAAAGTTATTATAGTCGTCTTAGTTCGGATAATGAAGATGAGCCAGTGGATGATGATGCTGATGAAGCTTACTCATTTAGTAAGAATTGCCTAAGCATGAAAGTGGGAACAAAGTCTGAAAACGTGGTTGAATTTAGGAGAGCTTTGAATCATTATGCAATCACAAATGAGTTTGACTACTTCATTCAGAAAAGTGACCCGACACGCTTCACAACAAGGTGTGAAAACAAAGATTATGAGTGGAGAATTTATGTGTAACACCCGGCTTTTAAAACAAAAACACCCCTGAAAATTTTTCATTTAAAACAAAGGTTTCAATCATAAAACCATAACAAAAGGGGTATATTTTATTAAAAACGGGTACAAGTGTATCAATGAGAGTATAAAATACCGTAATCTCCTTTGAAGCCGGGCTGCTACTGACAGCATCTAAAAGTCCCACTTCTTTAGTCACGGACTCTATCTTTTCCCTTATCAGGATCATGCCAACCTGTAGAGACATTTAATAGATAACGTAAGCTATAAAGCTCAGTGAGTAATCATATCTGCAAATAACATGTATAAGAAATACATTCATATATAATTCCTATATATATGATGAATCTCTTCTGACTCATCTTTTCAACACAAGGTCCCATTCTATAGCCTCTTCCGGCTAAACGTAAATATATTTGGATATCGGATCCAAACTCTTAGCCTTACTGGCTGGTCGTATATCTCTTAGGATTTCACATCCTACTTCATAGCCTTACAGGCTGAACCATAATAACCTGTAATTATCAAGCCACGTCAGTTATTTGCACATTTAAACATATCTAACCATTTTTGTCCCATATTTCTTAGTCACAATTGACTGCACCATATATCCTGGCTATATAAGCCGCACCAAACAGTTTCAACATTTATATCATAGCCATATAGGCCGCACCAGTTGGATATACATCCAATATCATAGCCCTAAGGCTGCACCAACAGAATTTAAGTTCAATATCATAGCCATATAGGCCACACCATTTCCATACAACAATATCATAGCCATAAGGCCGCACCAGTTGGATATAACATCCAATATCATAGCTATATATGCCGCACCAGTTGGATATAACATCCAATATCATAGCCATATAGGCCGCACCATTCAATAACATTTTATTTCATAATCATTTATGGCTCACGGCTCCGTTCTTGTCATTTCATTGACTCACAGCTTATCCGATATTGCCTTTTCACCATATCTTTAAAATTATCATTTTCGTCCCCCAAAGCTGTTTCAATCTGTAACAGTCATATCAACACATATCATATGTGATGTAAGTGAGATTACTCACCTGGATACTTGCTGCAATTGTATCCCGTTAGTCTTTGCATTCTTGCACCTTTATCAATACACTTGTCTGTTACCTATTCATTTATATATAAATTGACAATAGGTTAACAACCATTTCGATTGACTCTATTACACAAGAGTCCAATATAATATAATTGGGGACCATTCCTAGATGATAACTTTCAATTACCATCTTTCTATAAATTATACATTTTCCCGAAATACGCGTATTTTGCTACAGTACTTTCGGGAGGTCGTATACGTATTCCGAAAATTTTCCACGAAGTTTCATACCATATTAGACCTATGTTCAAAATTTGAGGTCAAACGGACAAGTCTAGCACCAAGTCCCAAAATTGAACCAAAGTTAGCAGAGGACTGTCTGCCGCAGGCTCGCGTCGCGAGCCTCATGGTGGTCGCGTCGCGACTGCTGCACAGCAGACCAGAACTCCCGATTTTCAAGTTGCAAAATCCCATTTTCTCATATTAAGTGCTTAATACCCTACTTAATCGGTAGGGGTTTGTTCCAGGACCAAAACCCTTCATTTACTTCAAGTTTTAAACAATGGAAATGGTAATTCCAATCCATTTCCAAAAATTCCCGTTTTCACAATTTTGGTCCAAAACCGAAATTATTCAAAATTAATCACTTCTACTGATTATTCTCATCTCTAGCAACATTTGGAACTCATTAAAACCCATTAGAATCCACTGAATCATATAAACTTGTATTCTAGGGTTCTTGAGCAAAATTCCAAATTTTCACTAATAGCAACATACTTTCAATTTGATATGTGTTCTTACAACACAAACATGTTTGAGGCTTAGAATTCATTTAAAACTCTTGAACCATAACTGTAATTTCAGTTTCAATTCATCCCACGAAGAACACATCAAGAACTTAGGTTAGAAGATAGAATTACTAACCTTATTTGACTTGGGAATCATCAATTCCAAGTTTGTGTTCAATTCCTTCTTCTAATCTTCCAGAACTTTCAAAAATCGTATACGAGAAACCCTTCCCGATGCTTCTCTATGTTCAGCCACAATTATGAGAGATATTTCTCTCTTTTATATTTTCTAGTTTTACAAATTTAGTCCCTAAGTTCCATTTCTTGAACTTTTGGCACTTTTCTCACATTTTATCACATATAACTCTCATTTCTTATGTTTTTACCACAATTAAACAATATTTTTACATAATTGGTCCTTCACTTGGTCAAATGACCAAATTACCCTTTTATGGTAAAATGACCAATTTACCCCTTTTTACTAGAATTAACTTTCAAATACTTTTCACAAGTATTTGGTGTTACATTATGCTTCTATCATGCAAGATGGGATAACCTTTGAAGTAAGTGTATACCTAAGTTATATTTAACACGCTTTCTATTAAAAATATAGTAATGTTTATGTAATTATTTTACAGGTTAGGAAAACTACGAAGGACATACTTGTACTAGAAGCAACAAGGGTGGTAATAAGCGTGCCACGAAAGGATGGATTGCAAGTATAGTTACTGACAAGTTAAAATCTGATGGGGATATCTCTCCTATTGAGCTTAGAAAGTGGATTATGAAAACTTACAATGTTGATGTACCATACCTAAAAGTTTTTAGAGGGAAAGAACAAGCATATAATGATATGTATGGTAAGTGGGAAGACTCTTTCATGAACATGGATGTATTTAGAGAAGAACTGCTAAATAGAAACCAAGGAAGCATTGTCGAAATTGACTATGATATAGTTGGTGACAAAAAACGTTTCAAACGGTTTTTTATTTGTCTAGCAGCTTGTTCGAGAGGGTTTCTTGTTGGTTGTTGTCCGTATATCAGTCTTGATGCTTGTCATTTAAAAGGAAAGTTTAATGGTGTACTAGCCGCAGCAACTAGTGTAGACAGTAACAATTCCATCTTCCCAGTAGCCTTTTGTGTGCTTGAATCAGAAAATACAAAATCATGGACATGGTTTCTTGAGTCTCTTAAAAAAGCGATTGGGACGCCGAGTGGTCTTGTTCTTTCATCAGACATGCAAAAAGGGTTAGAAGTGGCCATCATGCATGTTTATCCTAATGTGGAGCATCGGGAATATATACGCCACTTATATAGCAATTTCAAGAAACATTTTCGTGGTCAATTCTTTAACAAGAAACTATGGAGTGCTGCTAAAACATACATTCCTACCACGTATGACATGTTATTGAAGGAAATTGGCAATGTTAATGAAGATTCCATCACATATCTAGATGACAACCACAAAAAGATATGGAGTAGAAGCAAGTTTGGCACAACTTGCAAGTGTGATTACGTCACTAATAATATTTCAGAATCGTTTAATTCATGGATTGGTGCATTGCGTTATCAACCTGTGTTTGATATACTTGATGCAATAAGAGAGAAGATTATGAAACGATTTGATAAGAAAAGGTTGCTGGTGAAAAAATGGCATGGCACATTGGTCCCAATTGCTAAGAATCATCTCAAGAACATTTGTAAGGTAAATATGTTAAATTATAGTTCAATTACATAATGATGTCAATAATATCTTTATTTTTTGCATGTAGAACTTAGGTGAATACGAAGTTTGCAGAAGCGGTGACAATCAAGCTGAAGTAAAGTGCAAGGGAAAACGTTGGGATGTCTACCTAGATGAAGGAAAATGTAGTTGTCGAGTGTGGCAAGTTACGGGCCTTCCATGTGTACATGCAACAGCTTTTATTGCTTTTACAAGGGCCGGTAATTGGGAAAAGTATGTTGATTCGTGTTACACTATAGAAAAATTTAAAGATGCATATGCTTTTGAAATTGCTCCTATGCCCGGAGAGGACCAGTGGATGAAAAAAGACGGGGAAAAAATATATCCGCCTATTACTAAACGCCCGCCTGGACAGCCCAAAAAAATAGAATTAAAGCATCAGATGAGTCTAAAAGAAGACACAAGTGTCCGCGGTGTGGTCAGTACGGACACCGTGAAAAGACATGCAAGAATCCCGCACCTCAAGGTTTGGATCCAAGTGAAACATCCACGTCTAAAAGGTTAGTCTAGTTTCCCTTTCGATATTTTAATCATAAAGATACATCAATACTTACACAATGCTAACAATATTTTTATATTTTTATTTATTTTAGGAGACGTGGCAAGAATATAAAATCTCATGGAAGCGTTGGAATTGTTGGGTCTATGTGATAAAAGAAGTCATTATAGTAGTTGGTCATTTTGACTATTTTCTTATTTTTAAGTCATGGAAGCTTTAGAATTTTGGGGTCTATGTGAAAAAAAAATCATTGCAGTAGTTGGTCATTTTGACTATTTTCTTACTTTTAATTACAAATGTTCATAGTTAGGGTTCGGTGAATGGATTACATGTTTGACATGATCAAATTATTTGATGATCAATTATTAGTTACAAATTTATTTTGATCGTTTGTACCAAGAGATAATGAGAAATCCATATTAGCTTGGGTTTATAATGCGTTTATGATTTCAAACAATATCAAAACTTGTTATAAGGAGACATGGAATAATTCATTCAAAATACTCATGCTTTTCATTAATCAGCGGGGAGCTAGTGTATTTACAAACAGTACAAAATATAGGAATATAATACCTAAACCTACAGCTATACAATTTAGATACTAGATGAGCAAAATCCGAACTTGAAAACAGCACCATGCCTAAAAGCAACAAAAGGAATCCTGAAATAGCATTCAACTTTTTTAACAAAAGTGTTGCCACCAGGTAGGTAGGATACCAATTGATCTGCCTGATCAAGAAAATCAAGACATTTCTTCAAGAAAGATCAAAAAGTTGAATGACTATTGGGCTATGCAGTTATCTCGGCCATAAACCTTATAGCGGTCACCTAGCGAGATTCGATTTAGCGTTTATCGCGGTGGTATAGCGGTGGTATAGCGGAGATTTTTTTTTGTTACTTTTAGACTATTAATACTACGTAGAATTAATATCACAAAAAGTTGCATAAAAATGTCACATAAAACATAGATAGTATTCTAATATGAAAAGTGTCAACGTGTCAAACATAAATCTAATCACAATCCACGTGTTCGGCATCCGAGTCAACATCGTTTAATGCATTCACTTCTTCATCATCATCATCATCTCTATAACGATCCCGTGCAATATCGCTATCTCGGGCTCCTAAATCTCCTAAATCTCGGCAAATCTCGGACATTACCGCTATCTCGGGCAAATCTCGGACAATATCGCTATCTCGGGCTCCTAAATCTCGGCAAATCTCGGACATTATCGGTGAGATTCTTGCTGGCGAGATTACTGACCGAGATTTTGATTTCTATCTCGGCCTAACCCCGCGAAACGCTATCTCGGCGCTATCTCGGCGAGATCTCGCGCGATTGACTGCATAGCTATTGGGAATAACAGAAAGATTAAAAAAGTTGAATGACTCGTATCCTTGAACAACCCCATTTTGATGGTAACAAATGGCTAACTCAGGTACACTTGCCATCACATTATCAAGCCAAGCTTCAAGCCATGTCAATGGTGTAACCTGTCTAGAAACATCCCATAAGTGCAGACCTGCAGTTCAATGGATTCAATTTGTAATAGTTGCAGTTTAATTTGTAATAGCTGCAGACCTGCAGTTCAATGAATTCAATATCACTGAAGTCATGTATTTCTTTATACAAACGAAACCATAAATGTGAGGGGAACGAATTTAACAACAATTAACTTGACCAATGCAATCAGAAAGAACATCACTGAAACCAATCGATTAACATGACCAACGAAATCGGAAAGAACGTCACTGAAATCAGAACAAAGTTAACAACAATTAACTTGACCAATTAAATTGCCGATTTCTTTGGAATTAGGGTAGCCGACGAGACTTCGAGAGGGCAAGAAGGAGGCGGACGGAGGTTACCGCCGACGACTTACCTCCGGTGAAGATCTGCGATTGAACAGATGGTGAAGAGCCCTGCGATTGGAGACGGGAATGGTTGATTGGAGACGGGAACGTGATTAAATACCAATATAGAATATGGGCAATATGGTCTTTTTGCTTTATTTTCTCAATTTTGATGATTTAATAATATAAGAAATAATTTTAATATATAAAAAATGTTATTAAAAATAGCATTTGGGTAAATTAGATATATCATAAGTTTATAATGGGTATTTGTAATATTTAAAAATTTGATTGGGTAAATATGATATTTTGTGGTTTAATTAGGGTAAACGATCACGATAAAAGAACATAGAAGAAGAACCCGGTCATTGCGTTTCCAGGACAATCGGATCAATCGACACCCATCCACACTCTGTTTTTCCCGGCTGCAACAGAGACATCGTAAATTTTTACGAATTCCGGGTAACCGTCGCAGAGATTTCTTCAACGTTTCGATTTCATATCATCTTTGA
The DNA here is from genome assembly GCA_023525715.1 of Cichorium intybus. Classification (NCBI taxonomy): domain Eukaryota; kingdom Viridiplantae; phylum Streptophyta; class Magnoliopsida; order Asterales; family Asteraceae; genus Cichorium; species Cichorium intybus. Next base: position 31,954,506 of record CM042014.1, read on the forward strand.
TCTTTCTGCGTCATTTCCTCATCAATTTCTCAAGGTCTCTATGTATACGCCATGTTTGCGGAGGAAGAACGAACAAATGTTGATTTCCCGATTTGATGGTGTACTCCAGTTGAACAATAGAGGGGATTTTCCGTGACTAGTAGGTTGATCGTGAGGATTTTGAAGGACTGAAAGAGATGGAGAGTTATCTGAATAATAATTTCGGGAGTGTGAAACCGAAGCATTCGTCGGACGAGTCACTAAGGGACTGGAGGACGCTGTGTGGCGTTGTCAAGAACCCTAAGCGACGATTTCGTTTCACCGCCAACCTCGCCAAGCGCAATGAGGCTGCTGCGATGCGCCGTACTAATCATGTAAGCGCTCTCGGTTTTCTATTGTTGACATTTTTGCCCAAATATATGGAAGAACAGACATCAGATGGACTATTAGTTGTTTAATTCTTACATACACGATAACTTCCTTTCGTTTCCGCTGTAAATTATTAAGAGCAGTGTTGATGTATCCGCGGATTGAAGAAATTGAACTACTGGTTCCGTATTAAACCTAGTGATTTGCTAACGCCTGCATTTTGATTTGAATTACAGTCATCCTAGTGATTATGAATTTAGACAGACCTCTCATCTGTTTACTTACAAATCCTACCTTGAATGATTACAGGAGAAGCTGAGGGTAGCAGTTTTGGTGTCTAAGGCTGCATTGAACTTTTTACAGGGTAAGTTCTAATTACTGATTTATGTATGTATTACTTCCAATTGACGCCATTTTCATGATCATATGAATACAGGGATGCAACCAGGAGACTACACACTGCCTGAAGAAGTAAAATCCGCCGGTTTTGAAATCTGCGCCGATGAAGTAGCTTCCATAGTCGAAGGTCGCGATTCCAAAAAGCTAAACTTTCACGGCGGAGTAGATGGAATTGCAAAGAAGCTCAACACATCAACAACCGACGGCCTTTCTACCGACAATCAAACCCTAACCTGCAGACAGGAACTTTTTGGAATCAATAAATTCACAGAAACCGAACAAAGAAGCTTCTGGGTGTTTGTATGGGAAGCCCTTCAAGATATGACATTAATGGTCCTCGCTGTTTGTGCATTCGTCTCTTTAATCGTTGGAATCGCAACAGAAGGCTGGCCAAAAGGAGCTCAAGATGGTATTGGAATCGTCGCAAGTATCTTATTGGTGGTTTTCGTAACAGCAACAAGCGATTACCGTCAATCGTTACAGTTCAAAGACTTGGATAAAGAAAAGAAAAAAATATCCATTCAAGTTACAAGAAACAAATACAGACAAAAGTTATCAATATACGAACTACTCCCAGGTGATATCGTACACCTCGCTATAGGCGATCAAGTCCCCGCAGATGGACTTTTCCTTTCTGGGTTTTCAGTCTCCATTGATGAATCAAGTCTTACAGGTGAAAGTGAGCCAATAATGGTTAGTACAGAAAACCCGTTTTTATTATCCGGAACAAAAGTCCAAGATGGTTCATGCAAAATGTTGGTCACAACAGTAGGAATGAGAACACAATGGGGAAAATTAATGGCGACTCTTAGTGAAGGCGGAGATGATGAAACCCCATTACAAGTCAAACTTAACGGAGTTGCAACCATTATAGGAAAAATCGGTCTTTTTTTCGCGATAATCACTTTCACGGTTCTTGTTCAAAAACTCATAACTCATAAAATCAATGAAAAAACCCACTGGAAATGGTCGGGTGATGATGCTTTAGAGCTACTAGAATACTTCGCTATTGCTGTCACCATTGTTGTTGTTGCAGTTCCAGAAGGTTTACCGTTAGCTGTCACGTTAAGTCTCGCGTTTGCCATGAAAAAAATGATGAATGACAAAGCACTCGTTCGCCACCTGGCAGCCTGTGAGACGATGGGGTCCGCCACAAGTATATGCAGCGATAAAACCGGGACATTAACTACCAACCACATGACAGTAGTGAAAGCTTGCGTTTGTTTAAAAGTCTTGGACTTAACCAAAAAAGTCAACGAGATTCCGGACAAAGCGTTGAAGGTTTTACTACAATCGATATTCACCAACACCGGGGGCGAAGTCGTAATTAACCAACGTGGGGCACGCGAGATTTTAGGAACCCCGACAGAGACTGCGATACTAGAATTCGGATTGTTCTTAGGTGGTGATTTTAAGACTGAAAGAGAAGCTTCCAAAGTTGTTAGAGTTGAGCCGTTTAATTCCACAAAGAAACGAATGGGGGTCGTGCTGAAGCTTCCGGAAGGAATCGTGCGAGCCCATTGTAAAGGTGCTTCTGAGATAATATTGGCGGCTTGTGAGAACATGATTAATGGAAATGGCGAAGTTGTCCCTCTTGATGAAGTGTCTGTTAATCATCTCAAGGGCGTAATTGAGAATTTTGCGAGTGAAGCGCTTCGAACGTTATGTCTTGCTTATATAGACCTTAAAGGGGATGTTTCTCCTGAAACTCCGATTCCTGGATCTGGGTACACGTGTATCGGGATCGTGGGGATAAAAGATCCTGTCCGTCCAGGTGTCAAGGAATCAGTGGCTCTTTGTCGGGCAGCGGGTGTAACTGTACGTATGGTCACAGGGGATAATATAACTACCGCGAAAGCAATAGCTAGAGAATGTGGTATCCTTACAGATGATGGGATTGCAATTGAAGGTCCAGATTTTCGTGAAAAGAGTTTGGATGAATTGTATTATTTAATCCCTAAGATTCAGGTATTTTTTTATTTTTGTGTGTGTATTTGATTATTTGGTAATGAATTATGAAATTATCTGAGGTTATTATTTTGGTTTATTTAGGTAATGGCTCGATCTTCTCCTTTGGATAAACATACGCTAGTGAGGCACTTGAGAACAACATTTGGTGAGGTTGTGGCGGTTACTGGTGACGGAACAAATGACGCTCCTGCCCTTCATGAAGCTGATATTGGGCTTGCAATGGGCATTGCTGGCACTGAGGTGAGCAAGTAAATGGATCCAAATACAATATGACATGAGAGGACATCCAAGTCTTTTTACAATTCTCATGAATATTTTCCCTAATTTTTCAGGTAGCTAAAGAGAGTGCGGATGTTATTATTTTAGACGATAATTTCTCCACAATTGTAACTGTTGCCAAATGGGGACGATCGGTCTACATTAACATTCAAAAGTTTGTACAGTTTCAACTCACAGTCAACGTCGTTGCTTTAATAGTCAACTTCACTTCCGCTTGTTTGACCGGTATATAACCGCTTCCACTCCTCACAAAAAAACTCGCCACGTGTTGTATTCTTACTGGTTCTTTATGTACCACCTCAGGAAGCGCTCCCTTGACAGCTGTCCAACTCTTATGGGTCAACATGATCATGGACACATTAGGCGCCCTCGCACTCGCAACCGAACCCCCAAACGACGAATTAATGAAAAGACCGCCGGTCGGAAGAACCGGAAGCTTTATCAGCACTGTTATGTGGCGAAATATTTTAGGGCAATCGATTTATCAATTCACAGTCATATGGCTACTTCAATCAAAAGGGAAATCATTTTTCCGTCTTCATGGCGATGATTCCGATTTAATCCTCAATACCCTAATTTTCAACGCCTTCGTCTTTTGTCAGGTACACATGAGATCTCTTCTTTTTATACTGAAAATCACGATTAAAATACTAATATATATTAATATTCTTCAGCTTTTTAATGAAATAAACTCTAGAGAAATGGAAAACGAAGACGTCACAGATGGCATATGGGACAATAACGTTTTCGTAAGCGTGATATCAGCAACGTTTATTTTTCAGGTGATTATAGTCGAGTACTTGGGCACGTTTGCAAACACGTCACCGTTAACAATCATGCAATGGTTTTTTAGTATTTTCATCGGGTTTTTAAGCATGCCGATTGCCGTTTACTTGAAGAGGATCCCTATTTGTTAAAAACTAATTAGGTTTAGATTTTTTAGGTTTTAGGTTTGTAGACTTTGTAGTTGTACAATTATTTATATATATATTATATATATATAATATATAATGTTTAGTCTTGTTTTGATTTTTATGTGACGTTAAATAATTAGGACAATAGGACCCACGTTATAGTAAAAGAGGGGCAGGGCATCCCACTTACCATAAAGACAGACACTCACAGAGTCACAAACTCAAAAACACCCGGTTTCAGCTTTCATCGTGTATTATTTGATGAATTTTGTCCACCCATGAAATCATATCAAATCAAATAATGACTTCCATTCCACATTCCCCAAACGTATTCAGCCTTTTGACATATACACAAAAACAGTACAATCTTTATCCAGAACTAAAGCTTAAAAAGGGTAGTGAAATGAAAAGACAATTTAATTCAAGAAAGAAAAAAGAAAAAAGTAATGAAAACTTCACATAGACGACCCCTATTTGGTTTGGCCCCTTTCTCACTGTATGTTAAAACTTTTTACCATACACGATACACCCACTTTTACTTTTTCTTCATATTCAAAATCCCTTTGTGCTAACCTCCAAAATCATACCATATGTTGGTAGATTAGTGTGCCCAAAACTCAATCTTATTTTGTCAAGATCAACCAATCAAATCCAATCAACGAATCCATTTCTTGTCCATCAAAAATTCAAAACGCTTGCTTGCTATAATCGCCTACTAATGCAATTTTGTTCAAAGACATTGTATGTAAGCTTCCTTTTGATGCCAATTGAAGAAGGGGTCCGATGAGTTTTTGATAAACTAAAAGTGTTAATCGAGCATGGGGTGTTATTCTTTTTGGTTTCAATCTCCTTCAGAAGATTGTAACATTGGTATACATGTTCCTAAAAGATGAACAAAATGTTAAATTAAAGTATTAAACCAACATCAATATGAAAAAAGTTAGGTTAAAAACATAAATAAATAAATATACACTTACTTCATCAAGAGAGTGAATGGTTGACACTAAACCAATTTTGTACTCCAATTCGTTTCTTGTTAATTGATCATCACAAGCTAATAAGACAGATGCTATGGCAACAACAGATGGCTTTTGATCCATCGAGTTAATCTCTGTAAAACCAAAAAATTATCAAGAATTTATAGAATTAAGGAATCTCAAATCGAATCAAGTTACTAAAAATTGGTACCTTTTGAGAAATCGATAATGTGTTCAATGGCTTTGGACACGAGAAACTCATCACAGTCACATTCATCGCAGATTTTGGAGAAGAAATGGTGAAGATAAGAAAATGGAGTGACGCAACACATTTTCCATTCTAATGTTGTCAAAACCATCAATTCCATTCTTTGAATCACACTGCTTTCGAAGTTGTACCCTTGTGCTTTATAGTGGGACAATGATGGCACGATTTGTTCCTCCATTTTAGCAGCCAAAGATAGGCATGCAATAGACAGCAATTGGATTGCCCATTCTTTCCCCTTCTATCAATTAGCATAAAATGTTTTTTGAGTTTTAAATTTTAATAAACAGTACAAAAGTGGGGGTTTTAATGATTATCGTTTTGGGGGAAGCAAGTCAGAAATCTGATAAACAGATCGTGTTGTGATAATACATATTCACAATACTTACATCGATAAATCGCCTTGAAATGAATCGATCGAAGTATGTCAAAGAGAGATAAGCTGTACGAAAATGAAAACCCAAAATTTCCCTAGTCTGCAGCAAATTAAGAAACTCGATGAACTCGAGAACGAAAAGAGTTAAACACATAGAATGATTAAAAAAACAGAGGGCTTCGTACACTGAGAATCCAATTAATGGCGTCTAATCGAGCACATTTGAACCAGTTTCTACTATTATCGTCGTCGCAAACGCAAACGCAACCATAATCGTTTGATTTGGATTCACTTTCGATCAGAGTTCGTATATACCGATCGTCTTCTGATTTAGGTAAGAAAACCTTGAGTTTGACTTCGTTTAACGACGATTCATCTTCTTCACACAAGAGACTTGGTAGAGAGAATGCAGTGTCGGGATCCATTTTTAAGGAAATCTAGTGAAGGAGAAGCAAAATCAAGGAAGTGTTATCGATTAATTTGTTGGATTGAGGAAATCTAGAGGGAGAAAGGGCGCGAAATGGGGGAGCTGGTGAGTAGCAGCGATTTCGGTGCCGCCAATTTTTGTCCATGAGATATATAGAAGAGTAGTGGACTCGTGGGAAGTTTCATTAGCGGTTTTTAATTGTTTTTTTCAAGTGTAATGAGACATTTAAAAAGGGGTTATACGCTTGGACGTTTTATCTTTTTGCTTTTGGTTAATGTAATATAGAAATTTTGGAAAGTAATGTATAAAAATGTGTTTTATTCTAGTACTAGAGTATGTTAAAGGGTGATTTTTAATGATATGATTGCTATTAAATATTGTATTTATTATTAGTTCTACAACAAAATTATTTTATAATAGAATCATGCGATTTTATCATATTAATACATAATATACAATAACTTATATTCTTATAAAATCTTTGCATTTGCAAAACAAATAATTTTATTAACAGGTGATTAAATAGTAATTTGACCTCATTTAGCTATAGATAAGATTATTATTATAATCTTATTATTTTTATTATATGTGTTATTCTAAATAGTTTAACCATAAAAATGAAGTTTGTTTTGATTATATATTTTATAAAATACCTTAGGGTGTCATAGGGGAATACCATGGTTTATAGAGAATCGTGATGGTGGTGCAAGGAGGTCCAAGCTACAACTAAGGTTAAAATTTCTCCTTTTAAGAAATTTTTAGCGTGTAGTGAGGATGAGGATAGAAGCACTAAGAAGGATAATGTGCAAGGAGGCCAATCAGAGGTAAAGAAAGTTGTGGCAAAAGTTAAGGCCTTGGGATATAAAGAGTTGTATATGCTACTATACACCAAAGAAGGGTAGAACCAAAATCTTCAAGCTAGTTAAAGCCAGAGAGACGACA
>CM042014.1:31963903-32106403 GCA_023525715.1 Cichorium intybus
CGTGTTGCTAGTGAGGTTTCTTAGTGGTTGGAGTGATTGCCTTAGTGGCTGGAGTGATTGCCTAAGTGGTTGGAATGGAAGTCTCTGTGGCTAATAAGGTGGCTTAATGGCTGGAATGATTGCCTTAGTGGTTGGTGGTGTGCCTTAGTGGCTGGGATTAAGCCTAAGTGGCTAGGTAAACTGGGAAGGGACAAAGGAAAAGGTTGATGCTTGTATTGTTATGCTTATTCTCTTTATACTTATATGTGTGGCTTAATATTTATAATGTTATGGTTACTCACTAAGCTTTAAAAGCTAACTCTATATGCATTTGACTAATGTTGCAGGTATTAGTAACGCAGATAAAGGAAAAAGAATATAGATACCTAGACTAGATAGAGGACATATAGATTTTTGCATGTAGCGGTCGACTCGGGATATTATATTGTGTATATGTACTATATATCTCTTGATACACTTGATGTCGTGGTTTGTATATTGTACAACTAGTTTTGTATAATGGTTTTTGAATGAAAGCGTATGATGTTTTTATGATAAAAATTTGGTGTACTTTATACGAAAAACCGGACGTGACACCCGGTGGATATTAGGTATCCCGAATGTTCGACCCTTATTGAATTATCGCATACCTCTTCGCATTGATCTTAGAAGAGGCTAAGCATGAGTTTTTTTACCGATGACATTGTATAAGTACGATCTTTTTCATCAAACATCTACATGCTCTATATTATCATTTTTATTCTTTGATAATGAACTATTCTAAACAGGTCGTAGTTATGAGTGTAATTATGAACTAAGACTAACTGAAATATTTGTGTCATCCATTGAGATGAATGTATCTTAAATAATAGCCAAATTCACATGTAATCATTATTGATGAATATTGGGAAGGTCCACCTCAAGATGTCCCTTTATGGACCGGTTTCATTAAATGAATATTGAAAATGGATTGAGTATAAGTTTCATTCGACCTGAGATATGTGCAGGCTTTTGACAAATCAGAGGATTATATATTGGTGCATGTAAAACGATATTTTCAACAAGTCATTCATAAAGGCTATTGTCATATATAGTATGAAACTTGGCAAAGAACACATATATCCTATATGTAACTCCTTTCTCTAATTATTAGAATGTGTATCGATTGGACCCCAAATGAATTTCATAGATATGGCCATATGGCCACACCTAGATGAGTATGTTGATCTATTTCATACCTAGACCAAGAAACCAAAATTTGAACTTATATGATAATGATTCATTTAATGGCTCATGTTCAGAAGATATCACTACAAATATTATATATGAAGGAAAATTGTTTACCATTAATAAGTTAATTGATGCTTTGTATAGACAAAAATTCACTTATGCTCAAGGAAAGTAATGAGTTGTTAGACGTCTAACGATATCTATACAGTTGACATCTATTGTCCATTTAACAAGTTAGAGATTGTTAGAAATAATGCGCAAAGAGAAAAGTATCAAATGTATAATTGTACGTATGTGAATCTATGGGGTTGCACACTAAATAGTATAAAAAGAGAGTAAATAAATTATTATTATAGTTATAAAATATTATTTACCAACTTAAAATAACTTATGAAATAATAGTTTTGTATTATTTATTATTCAAATACGGAATGACTAATCAAATAGTTAATTTATTATAAATTAAATTAAATATTACTTAATTAAAGACAATTAATTAACAAGGAATTAACTTATAGGTATGGAGTATGGACTATTATATTTGGTTGGTTTGAAAGGCTTGAATAAAGCCCATCAACATAATCTAAAAATGGAGCATTTATATCATAACATAGACTAAATGAAACAATCAAAATCTATCTCCCCTTCCCATACATATGAGGTGTCGCCCCTTGCTTTCTCCCTCCCACTTTCTCCCTCTTATTCAACGATCTCAACAAGGAAGAAAAACGCTCGATGTTAATATTGTTGAAGGTCTATCAATTGTTAATTATTGCTTTGTGTGAATCAACTATATATATTACTAATTTATGGTAGTTGTTCTCCAACATCAAAGGACGCCTTCAATCATATATGAAATATTTATTTCTTTTTATGGTTATTTTGTTGATCTAATCATGTTATAATTGGAGTCAAATCCTTTGGGGAATAATAAATCTGTTTAACATGTATTCCGCTTTCGATACATGATTATATTAATTGTTTTATCATTATTAGTCTTTGACATTATGTGTATATTAGCACAATGGTATGGAATATAAGAGGTTCAGACTCTTCGTTTGGAACATGTCGTCGAATAGGCTCTTCTTTCTATTAGCATATTGGATGTAATGTTTTGTTATGCGTTTGACACTTGCAATAAATATTAATTGACCCACCCATGTCGTTAAGGGGACTTCATGGAGTATCTGGAGATACCAACACAACATAATGGAGTCTCTTAGTGAAAATCATACAACAACATTTACCTTTCTAGCATTAAAATACATCATATGAGCCACTTTATGTTAGGTTAATGTGAACATTTTGAAGTTGTTTTTTCAAAGTTTGATGAAACAATTTTCAAAGGTTGGTGAATGTGTTGAAACACAACTCTACATTCACATTACCTTCTCATATGTATAAATAGCCTTCATATGTTCAAGGAAAAATTGCACCACACCTCAAAACCAAAACACACAATATCTATAAGGATTGAGTGTATCTCTTGTAATCTCCTCATTCAAATAAAATCTAGTTGTAGCCCGTGGACGTAGGATTTGCACCAAATCCGAACCACGTAAAAATCCTTGTGTTCTTCTTGCTTTATTTTCGTGAGTTTGTATGTGTGTGATAGTGTGTTTCCGCTGCGTGTACCCGGTCCGATTCCTAACAACTGGTATCAGAGCTTCGGGTTTCGGAGGAGGTTTCGGTTTTAGAAATTAGAGTATGCTCTGTGGTTGCAGTTTTGTCTGATCTTCCACATCAGAAACTAATTTCTATTAATCGTATTAAAAGGTATCTTGGTACTTTGAAGGGTACTGTTCTGTCACACAAAAGTACTATAAAATATTTGTCTCTTGTTTGTCGTAATGGCTGAAGACAAGGTTGTAATCGAGAAGTTCAACGGTTCTGACTTTAGTTGGTGGAAAATGCAAATAGAAGCATTGTTATGTCAGAAAGATTTGGACGTGGTACTTGGAGACAAACCGGAAAAAATGGAAAAAGCTGTTGAAGATGCGTGGAACTCAAAGGACAAGAAAGCTAAGGCGGTTATTACATTGTCGTTGGAAAGGAGCGTCGCTTTCAACATCATGAAGGAAACCACGGCACGTGGTATGATGGATGCTCTGACGAACATGTATGAGAAACCGTCGGCGGCTAACAAGGTGTTCTTGATGAGGGAGTTATTCACTACAAGGATGAATGAGGAAAGTTCTGTTACGGTTCACATTAACAATCTAAATTCAATTCTGTCCAGATTGTTATCTGTGGGAATTAAATTTGATAACGAGACTCAAGCTTCACTGCTACTATCTTCACTACCTGATAGCTGGTCTGGAACAGTAACCGCTGTTACAAGTTCAGTGGGGACCAGTGGTATGACTTTTGAAGGGGTTAGAGATTTGGTTCTTGGCGAGGATGTCAGACGCAAGAATCAAGGTGGATCTTCTTCTTCTGAGTTATTAAATATCGGAAGAGGTAGAGGGAATAACAGGAATAGTGGGAGCAGTAGGAGTCGGGGAAGAAGTTCGTCTAGAACTTGGAAGAATGTGAAGTGCTGGAACTGTCAGGAGGTGGGACATGTTAAGAGTCAATGTCCAAAGAAAGAATTGAACATTGCTGGTGCTGAGGGTGTGTCTGAGGATGATGCACTGATACTAAGTATGGAAAGTTCTGTAGACTCTTGGGTCATGGATTCAGGGGCTTCGTTTCACGCCATGGACAACGGAGAAACGATGGTGAATCTAAAAGAAGGAGATTTTGGGAAGGTACGGTTAGCAAATGACGAGATGCTTCAAGTAACGGGCATAGGAGATATTGATCTGGTTACTTCATTGGGAACTACATGGAACCTGAAGAATGTCAGGGTGATTCCGGAGCTGAAGAAGAAATTGATTTCTGTTGGTCAGCTGGATAAACAAGGACTGGAAGTAAGGTTTGGTGGTGGTAAATGGAGGGTGGTCAATGGTAATTCGGTGATTGCTCAAGGTATGAAGCGTGGGTCATTATATATGGTTGAGGTACCTGCTGAGGGAAGTATGACCGTCCCTGTTAAGCATGACAAAATCTGGTTCGCTAAATCTAGTGCTAAGAGAGTTCATTTTGCAAACATGAATTCTGGAGCCAAGGGGATGTTAGCTGAACGAGTCGGAAAGTCTAAACCATTCAGGGGATTTTGTGACAGTGGGAGCACGGGGTGTGTTCTGGGTACATTTACAAAGAGCCGTTGGGTTTTGAAGACTAAGACTGAAAAATTCTCTCCTGTTGGAAGTTTGCAAAGTTTGGAGAGTGTTAGTGGTCCTCGGTGTATCTCTGGATCCGGTGGAGTGTCCAAGCCGGTTGAGACAGGGGATGAGTCGGTGGCGGTATTGACCACGACTGAGTTAGAGCTTGTAGGAGCTTCAACTGGCCCTTCTAGTACTTGATGATGAGGGGCGGTTGCAACTAGGAAATTGACTGAGTCTTAGCTTGTTCTTTGGAACTGGAAGCTTGGAAGAGTGGTTATGTTAGGAGATTAATGAGAGATGTTCAAAATCTTCAAGTGGGAGATTGTTAGGTTAATGTGAACATTTTGAAGTTGTTTTTTCAAAGTTTGATGAAACAATTTTCAAAGGTTGGTGAATGTGTTGAAACACAACTCTACATTCACATTACCTTCTCATATGTATAAATAGCCTTCATATGTTCAAGGAAAAATTGCACCACACCTCAAAACCAAAACACACAATATCTATAAGGATTGAGTGTATCTCTTGTAATCTCCTCATTCAAATAAAATCTAGTTGTAGCCCGTGGACGTAGGATTTGCACCAAATCCGAACCACGTAAAAATCCTTGTGTTCTTCTTGCTTTATTTTCGTGAGTTTGTATGTGTGTGATAGTGTGTTTCCGCTGCGTGTACCCGGTCCGATTCCTAACACTTTATAAGCCTACGTTCTGGATGACATATTCTTTGCTAATAGTCGAGGAAAGGTAGCATATAGGGCTAGCGTTTGTACACCATATGAATGATAAGTTGAAAATTATTCAAGAAATTTATTGGCGGTCTAAAACTGTTAAAAGAGTGACATAGATATGAAGTGGTCGCCTTGGTCATTTAACAAAGGGATCAAATTTTGGTGAAAGTCTCTCGAAAGTCTTCATTTAAGGGAGCAATTCAATTTTGGAAGCATAGGAAGCTGAATCCATGCTTCATTAGGCCTTTTATAATATTGAATGAGACTGGAGAACAAACTTACAAACTTGAGTTACCATCAACTGTAAATGATATTCACGACGCGTTGCTCGTGTGCTACTTGATAAAATGCCTTGTGGGGGAAGTTATGGTTTGACTTGCAAATTTGAAAGTATATGAGGGGAAGCAACTAGCTGAGGAACTTGATTCGGGTATCAGACGCAAATTATAAGATATTTGAAAGAAGAACATCAAATAGGTTATTGTGGGATGGAAGCATAGTACATGGCCAGTATAGATAAGTTATTATTACTATTTGAGTATGTGGAGACTAATGCGAATCAAGGAAGTCTCCACGACCGAAGTAGATCAGCTGTGCGAGGCAACCAAACCGAGGCGAGGAACGTCAGTGCAGTTGGAAGTTGTGTTTCGTTCGGATCAATTATCTTCGTCCGATAATATGAGCTTCGCTTCGGTTGATCATGTAATGCGATGCAAAGATCGATTAGTTGTAAAGTAGGTATTACGAGTCCGGGGTATTCCCTATTATCTTACTTTACTTCAAGATTGTCCGCAAGAATGCATCATCCGAACCGAGGGAGCAGCCTTCGCTCTGATCCGGAATTTGTAGTAGAATCTCCACATTGATCAGATGGAGACAGTCGATGTATTGATAAAGGGATGAGCTACTTCAGAAGCAAAGTGTCCCTTTGACATAAGTTCCGAGGAGTACTCTTGTCAGGAGTTGGTCTGCCACAACACGTTTCACTGACTTGTCACCCTCAGATTTAGTTCCTCCTCGTGCATATATATATATATATATATATATATATATATATATATATATATATATATATATATATATATATATATATATATATATATATATATATATATATATATATATATATATATATATATATATATATATATATATATATATATATATATCAGTGTAACCAAGAGTGTGTGTGCAGAAAAAATAGAGTGCAATTTATACTTGTAAATTTGTATAGCATTCAGATAATAACACATCTCTAGTTCCAAGTGGACATAGCTTGATTTCGTCATCGAGTGAACCGCTTAAATTTCGTTGTGTTTTGCTTGTTTGTTTTTTTATATTTCTTCCTGCAACATTTACATTGGTCGAGTGCTTACTGTCGATTGTTAGTTTGACTGTTCTTGATCAAAGGAGATTTGAAGTTATCAATCTCAGTTGTTGTTTAATCCCAACAATTACACTAGTGGGCTCGCAACGTGGTCAATGTTAGAAGGCTGATTGTATTGTTCTATGTTGTACTATTGAAACCTTGTTGGCATGTATGAGTTGTGCATATCTTTTGTAATTACAAGTTGTGGGTTGAGTTATTGATGACCGGTGTAAGTAGTAATGTGAAGTTATGGTCGTTGCTAAAACTCATGATAGAGTACGCTAACATCATTTGACCATTCTACATATCTCATTATTACACATGCATATGTCATTGTTACACAAGCAGACTTGCTATTAGTTATTATAAGATGGGAGGAATTGTTACATATTTATATTTTAGTAAATTATGGATGTAATGTTGTGCTTTTCCCAAACATATTAAAAAGGTAATAGAAGTGATGAAATGATATCACATGACTGAAAATAAATAAGTTGTTGGTTTAAGAAGAACCATGAAAAGAAAGGGTGGAGAAGAATGGATTTCTCATAAACTTAAAAGGACATGACAGAATAATGTTTTGTTTTAAATATCCAGCACACTTACATATCCAAGGCCCTAGTGATTCAATTATTTAGTATCTTATTTTCAAATTAAGTTTTTTTCATAAAAATAACTAAAAAGTTACATTAAATAAATGATTGCAGTCTTTCATACCTTAACATATATGTAACAGTTTATGTGATAAATGTTCATATTATTACATAAATAGTTTCACAATAGTAGATCATATGATAAAATAGAGACATAAGTACCATTGTAAGTAAACAATTTACGTAAGAAATTGTTTTTCATAGTTTTTGGCAACAATTATGTTAATAGTAAATACAGTGGAAAGTAAATTAGTTGATTTTGTTAGAGAAACAGTAGTTTTTGTTGCTTTATACGGAAATAATATATTATATACAAGTTAAGAATTAATAGTACTCAAAATGTTGATATCATTTATATTCAATATGACAAATTACATAAAAACCATTTTATATATATATATATATATATATATATATATATATATATATATATATATATATATATATATATATATATATATATATATATGTGTGTATTTCGGTTTAACTACTATATTTTATTTCGGTAAATAAAAACCGTCCATTTGTGAAAGAAGTTTCCACCGCAACCACTATGACCCCCTATTATTTTTTAGAACAATAGTCATATATAAAAGCAAGCTAGAAGCTAGCAAACGAACAAAAACAATCAATGCAAAATTGGATTTTGCAATAACACATTCCAATTCTTTGAAGCTGTAGTGTTTCAAACAGAAAAACAATTAAACGAAAAACGAAAAAATATTATCAAAAATAAATTGTTACCGATACTGAGAATTATGAAACATCACTGCATTCTGATATGTCCAAAGAACTCGGATGATAGTCATGAACACCATACCCAAAATCACTCGGACCATTCGCACAATGGGTCTACTATCAACCCACGAGAACACATCGGAAGCAAATTGAAAGTCTGGAACTCGCAGGTCAGTCCAGTTAGCGACCCACCTCTAAACCTGTTAAGCTAACAAACACTTAAAGAATAAATGAGAAAAATCTTCCACCTCCTCTCTAAACATTGCAAAAAACAACGTCAGAATATCAATACCTCTGTAATCAAGATCAGGGCAAGCTGTCCAGGATTGTTAAGGGATGTTGGTCCAGATTCGGGTTTTGTTACCCTGAAGTGTGAAAGTGTTCATCAAGTGAAGATGGAGGAACCAGAATTTGAAAGGCAGGGCATAACAGCTAGATATAGAAGTGGAATTGTTACCCTGAAGTGTGAAAGTCTTCGCGGTTTTGTTTTTGTCGCTTCTCGGAATTGTTGTCTCTCTTTTGTTGATTCGAATGTGGGTAGTTAGTTCGGTATCTACCTCCAAGTAGGCATGTGTGGGCAAGTTTTGTCTGTGGTTATGACAACGAGTGAAGGGTGGATTACTGGTAGAATCGCAGTGGCTGTTCGGTCAGCTGTTAGCGGGTTCGAACCCTAACTGGGGGAGAACTGTTGGATTAAAGGAGGAAGAATTCTGTTGGTGCGCTTCGTTGGGCTGTGAGCGTTTTGTTGGGATCTCCTGTTATGTAGATCGTCTCGAGAAGACTTTGTTGCCGGTATTGGGTTAAATAAGGGTCGGCAGAGACAGTTTGCGGTGTTAAGATAAGGATGTTCTTTATACGGTCGCGAGTCCCAGATAGTCAGTGCAGAACAAGTAGAAGTTCGTTCAGGTCGAACGTAGTACGAAATTTTGATCGGGTGTCACGTTTCCGTACGCAGCAGAAAGGAGTATGTGCTTCGCCGTTTTCGTTCAAGGGTTGTAGGGTTCAACGTCTATTGGTTCTGAGGGTTGAGACAATTCCCGCGTAGTCACTTGTGGATGACCGCTGGGTATGTGGTTTGTAATTGAGACTGAGGGTCGGTGGCAACTTTAGAGGTTGTTGTGTGTAATAAGAAGATTGCATCGACGGTTGAGTCGGTCGAAGTTGGGTTGTGCTTTCGTTATTGTGTTTGTTCTATTCGGGTAATGACGTTCGTGGTCGGTCCGATGATGTTCTCGATAGTTGCGTTGGAGGTGGTTATTTACTCGTTCCACTTGGTCAGATTGTCGGTTGAGTGTTCTTATGCGTGTTAGGATTGATTGGAATTACCTAGAGTTGCGACTGGGTTCGTGTTAACGCTTTGATGTCGCCGGGAGGTTGTTGGCTTAGTGTTATTCTTAGGAAGCGGGAGCTTTCGTTAAGAGGTAGGGTTTCTGATGGAACTGGGCTAGCTGTTGGGCTTCCGTTTAATTTGATCGGGTACGAGCGTGGGTGATCGTTAGCTCCACTTGTGGCCTTCTTCGAGCGCCTTGACACCTTAATATCAACTCACCCCCCCCCCCTCTTCCACAAGTAGGCCCCGGGTGTGAGTGCAGGCAAGAGGACCAAACCTAAAGTCTCTTCTCTTCTCCGCTTATGTTTGACTTTCCCAAGGTAATTTATCAGCTAGAGTAGAAGTGGACGAACAAGACCTTGCATTAGCGCCCGCTTTTCCACATCTACTTCTGGGAGTATAAATCATAGCTTTAGGCTCTCGAGCCTAGGACAGTAACTCTTCGGAGTGATAGTGTTCAAGTTTTGTTCGTCTATTATTGTTCGGGCTGAGTAGTAGCGGTGGTGCGTGCGGTAGAGCAATTGGGAAGGTGTGAGCAAGAGATGGGCATTAGTGTGCCCGTTCGTTTGGCAGTAAGAGCACCTTGATTCTTCAGCATTGGGAATACTAGGCTCGGGTATTTGGTTTCCTTTCGGAGGATGGATCAGTCGTGTAAGAAGCGCTAGGTATCAGTGGAGGTTTTAGGCAGGGCGTTAGGGATCAGTTAGATAACCGATATGGGGAAACAAGTAGGAGTTTTAGCGTGATAAACACGGACCGGGTTTTAATTATCGAGATACGGTTGGGTATCTCCCTTGAGAAGTGTTGGCTGTATGGAAGTCGAGCTGGTATCTGGTAAGTAGCTGATATGTTGGTGAAAATTAAGAAGTATGTGTTCGGTTCTTCGGATCTTTTCTCGATCTTAGTCTACGATGGAGGTACCTGTACTGCTAAAACAATGTTATAGGCTACTTAGTCTAAATATATCACATCAACTAATTAGAAATAATAACAAATTAAACAAAAAGATAAATTTTCACTCGGTAAATATTCAATACATAAAATGGTTGGGTAACACGATTTTCCAAAAATTAACTTAAAGATCGACACACAAAATCATAAAATAGTTGGATAGCACGATTACAAAAATAAAAGTATATAAAATAAAGATACAAATAAAAATTATTTTTCATAACGTGATGGTTGAGTTGAAAAAACTGCGACTGTCAAAATCGCAAGTAACTAATAATATATTGACTTTGGTACCATGTTAGCATGTCCCGAAAATAATTAGCCAACTCAACAGTAACAACCGGGTAAACTGAAAATTCTTAATAAAACGATCGATTAGACGATTAGAAAAATAGAAATGATCGATAAAGTGATACCCGACAGAAAAAAAAGTAGAATGTTAAAATAACAATAAAAACTAATAATATAATAGCGTTGATGTTAATTGCCTTATTTTTAACTGTAGAAATTCATTAATATGTCAAAATACATAATTTTATTATCATCATTCCTTTTATATACAAAATTTAATAGGAAGCACGTGAGTAGCAAATCCATGATGGGGGTTGAGTAGTCGGGAGCGTCTTCACGTGTTACTGAGGGAGACACCACAGACCATTACGCTCCTCATTTGTCTTTTCACATTTCTTTTGTTTATTTAAATAATTCTTCAATCGATGGCTACTCTAAAGTCTCCTTTGTTTTCATGTATTTGACCCGATATTGATATGTTTTCAAATCAACTTTTTCATAGATAATTTCACAACAATAAAATAAGAAACCTTTTAATAAATAAGAATTTAGAAAATTCGTAATGCGAAATTAAAGATAACAATGTTCACGCATCAGTCATCTATTCTGAATGAGTTAATTTTAATTATAAGTTTTGTCTTTAACAAATAAACATGTAAAATTCAAAAGATAACTACAAAAACACATTTCAAAATATGTTCAAATGTATTTAAATGCATGAACTTCTTAATCGTCTATTTTAAAGTTAGATTATTAACTTTATATTATAATCTTTCTAGTCCAACTTGACACATCGATTGTTTATAAAATTCAAAGAAAAAAGAGAAAGACGTTTGTGTCAATCCAATCACTTCCGGATTTATATTTTTTGACTTGGTATTTTTCATGTCCGACCCAATCGATTTGACATCTGTAAAGAAGACTAAAGTTATCAACATGTTATAAGTATCTATAACAAGTAAAAATAAAAAAAAAATCTAGATCAGAAACTCATTAAAAATATAATGTTAATTGTTACATCATGTGAAAACGACTCAACTAATCTTTTTCAAGCTACTTCGAATTAATTTCATACTATTTGAAGGAATAAGAACCCATCCTTTAAGATCCATAAAAATGTACCATACAGGTTTGAAAGTTTTAAAATATTAAGCCCAAACATTAAAGGCATTATCCTTAATGGGCTCAAATGCTCAGTGACAGTGACTAGCTTACCTTATTCATGGGCCTCCAGGCAAGCCCAAAAATTAAGGCATTACAACCCAAGATTCTTGATATGTCGCCCACAAGGCCACAAGTCCACAACTAGTTTCTTACGCAAGTGTGAGCATCTTGCTATGAGGATAGAGGTGTACAAAATGAAATCGTTTTTGTAAAACCGAAAATAATCGAAACCCGTTTTCTAATAACCGGTTTTTAATAGGTTTTAAATCACGAACCCAATCGATTTTTTACCCCGGGTTTTTTTCTTTCCTTTTTCCGAATAACCGAACAAAACCGGTTTTTTACTCAATTTCATTTCAAAAAAACGGCCAAAACCAGTTGGATTTTAAACCAAACCGGTTGGATCATAAACAAATTTTTAAAAAACCAGTCCCTAAAAAAACCAAAACCAATAAATGTGCACCTCTATTTGAGGATCATACCGACTAAGGAATAAGACTAAGGCTGCGTTTGATACTTGCTGACTGAGTTAGATCTGACTGAGTCAGAGGCCTGACTGAGTCAGCCTATGACTGAAGTCATGCTGTTTGATTATGCATCTGACTGAATATGTAGAATGATGAAAATGACCATATTACCCTCACTATAAAGATGTTTTATTTTCAGTTTTATAAATCATTCACAATCGGGCTAACATTATAAATAGCAATGTACTTTTCAAATTGTTCCACTTATGTCATTTTGGGTACAGAAAGAAAATTCTTTGACCATTTTTTGTTAAGCAAATTTCCAAGACATAATCAAGTAAATAATATGGAACAATCTCACATAATTTTTTGAATGAGGGTTGTTGAACGAGGGATGTTAGCAATCTCACATACAAATCTCTGAATGCGGGCTGTTAGCAATCTCACATACAATTTTCAGCAAATACACAAGATGGAACATACCTGATAGGCGACGATTTCAAATTTCAAGTTGCCATCTCAAAATCCGGTAGCGAGACAAAGGATTGCGATTAAACCTGCAAGTGTGAACGAATATTAAATCTTGGATGTTTTGATGAGCAGGAAAATCGCCCTTTTCGTCAAAGTATTGATAGAACCACGGGCTGAGTGAAGCTTGTAGACGATTGCGGATTTGAAGATAGGAGAGACTTAATACGTCAGATTATCGATCTTCAGACGAGGCTGTGGACGGCGACGACTATAGATGGAGCAAAGACGACGACTGTGGTCGTAGGGCAAAATCGGGAAGCATAGCGGTTTTTTCTAGTCAGCGACTTCTCAAATTTTACCGAGTAAGATGAATGGTAAGACAATTGGACCGGGTAAGATGTCATTAATTTGTGTTTTCAAACAGTCTTAGTGACCGAGTCAGACATTTACCTCTTACTGGACCAGTAAGAGGTAAAACAAACAGGCCCTAAGCACCTATAAATATGCATATTAGTATATTGCAATTCCACGTGTGTATGTGCATATTGAATAATACGAGTCAAATTCAGAGAGCTTGCCAATGTTAGGTTCGTATACAAATATTCCACGTAATAAAAACATTTGTATAAAAGACAAGGAATATTCATGAAGTCACAATGACATGTCCAAAAAAGATAAAAAAATAAAATAAATAACAGTGAGCTTGCCAATGTCTGGTTACAATAGTATTGACCTCTAATACTATTTAGGTGAATCTCAGAAAAAAAAATAAAAGGAGATAAACAACATCCAATTATAACCAACAAAATTTCAATATTCTAGTTTTAATCTTTATTTTGCTTTTGGACCTCAGCAAATCGGAGATTATGTTTATTGATTTGGGGAATATAGGTGGGTCAACCCATCATATGAACTTGCAATTAAACCCCTGTTTTAGACATGCGTCAAATCGCCTACCTGGATTGTTGTTGGTCCAAGAAGTGACAATGATCGTAGGGCTACTATTGACACATATCACCATTTTCATGCTAAAATGATTACTCGTGAGTGAGCGAACCTTAAAATGAAAATAGGGAAGACGAAGAGAGAAATATGAGATTTGAGAGGAGAGAGGAGGTGAAATAGACATTAGATAGTTATGACGTAGGGGAGAGTCTTAAAAAGATTGAAATATCCTCATGTGACACCAGTTAACAGTACTCATAAACATCATCTACTTTCAAGGACCAAAACTGCAAGAAATTGAGACCTAAAGGACCGTTGGTGTCCGGAACTCAAAAAGTTAACTAAAATAGTGAATTTTCAAGAAAGCTTAGGTACCGTTTCTGTAATTGGCTCCAAAATTTATAATTTTTGAATTTTGGAGACAACATTTATATCGTTGTCTATGTCTTTGTTCATTATTGGACGGGTCACACTTTGGACATAAATTATCATTAATTTGATTTTTGAACATAAACATCAAAATTCTATTTGTGTCACAACTTAGGGTTGGTATTGTCTGCTTAACAGGTTTCGATGCCTGCACTGCATTCATTTTGTCATCTTAGATGGCAAATTTGATGAAAAAGTCTTATTTTCACAAAAGGCTGTCCGATCCGAGCCCAAAAAATCATTGTCTTAGATCAAATCCGGGCCAAAAAGGCCCACCCAAAGCCCGACTGGGTCTTTTAGAAGAAAGTCATGCCCATTAATGCTTGTGGGGTTTGAGTTTTGACTGAGCCGGACTAGGCCTAAAAAGCTATGCTTTTTCGGTTATTTCATTGTTTTGTACGTTTTGGTCGTATTCTTGGTACTTAAAAGCATTGTGATCGAGACTAGTTTTACGTTTATGTCACATCTTGCTATTAGACAACAAATAAAGAACAAGGTTTCAAAATGCATCACATCTATTTCTTAATATAATCGGTCCACTACATATTAGATGTTTTACTACTATGATTTTTTGAAATGTAAGTTATATATTTCAAAAAAAATTTAGACCGTTAAATTAAAGATATAACAAACATTAAACTATCATCGAGCTGGAATAACTCAGAAAGAGAGTGGCGCCTAGCCGTTGAGAGCATCTGTTGTCTTTGTTGACAAAATGAGATAGATTTAACCATCACCCTGATAACCTAGTGGATAAGGCTTTGGACTCTTTCTCTTCCCCCATAAAGAGATTCCAAGTTCTAATCTCACTCTTTCCCTTTCCCCATAGGGAGTGTTAGGTTTCAATCAGGGGATGGCCACTGGCCACCTCTCTACCCCCGTAGGTGATTGACCCGGACCACCCTGCTGCCAGGTGTGCGTGGGCCCCGAGGTTGCTTCATCAGGGTCATCCAAAGGATGAGTCGGGTGAGATCCTCGGTTATCAAAAAAAAAATGAGATAGATTTCAGGCAATTAGCATATAAGAATTTCTGCCCTTGCATAAAGTATTTAAAGCACGTTTTAGTTTAATCATTGAATCATTATTATTACTGTTAACATTATCTAAAGATATATTAATAATTTTGGTTTTCAAATGATAAAAGGGTTAAACTCTCAATAATTTGTAGACCTCCATGTGAATTAGGAATTCAAATACCAAAACACTTTTTATATTAACCATTAACCATGTATACTTGTCGACCCAATGCATTGTCGGCAAATCTAATCAATGTTACACAAATACATAAGTAATCGATATTAGATGAACTAGTCCAAATATCGCTCGTTAATGCAACTTTTCGGACAAATTCATCAAAAATAGTTTTTAAATCATTATGTAATTATGGCAAGTTTTTGTATAGCTTCGCGTTTTGAAGTAGTACAACTTATTTGATGAAAACAAGATTGTAACCCATTTCGAATAAATTCGATCGTGTTTTCCCGGCTAGAAAAATCAAACGGCGGCCCTACTTAAGCACAGGGGCGAATGTATGCTTTAGGAAGGTGGGTCCTAGGACCCACCTAATTTTTTTTTTTGATAGAACTGCCATATGTGTAATTTTCTAGTGAACCACCTGCCAAAAATTACGTGACCTACCTAAAACTTTGGAGAGCAAAATAAAATATAGCCCATAAAGTATAATTATAGTAGTCCATTTAAGCATTTAGCCCAACCCATTTCAATAAACAAAAAAAAAAAAAGAATATGTGATCAGCCGATTGAGACGTCGAGTCCGACTGTTGGCGGATTGGCCAATTGAGTGATCGGCGATCACAACTGCAAAGCCGCTTCTGCCCATCCCGCCTTCTGGCCGCCTTCCTCAACCACTAGCGGCTACCGATCACAATTCACAGCAATAAGCCAAAATTGCCAATTTGGCATTGCCGCCTTGCCGGGTAAGGTTTCTGTTCTTCATTGTTGTACGTTTAATTCTGTAATTCACAATTGATTAATGAGGATCGTTGGTTCAATTCAATATTCATTTACGTATTTCTTCTGTTCTTCATTAAGTACCCATTTATATCCATTTAATTACAACCTCAATTGAATATTCATTTACGTATTAGTCATTTAGTTGTGTACTTTGTGTAATTAATACCCATTGATATCTATTTAATTATAACCTCAATTCAATATTTGTTGATTGTTGATTGTGTGTTACGTATCTTCATTCTTGAATTCTTTTATTCTTTATTGTTTAGAATTTTGTTCATGTGAATATGTGCTTATGTTGTGCAATTTGTGTAATTGATAAAAGAAATTGAAATAGTGGTAGTCAATTGATGTATTTAAGGCGGTGATTGATATGCAACTTCAAGAGCTAAAACATCGGTTTAATGAAGTCAACACGAATTTACTTCTTTGTATTGCTTGTTTGTGCCCGAGTGAGTCTTTCAAGGCCTTTGATTTGGATAAAATAATGGAAATGGCTACACTTTATTAGGAAGAATTTCCAACAGAATATGATCTTCGAGTTCTTGAATTGGAACTTGGAAATTACATCAAGGATGTTCGAGAAGATGAACGATTTAATCATTTGAAGAGTATTGGAGACCTTGCCAAAAATATGGTTGAAGAAAAGAAGCATATAATATTTCCAAAGGTTTATCTTCTTTTAAAACTTGCATTGATCTTACCCGTCGCAACAGCAAGTGTGGAACGTGCATTTTCAGCAATGAAGTTGATAAAGACTGATATACGCAACAAAATGGGCGATCAATTTTTGAGTGATAGTTTAGTATCTTATGTTGAAAAAAGTGTTTTAGTAAGTATCAATAATGATACAATTATGAAAATATTTCAAAATATAAGACCTCGTCGGATTCAGTTGTAAAAACTTTAATATAACTATTCAGATTATGTTTAATTTTTTTAAGACATGGTCCGACCCATTTTTGGTATCCGACCCGCTGTTATTTTTTTTAATACTTTCGTTTTTTTTTGTTTACTTAAATAAGGAACCACGTGAATTTTGATTATAGATTCGCCACTGCTTAAGCATCAACTTTATCGACAACTCTGATGTTATTATCATTGTAATATATTTGGGTTTGTATCTATAAGTTATCGATATATTTCTTTGCGTAAATTCCATATATACCCTAAAATAATCACAAAATATCATATTTATCATATGCAAGCTCTAAATATCAAAAACACCCATTATAAACTTATGAAATATCTAATTTACCAAAATGCTAATTTTTAACAATTTTTTTTATATTATAATTATTTCTTATATTATAAAATAAGTAAAACTAAAGAAAGTAAATAAATGACAACACAATCCTTGTGTTTTCCATTTAAGAAAAGCGGTTCAGATCATCCAATCTTGCCATGACTCACGAAGTGACGTAATAGCATATAATATATCTTTAGATTAATTTTAAGTTCTGTTGAAAGATTCTCTCTCAAAAATCATATGACTCTGAGTTTCGCCTCACTCAACTATTCTTGCTTAGATAGTAGGTACATTTCTATCTATGTTGTCTTCTTTTGATGATTCAATTACTCCTACTGGTTCTATAGGCCAGGTGTAAAAATCAGTCAAATTATCACATAGACCTAGTCTCGCCCTTAGGTTTTCTTATTTGGTAGCAACCGGGCTCACCGATGCTTCCAACTAGTAGGATTGCTTATCCATACCAACTTAGTGTTTTACCACCAATCGATATGTCACCCAGATCATAACATCTTATGATGATGACCAATACTACTGGTCTGCGAAGAGAAGAGTATGTCAGGTTTAACAGGAATTCGATCCCTGGTCAAGTCCTAGTGATGACTAGAGGTTCTTTCACTTGGCTAATCCTTGAACTCCTTCAGGATCACTCTTACTTCCACTGGTTCCTTAGAATATGAGTTCTTTCTAAAAGGACTATTCTTTCATAGGCACTAGCGGAATGGCCAATGAAACGAGACTGCTGATCAGGTTCAGGCTAGTTATGAGGTTCTGATGAACGCTACATAACCCTGGACCCTCTTTATGCACAAGTAGGGGCGATCCCTGCTTTTATGGTCTGGCTGGTTGACTATCTAACTTATCGAAAAGTAATTGGAAGTGTATCTAATACAAAGAGGATCGAACTATTTCGACCAATGCTCGATCTTCTTCCCTAAGACACATTATAACCATTTAATGTTCTTGGAAGAGGAAGAAATGTGAAACATTTTCTCAGTTTATGTTTTCACTCAGATTTTGTTGATCTTATACTTACTTTGAAGTCCTTAAACAATTTAAGGTTTCAATCAATCGCTTTTTCTAATAAGTGACGTCATATCTGTCATATTGATTAGAAAATATCATGAAGTATAACTAATTGTGTTTTATTTATAGATTCAAGCAATTCTGTCACACCCTCAAACCGTAATGGCGGAAACGTTCGAGGATGTATGACTTCATGAACAATATCATAACAAAGTTGAATAATAGTGATTCCAAGCAAACAACCATCATCAAGTAATTGCAAATGTTACATAGTTTAACTGTTGCATTTTCAAATACAATTATAATGATATCAAAAATAGGCAAAAACGATGTCGTAACGTCCCTTCTTGTAGCGCTGTGGTCTACCTTATCAATTTCCTGAGAATACAAGTAATTTGAAAGTGTCAACAATTAAGTTGGTGAGTTTATAAGATTTTGCATAAGAAATTTCCTTTGTTTGTAAGCAATAGTGTTGAAAACCAAGAAAATCCAATATTTTCTCATAAAAATGTCCAAGTCATTAAATCTCAAAGACTATAATGTAATATGTAAACTGTAGTGTGAAATTCCATTAGAAATGTATATTTCCACGTAAACAATTTATAAAAATATTAAGTTGATTATTTTTCCCATGTGAGATACCCTATAACCATACTGTGACTAGTTGGCCTGCTGCGACGTTCTTCAGGCATCAGAATATTAGACATTTGGACACCTCAGACCTGCCGGTCTATCTGTAGCTAGCCGCTCAGGTGCGGGGTTGTTAAGCCCCGTATAGATCTATACTCAAATATCGCGCTCTCTTACCGAGACTCTGGTTATAATAGTTCAGGACTTATAGTAGGTACTTATAAAAGTACTGTGAAGATTTCATCTCACAAAAATGTATGTATTCCAATCAACTTGTTCACGTAAAATTTGTATATAGAAACTCTTGTAATCATTCACTATCATTTTTCCCATGATAATATAGTATTGTTTAATAATTATATAATTTTATATAATTATTTTTGTCATGTTCAAACGTCATAATAACCTTGTGTTCATAAACTATTCCAATAATAGTCTATTTTTAGTATTCGTCGTAATAATCATATTTTTGTGAATAGTAACGAAGTAACTTATTCAAATGGTTATAAATATCATCTTTTGAGATATTTCTCACAAAAATGGTGTAATATATTGATTATAACCATTTTTGCTAGAAAATAGTGCTTTTATTTATAAAAACATAGTTTTTACTAGTTTTCGTTTTTATAACGTTTTTATCCAAGATCTAGTATTTTTGTACACTTTATTTGTAGTTTTGTATCTTTTACACAACTTAATATGTCAAAGTGTTCATAATACATGGATCTATTCATATTTTATGCCAAGTCCATCTTTACACAATTTCTAGTTTTCATCTTTATAACATTTTTGTCCAAGAACTAACATTTTTACACACTTTATTTATAGTTTGGAAACTTTTACACTAACATTATATATCATTATGATCATAATACATAACAATATCCATAAATCATATCAAGAGCATTTTTACACAACAACTAGTTTTATAAATTTGTGTAAATCATTATTTATAGCATTTTAACACATATGAACTTGAATAAAACAACATTTATAGTAATTAAACTTGTATTCTCCCCCAAAAAGGTTAGAAAATATGAAAATGAGGGGTATGAACTCACCCTTGTAGCGTGCTTAGTTTAAAAACTAAGTATTTCTTGAAAGATCGGTGGTAGGAATGAAGATCCGAGCCTTGGAGCTCGGAGGACCCTTGGACAATGCTATTACCCAAAGGTTTTTCATGAATGTTAGTGTGTGTAAATGGTGTAAAACTTATGTTAGGTAGTTTAGAATCAAAGGATGAATGAAGCTTACCACTTAGACTTGTAAAAGGAGCTTGAAAATGGAGTTTGAGGAAGATGGTGATGGTGGCGGGTTTGAAGAGAGGAAGAGAGGGAGAGAGTGAGCCGAGAGCAAGAGAGGGAGAGAGGGAGAGGAGAAGAGAGTGAGTTGGTGACTTGGTTCCAATGAGATGGCAATTTGATTATAGTTTAGTTTATTAGATTTGTTGTTTGATTTTCTTTTGATTAAATAATTCTCTAGCCTTATTACCCTAGATATGTGAATAGTGACATCAAGATTGTGTTGGGGCTCCTTGATTCAGCCGATGGGGGGGTAGGGGGTGGGGTGAGTTGGTTTTTATAAAATAGCAATATACTTATATAAAATGTGTGATTTTTATAAAATCGTAAGCCGTTTTAGTGAAATTTTGTGAGTTTTTGACGAAATAAAGTTCTAAATAATTATTTTGTATAAAAAACATTGCTAAACATTTATTTTTATTGAATTATAACTCGTTGGGTGTCGGAATACGCGTTTAAGCGCAATATTCTTCCGATTTCGCGATTTTTGGCATTTTACCGGAAATTAAATTTTGCTTTGAAATTAAATACTAGATATTATTACGTTCCATATTATATGAATTGTTATTTCATATTTGATGTTTAAGGCACCACATTTTGTATTTTGAGTCCAAACCCTGTGTACATTTGTCCGTTCGCAGCGGTTTAACCGTTGTAACTTTCACATACGAGCTCCGTTTTCGACGTTCTATATATCCACAGATTCGTATTTATGAGTAGATCGTTTAATGAATATTATTATTCTCAAAATAATAATTGTATGATTATCGAATTTTTACGCTACAGTAGTTTGTTGTCCGTATTTTCGACTTTTATTCGATAATTGTTTTGACTTAGCATACGTAGTATCATAATATTTAATAATTTATCGCAAAAGTTATGGAAAATAACTTTTCAACATATAGATTAACGTACATTTCGTTTGACTACAGTTGACTTTTGTTGACCAAAATTTACAGTTGTCACAAATTCACAATAACTAATGTGTCCGTTGCTCATAATTTTAATGTCTTTTACATCTCCATGTAAATTTATGACTTTGATAATTTGTTCAAGATATGCATTCATCGCTTGACTCTAAGCCAACTGATTCCAAATTCCTATCCATTGGATCTTTGGGTGATTCATTTCTTGCAACAATCAATTTTATTAAGAACTCTATTCATCATGTGACTCTAAGTCAAATGATTCCAAAGTCTTGTTTACATGGACCTTTGGTTGAAGCGATTCTTATTAAAATTAAACTTTAACAATCATAAAAAACACAATTCATAAATCCAACAGACTTTGGATGCATCAACATTCAAGTTATTACTATGTATGCTATTAACACATTCATACGACATTGCAAGGATAATTTAAACAGCCATGTTTTGAGAGAAAGTCAATTTATTAAATCAGAAATGTCCTTATACAATGTAATATATGAAAACAATGGTATACACATCTACTAGCTAATAACAAAATCAAATATCTAACTAAACATCAAAACTACACGAGCTCGTGATCCAATCCGAATGTGCTCCTATGCATCAATGTCCTGCATCCTACCGAGTCCCTGCATACAGAGCAAATGTGAGAATCACATCCTGTATCAAGGAATTAAGGATCAGGTGTTTTGAGTTTTTAGATATACCTAAGTTGCCAAACGATTTGGCTTTGGAGCATCTTCCAATCTTTCTGTAACTGTATCCGACAATGTGGATTCCCAGTTTGAGACATCTCAAAATCAGTCCGACAGATGACATGAACCGTTTCTTGATGCGTCTCATCACCGGACTCAATCCCGAAGTAGCTGAATCAGTGGAACTATATATCTCTATGAACGACTCGTACAGAGTCAACATTGAATGCATTTCCATGATAGTGTTGTCCTAGTTCCCTTTCCTGTACATCTGGATGAACAGATCGTACTGGCTAGTCAGCGAGTCGAGTAAGATGTTAATGCTCAACTCCCGATTAATAGGGTGACCAAGTTTATATAGTTCGCCTATGTATCCTTCAATCTTGAGAACATGCGGACCGACGCTACTTCCCTTTTTCAGCTTGCACACTTCAAGCTCTTTGAAGATCCTAGTTCGTTCCTTTTCAACCGGCTCTCGGAACTTTTCCTCAACCAGTCGTGTTAACTCATACGGCCACAGGAATTTGAAATCCCTACGGATATCGGGTCAATGGTCAACAGCATGAGGCTACGAACTTCCTCAGATTCATCAATCAAGAAGTCATGCTCATCATAAAGTTGTTGTGTGATGCCATGCTTTGGTAGAACGGGGAAGCAGACACTCAATCAGATATGGCTTGACAGCAAGAACCATTCTCCATTTTCGAAGCCATTCTACATAGTTCAGGCCAGTCAACATTTCCATATTCAACAGATACTTTCTGAAGCTCTCAGAAATGGGTGATGGAGGAGAAGGATGAGAATTGACACTAGCTTCAGACATCTATAAAATCAGAATTTATTATTTTAATTTTAATCCTTTTAAATAATTACCCAATTATTATTTAACAAGGCTAGGACCCAAAATCTCCTAACTATGGTGTGAGAAGAGATGTCATAATCCCAACATAATGGTCATTAAGGTAGATATACTTTTATCAATTTCAGTTTCTATGAAACTCCTAGATCTGTGAGATTCATTGAAACTATTCAATGACATGTTTAATCTCGGATTATGCTCTTCTATTTGTGACTGGGATGCCGAGGATCACAAACAAGATGTGAATAACCATGCAAATGTGCTTGGTAACCTCGATGTCATTTATCATCTCAATTGATGTGCCGGTAAACCACACACGCTCCATAAACAATTATAATTTATAAGATACCCAAAACCACTCTTTATAAGTCCCTATTAGTGTGCCGGTAAACCACACACGCTCCACTAATGACTCATAAAGTGTAATGTGCTCATGGATTAACATATTTTTCACATTTTTCCTAAAGTAACTAGATTTTGGGATTTCATTAAAGGTTCTAGTACTTTCTCTAATAGCAATATACTTTTAACAAGGTTAGATTTTGTCCCATCAAATCCGTCACGACCCTCCATTGATCAAGGAAGCAGTGGGTGAGAGTGGACACCCATTCAACTGCCATTTTATAGGCAGTTTCCGTATACCCCACTTATAGACTAGTTTCGTGAATGAGACGTACTAGCAATTTGACTGACTCATTCTTATAGATATAAATATTAACTTTTAATCATAATATATATATATATATATATATATATATATATATATATATATATATATATATATATATATATATAAGATGTATTTTAAACATTTTAAAATATTTGGTTTTATCTATTTTAAATTTTTCAAAATTAAAACTATTTAAGTTAGATTTAAAATTAAAACTATATTGATTTAATGTTTATCTTTTAATTAACAGTTAATTAAATGAATTAATCAATTTAGGATTATCAAATCAAATTAAATCAATTAATTTAATCCTAATTCTTGCTCACTGAGTTTTCAAAAAATAAGGCTAAGGGTTTCCATTTATTAATTAATCATAATTACAAAAATAGAAAAACCCTAGGAAGCCTTACAATTTTCGAAAATCTAAGGGGTGGAGGCTAGGGTTTCTGAAACCCTAGCCCAAGTCGACATCTTGGTGGCTAAAGGTTTAATTTCATTAAACCCTAATAACAGTTCTACAATTACAGCTATTTAACAGAAAACAATCAAAGCTCTGATACCACTGATGGGAATAGGCAAACAATAAAACTTAAACTCTTAAGTTCACATGCAACCTAAAGGATCTATGTTTTCACTATTGAATCTATAACTTAGAACCTTAAGGTATAATCGAAATTCTAGAGAAGGTTTAGAATCACATACCTTTATTGATCTCTTGGAAGCAAGCACCAAAAATGTCGTGCCTCTAATGGCTCACACCCAAAAGACAAGCAAGCAAGAAAACTAGAGAGAGGAGGGAAGAACCCTTAGAATTGGCGTGCCATATGGGGTCCTGGGGCTCTCTATTTATAGCCCTAGAATGATAAGTGATAAGGCTTACAAATGCCTTATTTGAATTCAGATGTGATAAGTCTTTTATCATATAATTCAAATAACTTATCATTGCCATAAATAGTCATTGTATCCATATATGAAGAATTCAAATTCCTTAAGGCTTAAGCCTTAGAATTCGTCCAACATATACACATGCCATATTTGTCCATTGCAACTATTGAATAATTACAATTCAACCCATGCACTTTTAATTAATCTAATTAATCCCAAAATTAATTCTAATTAATTTCTGATTAATCATTAATTAAATATTATGATTTCTAATTAATATATTATCCTCATAATATATTAACAAATCAATTTCTCTCTCTGTATAAGTCATGTTGTTCTCTGCTAGGTTTGAGGGCAACCCAAAAGGACTGTGCTACTATCAATTCAAGTATATGTATCAATTATAGTTATGACTTAGACACCTAATCCAACAAAATAGATCGCTAAAACTATCACCGATAGATTATCAACGGATTAGAAACGTATTTATACTAAATTTACATTTAATGAAAAAATTGAGGGATGCCCTATGCTTCCCCGTAGGGGTGAGCAAAAACTGAATCGCAAACCGAAAAACCACAAAATCGAAACCGAAAAACCGAAACCAAATGAATAAACCGATGGTGTGGTTTTTATTGTTTGAAAACCGATTATTTAACATGTGGTGTGGTGCAGTTTTACGTTATAACACAATTGTAAAACTGCACCACACCATTCGTAAAAACCGCATACCAAAAAATTGCACCATATGATCTCTTAGATATTAAATCAATATATATTGCATATTTAATATTTATGAAATATATAGTTATTTTATGTTTTTAAAATAAAATTGATTAAAAAGAAGTCAAGAAGTGGATTTCTCTTTCAATCTAAGTTCCTAACATAGACGAAGATTTAGTTTAAAGACTTGCAATATGTATTTTTTGCCACACAAATATTATTTTAAGTTTCTCAAATATGTTTTAGCCATAGTTTTGATATTTTTAGCAATTTAGCAACTAACTCGCCACAAAGTCACTTTACATTTCTATTTGATTGATTATAAGCTCAAAGAAATACGATTTTAATACAACAGTTTTACGGTTTTAAACAGCCCTAATGTATAAACTGTACCGTAACTTTTGAGGTTTATAAGCCGTACAGAACCACACTTAAAATCGCAAATCGCACCAACTACAAAAACCGAATGGTGCATTTTTAACAATCTAAAAACTAATCTATAAGGTTTTCGGTGTAGTTTAAGCCTAAAATCCTATCAAACCGCACCACGCTCGTCATGCAACCATAGGCTCTATACTAGGTCCACCACTAGATGTTTCTACAACCATAAATGTATGAAAATGAATATAAAAAAAATGATAAATAAATTTAAAAAAAGAAACTACTTTGTATAAACGGGAAAATCTTCAGAAAAAACAAAAACACAAAAAAATTATAAAAATATATTGTGAAAATATAAATTTATAAAAACTAAATCTTAAAAAAAAGTCATAAGAAACGCATTTTTTATTAAAACAAGTTATAAAAAATCATGATTAACAAGGTTTTAAAGAAATTTTATAAAAAAGAGTACATAAACACATATTAAACAACTGTTAGAAAAGTTATAAATATTTGTAAAAAAATTTGAAAAAAAGAAGATAAGAAATGTTTGTATTAAATTTATCGCAAAAAATAAAATTTAGGCTAAAACTAAAAACAGAGATGGATGCGTGAGTTGGATGCATAAAGGACAAAATTGTAAAAAGAACTAGCGTAAGGAAGTCGCGCATTGCTGCGGTTATGGGAAAATAATTTGGACAAAGAATATGTTAAAAGAAAAACGATATGTAAATCAGAAAAATCTAAAAAAACATAAACATATATATATAATCGAAAAATATTGCAATTTTCCGTAAAACTAAAATACACTAAGAATTTAGAAAATAATCATCCAAAAAACTAAATTTGTATAAAAACCAGTAACACAGTAAGTTTGAAAAAATATGTTTGTGTAAGTAAGTTTTAAAAAAATAAAAATACAAAGTTGAAGAAAATTGTGAAAAGAGTTTGCACCATATAAAAAATAAAAATTATAAAATATATAACTGAATACAGTAAAGTATAAAAAATAGCCAAAACATTAAAACAAAATTGATGGAGACAAAAATTGTAATAATGAAAAGTTGGATGTGGTAAAGAGTGAAAAAAGAAAAAATTTGGCTAAAAATATACAGAAAATACACTTGATGGGGCAAAAGATAAATTATGTAGGTGTAAGTTAACACCAAATGTCTATGGTGCATGATAGCAGTTTCAGAGGTGCATTTTAGCATAGCTTTCTTCCAATATGGCTAAAATTGTATATATATATAATAATTACAAAAGTATGTTTATGTAAAAGGTAAATTAAAAAAAAACATGTTAAAGAAATCATAAAAAAATAAAAATATAAGATTAAAAACCATATATAAAAATTAAAGTTGTAAAAATATGTAAGGTTATAAAAATTATAAAAAATAGAGAAATTTTTAAATAAATTTAAAAAATTAAATTTTGGACCTAAAATGTAAAAAAAATAAAAGTTGAATGGCCAGACTTGGGTTCTAGTGTCAAGACCTGCCAAAACCTAATGGTCCAGCGACACATGAGTATACCCGGCCTCCTTGAGGTATTGGGTTCAAATCGCACTAGGGGATTAGATGGTTTAGGTGTAGTATAGATGTAATATTGTATTAGATGCCGTTTCCAAAAAAAAAAAAAGTGTCAAGACCTGGGCAGTTAGAACCGGTCTCAATGACCCGCCAAAAATCACGATATACCTTCTCCGTTGATAAAGAAACACATTTTTTTATTAAAATCGCTAAACAATACTTCTAACTATTACTTGAAATTATTATAAAATTACTATTTATGCATTGATAAATGTTAACAAGGCCGGTCCCGATGATGCAAATGTCCGGGACGAGCGGGAAAAAAAGGCCCTTAGGCTTTTTTTTTTTGAACGGCGTGGGGTATCGATCACCTGTGACGGGTTTTCAACCGTCCCTCGTTATTTGACGCTCCAGGGACTCGAACCCACCACCTCCGCCTCAGGAGGAAACCCAATATGGAAAAACCCCCTGACCTCCACCCAGTTGAGCTGGGTATCATTGGCAAGAAAACTTAGGCTTTAGCGTGTAACAAATTAAAGTACATAACCTTTTAACCATTTGTGTATTCGTGTGTATGTCGTGTTCAGAACCTCTTAACCATTTGGATTAAAAGGCTATCAAACATTTTCTTAATAAAGCTTTTAGGAGTCAAGCTTTTACCCCATTCATGATTAAGGCATCAATTGTGGTTTCACTGTTCTCATCTGGACTTCCACCAGGTCCAACTGTTAGGTATATATGATTTTCAAAAGATTGTAATGAGTAACATACGAATGAATCATTGATGATTGCTATTGGTTTGAAGAAACTTACATGTGCTATCACATCTAAGTACCTCACAAGCTGAACAACCTTCTACCACTACATCAATGGAAGATAATCCACCATTGACAGCCCTCCATCCAGCTCTAACAACTTCCAAGAAGGGTCAGGTGCTCACTGCTAATGGAAAATTACTTGAACTGTTAATCTCATGCCCTGTTACCTAAGAAGAAAGGGAAGGGAACAGTCGGCATTTTATATCCTCTATAAGTTCACAATAATAAGAGTCTTTACTTGAAAACAAAATCAACATGCTTGCGTATTTAGGTTGAATATTCTAAATATGTAACTGTTAGCCCCTTTCATACATTCTATGTCCAATAATTATAATCCAACATGCTTGGTTTCAATATTCGATAAATAAATAACAAATTAAACTCTATAAAGCTGATTAATCCATTTTTTGGAAGGAAATCCGTAAATTACGTTGACTTTCCATGCCTAGCAATTATCGAATACAAAATTGATACAGAGTAACTAAGAGAAACATTCCAACAGATAAACCGATCATATGATTCTGAGAAGCATATGCTCAATTCAACTGAGGTATTGCCATAAATTCAGACAACAGCAGTTCATGTCCACATACACAGATATGATTCAGAGATCAAATGGCAATAGTTCGTATCCATAAACAGACACGCGCAAATATTAATATATGGAGTTATAAGAAATTACCATGGACAAAAGGGAGATGAGAAGGAGAGGAAAGACGGTCGCCATTTTCCTCGCCGATCCTTTGGCGGAGGAAGTTGGAGAGATTGAGGCGGAGGCGGGATGTTGCTGTCGATTTTCAGAGGAGGCGGGGAACAAAAGCGAGAAAGAGAAGGAACAGCAAAAAGGGCAACGACACATGTTTTTTTTTTCAGTCAGCGTTGTTCTGGTGCTTACCGAATCAGACCATAATCAGATCATGTAGACCTAGTCTACTAAAAAAAATTGGGTCCCCTAAAATTTTGGGCCCTGTGCCAATGCACCTCTTGCCCACTCTTAAAACCGGGCCTGAATGTTAATATTAGATCATACTTCATTATGTATGTTTTCATAATTTTCCCTGAATAAGAGTAGTCTAAAACCAAAATTGTTATGAAATAAAAAGGGAATTGGTAAAAAAAATCATTTGAAGAGGTATTATGTGCATTGTTTTCAGCAATTGACTAAAGTAAAAATCATTAGTCTAATCAAATTTAGGCGTAGCCATGTACAATTAAGTGAGTGAGTGTGTGTGTGTATATATATATATATATATACACACACACACACACACATATATATATATATATATATATATATATATATATATATATATATATATATATATATATATATATATATATATATATGGTTGATTAAATCGGGTTTTGGTTAAATCGTTTTTTTTTTAAATTTTTCCAAATTAATCGTAACCAAACCAAATAATGTTCGGTTAAATCGGTTTCAGTTTATTCAGTTTGCATAAATCGATTTCGGTTTAATTTAACCAAACCAAATAATGTTTGGTTAAATTGATTTCAGTTTAATTTGTTTCGATTTATTCGGTTTGGTTAAGTGGTTTCGATTTAATTTAACCAAACCAAATAAGGTTCGGTTAAATCGATTTCGATTTAATTGGTTTCAGTTTATTTAGTTTGATTAATAGGTTTCGGTTTAATTTAAGCAAACTAAATAAGGTTCGGTTAAACCGGTTTCGATTTAATTGGTTTCGGTTTATTCGGTTTGGTTAATCGGTTTCAATTTAATTTAACCAAACCAAATAAGGTTTAGTTAAATCGGTTTCGGTTTTTTTGGTTTTGGGTTATTCGGTTTGGTTAATCGGTTTCGGTTTAATTTAACCAAAGCAAATTAGGTTCGGTAAAATCGATTTCGATTTAATTAGTTCAGTTTATTCGGTTTGGTTAATCGGTTTCAGTTTAATTTAACCAAACTAAATAAGGTTCGGTTAAATCAGTTTCAATTTAATTGGTTTCAGTTTATTCGGTTTGGGTTTAATTTAACCAAACCAAATAAGGTTCGGTTAAATCGGTTTCGATTTAATTGGTTTCGATTTATTCTGTTTGGTTAATCGGTTTCGGTTTAATTTAACTAAACCAAATAAGGTTCGGTTAAATCGGTTTCTGTTCAATCCTCCAATACAATTCTTTTAGTATTAGAATTAGAGATGAAATAATTTATTTACATTTCTAGTTGCATTTCATACGTCGATACGTCAATGCAACGGTGGAGGATCTCGATTAGAATAATTAGAGCAATAGTATATTACAATATTTAATAATATAAATAAACAAAACATATAAAAATGTATTCAAATAAAACGTCAAAAATTATAAAAATCGTACGTCAAATTTTATAAAAATACTAAATTACAACGTTAAATAATGCAAACGAACAAACCGTTAAAAACACATTAAAAATGTATTCAAACTAAACGTCAAAAAGTTAGAAAAAGTTTTAAATTATAAATACAAAAATAAGTAAATATATCAAGTGAAAACAATTAATAATAATTATAAAATTATAAGGAAAACATATATATATATATATATATATATATATATATATATATATATATATATATATATATATATATATATATATATATATATATATATATATACTAGGTAAGTTATAGGGTCGTGCTAAGCACGACCCGTGGATGGTTTCCCGGTTAAAGAATTGAAAGTATATTGTTGGTAAAATCATAGAGCAAACCGAAAAATTCTAACTTCTATAGAAGCATTACAACTTCCTCTCTTGCTTGTTCTTCCTTCAGTACAATCACAAATAAACAAAACCATTTCTGAAAATGAAGGTAAAATTCTATATGAAAGAAAAGTAAATGGAAGTACATTGGTATTCCTTGCATTCAATTTGGATAACAATCTTCTGACCAAGAAAAGTCGTCCCCAGAGTCGACTCCCAAGATGGCGCCTCCATAGATGGAAAATTGAGACACCCGAGAGACGGTAACTTTCTTGGGCTCTTTTCGGTGATGATGATGAGAAGACATTTCCATCTTTTTTTCCGACAAGAGAATGAGAACAAATCCATGTCCCATATTTTTTCCACTTCTGGCTTGGTTTCAAGTGTATGTGGGGGCTTATTCGCTACATAATCACTCGTTTTTGTGTTTGAGGTTTCAATTTAGTCCACCAAAAATTTTCATCATCCTTGTTTTAACATATATACCTGCATACACGAGTTTTCTGTGTCAAGGTCTGGCACGCTATTACCAACATTGTAAAACTTGCTTCGAGTTCCTGCAACTGATCCAAACAAAACCAGATATTGGTTAACATCAAATTCTACCAGGATAGAAATCAAATATTTGTCAATTAATTTATGTTCAAACTTTGGGGTTTTGATTCAATGTGATTATGATTTTGACAATGCTATTTTCTACATATTTTCTAAGCTTAGAATGGTGCATCCAACTTTGTTCGTTTTCATTCCTCTTACTTGGTCATTTTCTAAAGTCACTTGGTATATTAGCATATTAGAATCCTATATTTTATTGTTGACCCGATGTACCTGATGGTGTAGTAGCATATTAGCAACCTACTTTTTATTACGCCATTAAACATCAAAATGTATACTTATACAACTCACATAACATATTTGGAATTAAATTGTCCAAACGAGAAAATGTAAAGGACTAATAAAAAAATCAAACATAAATTTTAATGCATCGATGAAACACAACAAACACAGTTAACATGTATCAACTCGATAGTAAAAGTTTAGAACTGCTAACCCAAAATAAAAACTAAAATCATTCTAACCTATCCCTAATGAAAACCTGGTAACGCCAATATAAATAATGAAAATTTGTTATGGTAAAAAAAAAACATGTTAAACAAAGTACTTTTTTAGTATTATTTTGAAATGGAATATAAATTCAGTTAATAAGTAAAAAAGCACTATTTACCGGAAGTATATTTTCAATTAAAAATGTTTATTCACATCGAATAAGTATAAGGTTATGGGGCGAATTTATTGAATCAATACCCTTTCGATGTTGTATTTCCCAAGTGAAATTACAAGTGCGATAGTTGCTAGTCTGATCTTCGCAAGATAATAAACGAATCAACATAACAAAATATTTAAGACCGTGAAAAAAATGCAAGACCTGTAAGAAACATCCAATGTTCAGCCACAAGAACTTCAGATCACCAGAGATGGTTAGAGATGGTTGGATAGGCTGTTTGTTGACCAAGTACAAATCCATAATAGTTGAAAGCAAAATCATTTGTTATTGAGCCCAAATTGTATCATGCTTTCCTAATTATATCATCTGTTTTTCCTTGCCAATCACCACCGCCAATTTTCTTTTATAGTCTCTCTGAATAAGTCCAGTTGTTGTGAGAAAATTTCTTAGCAAACTCGTACATTTGGTTTTTGTATCTAAAAGAATTTTTCTTGATCACTTTTCCCTCTCAAGAAATGCTCCTGCAGTTGTGATACCTGCTTCTGAACTTGTAACACGTGCTCCCCGAGTTGTACTAATGTCAAAGTTAATTGTCATTTTAACTCTTGAACTCCACCCGTATCAAGCTGATGATGGTGCTACAAATGACATCTTACAAAATCCTTGATTGCCTTTTTTGGTTCATATTGAATCAACTCCTCATATATTCATATTCAAGCACATAGTATCATCTAAAGGTGGATTTTAAAGGTAGATGAAGACCAGGAAGACAAGTAAATTTTGACCAAAATTTTAAGGGCATGGGATATATAAGTTTATGATCAAAAGATTTTGGGGAAAGAAAGAACACAAACAATTCAAAATTTTAAAAGTTTACTTACAGGGGATAAAATGTCTCTGTTTGTACCAATGTCAACACATATAATCAAATTACATGTTAGATTAGACGTCATTGACTTAAGGTCCTTCCTCCATAGCAATACGTGAAACAAACCTTCTGGTATGCATATGAAATAGTTGAGATAATAAAGTTTTGATCTTTTTCAAAAATTCACAATCTTGATGGTGGGGATAAAATGTCTCTGTTTGTACCAATGTCAACACATATAATCAAATTACATGTTAGATTAGACGTCATTGACTTAAGGTCCTTCCTCCATAGCAATACGTGAAACAAACCTTCTGGTATGCATTTCCATCAACACCCACACCTGAAAAAGACCATCACGATTGTGAATTTTTGAAAAAGATCAAAACTTTATTATCTCAACTATTTCATATAAATTCTTGTATATTAGTTCATCTTTGAGGCATCCATATAGAAAAATTCCTTCCCCACTCGTGGTTGACCTAGGCTACCCTTGAGCAGTAATTAAAAAGACACAAAAGCCATAAGATAATCAATAATATTATTTGATTAAACATGAATAAGCTATAACATATTACATCTAACATACATGTATTAGAAGAACAAGATATGAATTCTAAAAAGAATGGATGTCACTGTATCCAACATAACCCCCAATCTCAGGACTGATAATTACTTTTTGGTAAAATAGAGTAAGTTGGAAGACATATAAAAAATATAGATTCATAGTTATGTGGAAGACTGTAAACCACATACCGATTACAGAGAATTTGGACCTTAGAATCCGTTTGCCCAAATCTTCAATTCTGGTGTGCTTTAAACTCTTCAAAGTTTGTCCGATTTAGTTTCAGAAAACTATATTAAGAGGAAAGAGATCGTGAAAACCTCGATCGTGCACATGGGTCGTTCAAAAAAAAAGACAGCCTCATGGACATTATTATTGTGTTTCAGCGGCTTCCTATCTACCATTTCATCACTTGCTTTGTTTGACAAATTTACCTTTGACTCATGCCCACTACAAAACCACAATAGCCATACTCCCATACAATCAGATAAATAGATACAATTTAAGAGATCTCGTTAAACTGATATGTAAATAACTCTCTGAGTACTAAAAGCATAATTTTTCCTAAAATATACTAATTAAGGTAATGGTAAAATATTCAATTATATTTAATTTTCAAAATGGAAAATCTGTCATTGTCCTCCTAATTTGTTCAATCAGAAAATATGTCCCACTTATGAGTTTAAGGACAAAATCAGAAGGAAAAAAAAGAAAAAGAACAAAACAAGATCAACATGTCTCCTCTTCCAAACGTCAAGAACGTAGAGGAGGTGGATGGGCTTATATGAGGATTCAATCCTGAGTACTTTTTCCAGGAACAACATGTTATCATCCCTTTGTATTCGGATGCAAGAATGTTTTTTATCTGCAAACTCGAAAAGCCAATTTTGTCTCTAAACCTTTCACTTAAATGAAGAACCAAATATGTTGTTTTCATATGATAACCAATTAAGTAATTAGAAATTTTGTATTTTATGCAATAGATGAGCTATTTATCCTGTGGTAGTAGTAGCATTGAGACTCAATTTAGAAGCTCCACATTCAAGTATAATTGATGCAATCCACACCCTCCTGATTCGATATGATTTGCCAACAGCACAAAATTAAGATGCAAACAAAGAAAATGATGCGGAGAGCAAATTCATAAACCCAAATAAAGATCAACAAAAATAGATCCAATTAGATCAAGAATTTGATAAACATGCGAAAATTCAATGGAATCAGAGCATCTGTCAGTTTAGAGTTTTTTTCGCTAAACCTTTTGGATATCAAGATCGGTTAAAGCAACCTGATGACTTGTTTTAAAACCAACCCCACTGTTTCCTCCTGTAATAACTAACTGAACATATGAAACTTAAAACATAAGAACCGGATTTTGTATAGAGATTTTAAGGTTGTAATATTGCAGATGAATTTAAAGTTTCTCAGTTTCTAATGTATTTACAGTTGCAAAGAAAATAAAATATAGGGATAAAATTTACCATCATATAAAGAAATAAATTAAAAAAAAGAAAGTCGTATACCTTGATCATTCAAAGTGATTATAAGATAAAAAGAAAATAAAATCATGAGAATAAACAAAAGAGATGAAGGAGTCGGAGAAGCAGGAGGTGGAACTTACTGATAGCCTTGTAAATCCAAGAACTTGAAGCTTTCTAGGGTTGTAATCTTCTTCAAGAAGTCAAACTTTTCAACGGAACACCTAATGAAATCAATATCAAAAGAACGGTTCAAAACTGAGTGATTTGTGTTGTGCCCTAAATCCAAAAACCAACAAACGAAAGAATATACAATCACCGTGTTCCTTGATTTAACCGTGTGAAACTTTAATTCGACATTGCGACATCGTCTATGTTCATTTTTATTTCACACACTCAAAGTCTGGAGATGAAAGTGAAGAAGCAGTGCAGGGAAAGGAACGTGTGTGTGTGTGTTATGTGGATGGAGTAAATCTATGGGTCCATAGGACCTGTAGAGAAGATCCAAACGCGCAAAAATTAGCATGAATAAAAAGGTATTGTGGGAAATTAATAAGAAAGTAAATTCGTGGGAGCGATGCAAATCAAATAAAAAAAATTTAATCATTACATTTGTACTCCGCTTGACAAAATTCCTTATCGGGTATTATTGGAGCATTGTAGATGGGTAATCGTTTTTGCAAATTTAATCCCAAAATTTCAAACTCCGAGCTAACGGTTATAGGCAAAGAACGCAATTTTCTATATGCCAACATTTGAGAGAATGGAGATCAAATTAAGAATGTTTTCAAAAAGCAGAGCTCATAAGAGGAAATTACGGTTCAAGCATTTTACCTACATCAATGAAAGAGGTGAACCAGAGAGGTTCATCGGAGGCGCTTTAATTAAGGATGCAGATGCATCTGATAATGAGGGGAATGTCATAATTGAAAGAATCGAGATGCTGATTCCATGTTAAAGCCATGAAATTTCTAGTTTCAATCATCAAAACTTACTTAAATCGGGAGCTCAACACACAACTTTGACGAATAAAGGAAAAAAAGCCAA
The DNA here is from genome assembly GCA_023525715.1 of Cichorium intybus. Classification (NCBI taxonomy): domain Eukaryota; kingdom Viridiplantae; phylum Streptophyta; class Magnoliopsida; order Asterales; family Asteraceae; genus Cichorium; species Cichorium intybus. Next base: position 31,999,418 of record CM042014.1, read on the forward strand.
GGTACAATGGATGCGAGAAAGAACGACCCAAAATAAACGAAATATCTCTTTAAATTGAAAGTATCGATGGATATGACGGTGGGATAAGGCAGCTGGCAAATAGAACAAACACTTGTCATCCGGAAACAGTTACCAGCAAACAGTCAGCAAGTAAAAATTATGACGTGTCAATCTTTAAATAAAAACCCTCTTTGTTTATATGGAACAAACTTCCTCTTCACGCATCTATGTATATGTTGATGCCAGTTGTGTTACTTGTTATCTCAAATAAGGAAAAAATTCACTTTAAATCCCCAAAATTTTTCTAAAAATACTTAGAAATTCTCTCAAAATTCATCAGCTGTGCCACATGTATATTTTTTAAATATAATGGCTTACGTATATAATAATGATATATATATATATATATATATATATATATATATATATATATATATATATATATATATATATATATATATATATATATATATATATATATATATATATATATATAGGGAGAGGATCAACATAAAACCTCAAATTACACATAGAACCATAGAACCATCTTTTAAGCCATTGGATTAAATGATTAATGGTTGTGATTAAAGATGATAATTAAAAAAGAAAATTAATTAGAAATTGTAACGGAAGGATCATTTGGTCATTTCAATTAGAAATTGTTTAATTTCCTAATTGTAGCCGACTCAAATCATACCTGTTCTTCGCTTTGTTCATCTAGAAATATTTACAAATCTGAGTTGCGACCATGATTCCTCCAAAGAACTAAGTTGCGACCATGATTCCTCCAAAGAATTGGATCTCGAGCTACACGTTCCTCCTCCCGGTTATGAAAAACGTCTCGACTTAAAGGTATTTCCACTTTACTTGTTTCATACCTAATTTTACTTTACTGCTTTCCTAAGTTGTAGCTCTTTCGGATTGATTGTTCATCAATCGTCGATGATCGATGATCATTCTTTTTTGTTAGTCGTGCGAGTTTTACTGCATTTTGATAATGTGAATACCGATCGAGCGTAATTCTCTGGCGGATAACCTAATTTAAGTATTTAACAGAGTCAATTGGTTGTCTATGGTGTAATATATTAGTTGTCTTTGCAATGTTACTTCTTATTCATCTCACATGAATTGGACTACAAAAGTTATGGTGATTCCTGCAAAGCCGCCTTGGAGCCACAATTTACTTTGTCAGAAACATTGCTAGCCTTTTCTTTTTGTTTATGTTAAGCACTTGCGATTTCATTATATAACCTATCGCGTAACAAAACTGTTTACTGTGAAGTCAGTTTATCTGTTTTGAAGATCTTGTTAACTGAAGCCATATCACAATTGGTCCTTGAAATATCAAAGTATCATAGTAAGTTTTTTTGTGAATCTCATACCTCTTAATTCACAGCATTTAAGTATGTAGATTTTTCTAAATCAAAGATCTACCATCTGCTACAATTATAAGTTTCTGATCATTATTCATAAGGCATCTGCATTGTTCAGTTATAGCACATTGAATTTCCATTGCGAATATTGGCAAACACGTGAGCTATATATGCTTGCATATGCTGTTCATACAGCTTGTGCACTAACATGCTCATAGATAAGTCATAAGTCCAAATGGCTGATCCATTTATTATGTATCTTCCTTTAAATTTTAGTTTCTCAAAGAAGCATATGTGCAAAATGTTCAGTATCATGTTTACCATCAACTCACCAATTCTTACATTTGTTTTTGCAGTTCTCTTTTGATGCATATGGACATTCGCTCTCACATCAGTTTCCAGGTTAATGATGTTAAAAGCCTTCATGGGTTCTGTATTGGTACACGTACAAGCCTTCGAATCCACTTATGGACCTGTGGGTGGTTTTTCTGTTGATGAACTTTCATATCAAGCAACAAAGTTTCTGAATTTCCAAGATGACATAGAAGGGGTTTCAGATTCCATACCACCATCCCATGAAAAAGGTGTATTTCAGTTGAAGAATGACTTAGTAACTCACTGCTCAAATGCTCCATATTTACCTGTAAGTATCAAACTCATTTGTCCTTGAAATTTTTTGATATTTTATCACACTTCATTACTGCTACAGTAAACTGCAAAAAATGTCCCCAAGTTTAGGCTTTTTTTTTCAGGTTACTGTCCAAAAAACAATCTTTTTTAAAAAAACAGTCGTTATTGAAAGGTTTAAATTTGGTTTTGGTCCCCTCTATTTGACACCGCCAGTTTAGGTCCAGTAAATTCTTGTAAATGACATTTTTGCCCTTACTTCTATATTTTATCTCTATTTATTATTATTTTTCTTTAATACTTCTCGTAGTTGTTGAATATATGTTCATCTATGAACACATGTTCATGAATGAACATACGTTCACGAATGAACATACGTTCATGAATGAACATACGTCCATGAATGAACATATATTTGGTTCTAATTCTAATTCTATGTTTGACGTTGTTTCTAGAACGAATGTTCAGTAATGAACATCCCCATGTTCATTAATGAACATTCATGAATATAACATTAGCTGTTGCTGTAATACTTCTCGTAATTGTTGAATATATGTTCATCTATGAACACACGTTCATGAATGAACATACATTTGGCAATGTTTCTAATTCTATGTTTGGCGTTGTTTCTCAAATAAATGTTCAGTAATGAACATCCCCATGTTCATTAATGAATGTCATGAATATAACGTTAGTTGCTGCTGTAATACTTCTCGTAGTTGTTGAATATATATTCATCTATGAGCACACGTTCATGAATGAACATACATTTGACTCTGTTTCTAATTCTATGTTTGGCGTCGTTACAAATGGACAGAAAAAAAAAGGAAAACGCATCATGCAAGAATGAGATAGAGATAAAGAGAAAGATACCGATGGATCGAGGCAGTAGGTTGGAGAGAAAGAAAACGATCAATGTTTATCCATGTTCAGTTATGAAAATTTGAGTTTTTGGTTAAATATTCATCAATGTTCATTCTGAACATGTATGTAAGTTCGTATATTTCGAGTTTTTGTTTAAATATCCATCAATGTTCATTTCTGAACATGTATGGAAGTTCGTATATTTCGTCAATATTCATTTCTGAACATGTGTGTGTGTTCATATTTCATTAATGTTTGTCAATGTTCATTTATGAACATGTGTATGTATGTTTGTATATTTATCAATATTCGTTAATATTCATTTATGAACATCTGTGTATGTTTGTATATTTGATTAATGTTCGTTTCTGAACATGTTTGTATATTCATATATTTCATCAATGTTATGAATGTTCATTTCTGAACAAATTTTGGGATTTTGAAAAAATGTTCATTAATGAACATATATGTATGTTCAGAACTGAACATATACGTGTAATTTACCATCATACCCTTATCACCCTAATTTGATCTAACGGTCAAGAAGATGGTTCTATGGTTCTATGCCTAATTTTGGTTCTATGTTGATCCCACCCCTATATATATATATATATATATATATATATATATATATATATATATATATATATATATATATGTATGTATGTATGTATATATATATATATATATATATATATATATATATATATATATATATGTATATATATATATATATATATATATACATATATATGTATAGAGTTAGGTTCTTTTAAGAACTCAAAAAACCCTGAGATCTTGAGAACTCTATATTGACCTTTAGATCAAAAAAAATAATGGCTGAGATCAAAGATGGCTTTATTGTAATTATTAACACATTTAAGGGTATCTTTGGTATGGATGAAAGATGATAAGGGTATTATAGGGATTAAAAAGATCCATAAAAGTTAATTCCCTAAAATCAGCAAAATCAAAATTAAAAACCAATTCTCTTTCTCTTTCATATATCGAATCGTGAAAATGGTTTCCATATTGACTCGTTCTCTCTCAAACAGCTTCTCCACCGCCAAAGAATCCGCCTCCTTCGTCGCCGTCTTCAATCTCGCTCACGTTTCCCTTCGCCGTCGTCGCCTCATTCGTCACTGTATTTAATTTTGTTGTCGCCTCCTTCGCCGCCGTCTCCTCCTTCTCCGGCGATTTCAATCAAAAAAACTTAAATCAAAAACGGCATTCCAATCTCCGGCGACCTTCGCTGCTGTTCCGATTGGGCTAATGCATTGCAAACATCGGTTGTTGTTCCGATGGGGCTAATGTCGCAGATTAAACTAGGGTCAGGTTATTGTTCCGATGGGGCTAATCTCTCACGATCCCTGCTTCTCCTTCTCCGTTGACATCAACCTGGTAAGTCGACGAGGGTTTTCCAACAGCCTAATTGACGGGGGTTTTCCAATATCAGAATCATATTCTCTTATCTCTTCTCATCTCTCTGCTACCTGCTCTTTCCTAGATGAAAACAAGATTTGATTTCTGATTTTTGAATAATCGATTTTTGAATAATCGATTTCTGAATAATGGTACACTGTGCGATTTTTGAGTTTCTTAGCTACTGATTTCTGATTTTCGATTGGCATGTTTTTTGTTTTTGCTTAATCCGAATTTTGCTTAATCTGATTTTTGATTCATTGGCATGATTTTTGATTCATTAGGTCTGATTCACTGCATATGCATAGTCAATGTAGAAGGTAACTTTCTATGATTTTCAATCTGATTCTCTCAAAGTTCTTAAATTTCAGTTGCAGATTCAAGTGTTTGTGTGGGTGATGAGTAAATCGCGACAATTGGATGGCCACCACAATTCTCTATTGATTCAACATCCATGATCAAGAGAAAATCACGATTTCAACATCCAGGTTCAAGAGATTTTTTTTGCGTGTATTTGTATATGTATTTGTGTGTATCTACGTTTATTTGTCTGTATATTTCAATTAAAATTTATTGTTTATTATTGTACATGTACATATGTGTTTGGCATATATGCATATGTGTATGTGTATATGTGCACATGTATATGTGTATGCCTATGGGCACATATGTATATATACACATGTGTATAGACATACGTATATATGCATGTGTATGTGTATATGTACACATGTGTATATGTTATGCATATATGAATATAGACATGTATTTTATGAATGTTTGTATGTATTATCCATTTTGTTCATTTATACATGTGTGTGCATATATGCATATGTGTATATGTATATGTGCACATGTGTATTCATGTATCTATGCATTTATGCATATGAATGTTTATACAAATTGTCAATTTACTCATTTATATATGTGCCTATGTGCATATGTGTATATGCATGTAAGTATTTTTGAGGGTTTTTTTAATATGTAGTTTTATAAATGTATATATGCATATATGCTTATATGCATATAAATGCGTATGTGCACATATGCATATATGCATATATATGCAAAAATAGATGTGCATTTGTTCATATGCGTATATGCATTTATGTATTTATTTTAATGATTTTGAATATACTTGTATATTAATTTTTATTAATGTTATTGCAGATTTTGGAGAAGTTATGGAGCAAATTGAAGAAATGAAAATTGAAAACAGTTTTATTAATTTTTATTAATGTTATTGCAGATTTTCGTTGTATTTTTTATATTTTTTTGTATGTAATGTTGATTATTTTTCATTGTACTTTTTAAATTTTATGTATGTATCGTTAAAAACAGTTGTATATTATTGTTTATAATAAAATACGTTATTCATTTTTTACATTTAGATATTAAAAATACGAATACGTATATATGTATTGTGAAAATATGCATATATGCATTTTCGAGTATGCATATATGCATCTGCGAGTGTGCATATATACACATGAAATACACTAATATGTTTTTTAATTTCGATTTTTTTTAAATTCAGAATTTCTTTGTTTTTTTAAAATTTCAAAAATTCTCATATTTAAAAAAACGAAAATTTGAAAAATCAAATTCCAAAAAAATCTGATTTAAAAAAACGAAAATTTGATTTTTTTTAAATTTGAAAATTCAAATCTAATAGGCTTGATTTTAGGAATGGTTATTTTGTTGCCAAAATTAAAAAAATCAGAATTAAATGAGATTTTTGGTAAATGACTATCATGTCCTTTTAGGTTCTAACCAATCAGAATGAGTTCTCAAGATCTCATGAATATTTGAGTTCTCAATAGAACCTAACCCTATATGTATATATATATATATATATATATATATATATATATATATATATATATATATATATATATATATATATTTATATATTTATATATTTATATATTTATATATAGGGAAGGGATCAACATAGAACCCATTTTTATACATAGAACCATAGAACCACTCTTTTAACCCTACGATCATTCTATGAGTGGCTTAGATTAAAAGGATGCACCAATACAACTCTAGTCATTACGTAGGGAATCACATACTCATAAGGGCATAATAGGGTTTGTACATCTACCATAGCTCAATCTGACTTCGTTGACAAAGTTCTTCCGAAAAAATCTTGACCAGACGTTGGTTAATCTAACCACCACCAACTCCGGCTACGACTTCTTTAATAACTCTTCAGGACAAGATCCTGATACAACCTACGCAATTGTCCTTTACCGTAGTGACACTAGAGATTCGATTGCATGTGGTGATTGTGTGAACACATCGATCGTGAAATTGAGGGAGGTGTGCCCTGAATTTTATGCACTAGCAGCAACATCACAAATACGTCGAATAGCGTGTAAACTCAAATCGATTGCGGTTGTATCCCTTTTGCTTCGATTGATTGACTTAGGTGAAGGCGATTCCATAAATCAATTTGATTCCGAAAATCTATGTTGATCTATGCTCAGTAATGAACATTTGAGGCGATTCCAAATCTCAATTTCATTCATGTTCACTACTGAACAGTCGAGATCGAGAACGAAAGAGAGAAAGAGAGAGATCGAGACACAAGGATCAATGAAGAGAAAGAGAGAGAGAGAGAGAGAGAGAGAGAGAGATAGAGATAGATGGATTGATGAATACATGTTCGTAAATGAACATTTGTTCATTAATGAGCATTTGTTCATTAATAAACATATTGTAACACCCGGCTTTTAATATAAATACACCCCTTTATTTTACATGCTTTAAAACATATTTTATTCAACGAAATATTATACAGGGGAATATATTACAAGCCAAAAGCACACAAGTAGTATCTGGGAGTACGAAATCTCCTCAAAGCCGGGCTGCTACTATCTGCTCTAACCCCGAAGCACCTCTTTCCCTTTAGTAGGGTCTACAGCACCTGCACAGTTAGTATCAACAAGGATGAGCTTTACAAGCTCAGTGAATAATCAATAAGCGTTACAAAAAAAAAATACACAACATAGAATTTTCAGCTTCCACATCATATCATGGTTCCCAGCAATGTCGAGTCCTAAGGACTCAGTGTGCATCCCCTTAGTGAGTGATAGAACTGCCGGCCGATTAAGCCATCACAACACTTGTATGTGGTCCCACCACAATTACTGCTTACACGATCGTTACAACGTATATATGTGGTCTCAACCACCAACAATAGTCAGTGGCCCCACAGGAAAGGTGGTCTCAACCACGAGTACCGAGTATGTGACCCCACGGTAAGGTGGTCCCAATCACATGAACCGGTAATGTGGCCCCACAGGAAAAGTAACACTTAGGTATCGATTACTCACTTGGTTGTTGACTAAAGCTTTTGTCTTTTTCTGCCTTGTATCCTCTTCCAACCTTGACTGTTATCACGGTACAAAATCTATCATTTATAAATCTTCCATTCACCCTTTTTAATAGTTCCAAAATAACACTTCATGATTTATCAAGTAAAGAACGGCCAGGTAGAAGATTAGATGGGGTGGCAGGATCCTTTCAGCATTTTAGCCTTTCGGAAAATCCAACAACCAGATCCCATGTAACCGGCCTAGGCACCGTTCTCGTAAGTAAATCAATTAGCATTATTTCGGAACAAAGCCTCCATAGCCTGGGTTATCTCCCGGCTCGAACTTAGTTATTTTGATATAAGTCAAAATGACTAGCAATCGTTCCCTTCATATTATATGCAAAATACTATTATAACTGTACTAGAGGTTTGGAACTTACTTTCCGTATGTCGAGACGACGATCGCTACCCGAATCTATTGATTTCCCTCTCTTATAGCACCTCTTCCTTACTAACACACTCCTATATAGTATATAAGTGTTTAGTATTTGTTTTGCCCAAAAATGAGGCTTGGAGCTCCTATTTATAGGCCTCTGGACCCTCTTCGCGTCGCGACGGACCCCCGGTCGCGACGTGACCATTACGTAAGCACTTACCTCATCGCGCACCTCTCTAGAAACTTTTTTTTCGGCCTCGCGTCGCGAGCACTATTCACGTCGCGTCGCGAGCACTATTCACGCCGACGGAGTCACTATTCATTTTTTTTTTTTTTTTTTTTTTTGAAAATGGTTGTTACACATATGTTCATAAATGAACATGTGTTCATTTCTAAACATGTTTGTATGTTCATATATTTCATCAATGTTATGAATGTTTATTTCTGAACAAATTCTAGGATTCTGAAGACAATGTTCATCAATGAACATACGTATATGTTCATCAATAAACATATAAGTGTAATTTACCCATCATACCCTTATCATCTTAATTTGATATAACGGTCAAGAAGATGGTTCTATGCCTAATTTTGGTTCTATGTTGATCCAACCCCTATATATATATATATATATATATATATATATATATATATATATATATATATATATATATATATATATATATATATATATATATATAAGTATCTATTATTATAAAATAAGCATTATTATGCCACATGTCAATTTTTTAGACCATGTATGTGATACGTGGCATCTTTTTATGCACTGAATTATTGTTTTCCCGTTCAAATAATACGTTAATGTAAATCCCGTAAATTGAGAAACACAATCATATTAACCCCAAAAATCGGCAACTTAATTTATCGATTTTTGAAGCCAAATCCCACAATTTCCGTAATCGGTTTCCATGAATTGAGGAGATGACGAAGGATTATTTCAAATTTCAAATTCCCAATTCACACTTCGTCTTCATCGTCTCTACAAAATGATTCTCAATCGTATCATTCTCTTTGGGATGTTTGTAATTCCTTCTTAAATACTATCGTTTCTCAAAAACCGGATATAAGCGTTTATTGATTTTCCAGTTGGTTTATTGGGATTTGAATTAATGATTTTTTATTAGGTTTCCTGCAGAGTGAAAAGGATGAAGTGATTCCGGTGAGTATGATGTTATAAAGATCACTTTTCATTTTATAAATGTGAAGTTTATGTTAATGTGTAATCTCGATTTGTTCATTATTTTTGTTTTACAATTTTTTTCTCTTATTATTGGTTTTGTTACTTTTTCTATGGAGAAGGCGATGCAGATTTGGAGTTCATCTCAAATCCCATTTTTCTATATCATAACCGATAATCATATATTTTAATTTAAAATTTTACAAGATACGATGTTATAGCATCTTACTTCCAATTTGTTTTATTTAAATATCTATACAAAAGTTGTAAATGCCTAGAAAGGACTCCGCTTCTTTTTTGAAAAGGTTTTTTATTTTATATATTTTACTCGATTTTATTCTTTGTTGTAATATTTTTTGATGAATAGTTGGAACAGGTGGGTCATCATCCCACTTTAATAGCTTGTCATTCAGAAGGTAAAGGGTGGAAATGTTTGGGGGACAGCAACATCATAACAAAATTTTTGGGGAGATCAATTTAGCTCGACCCTGTTGATGTCCTTAACTTCGAATTTGATGATGACAAGGTTTTCCAATTGAGTAGGGTATGGAAAATGACTAAAATGCCCTTAAGGGCTAATGTTTTTTTACCCAAGAAGTTGTATTGGGTAAAAGAGTAATGATGTGTGTATGGACAAACAACATTCATAATAATCATTAATTTTAACGTGAGAGAAGTTAGAAGGAAAAAAGAATGGCAAATAGGTATGAGTTGGTGTCTTAAGAATTAAGCAAGATTTTTTGGCTTAACCCATTAAGTCATTATGTTCATATTAATCATGTATAGTTATATAGATTAAGGACTTAACCCATTAAGTCAAAAATAAACAACCTCCTACTTACCACTCCTTATATTTGATAAAACTTGAGGTATTTTAACATTCTTTTTTAAGGGCTTATCTTAAAATGAGTATGTGATATCATATATATTTAGTTATTTGTTCTAATTTTTGTTAAAAGAAGCAAGGTTCTGAAAAGGAAAAGACAAACATACAAAGGGGTTACCTACTGTCCAAACTGAAAGAGCCAAGAAAAGTGAGCTTGCTACCTGACATTCTTGCTTCAAGATGAATTAAATTCCCCACGAATGAAAGAATGTATGTTTACGGTTGATCTTTAAGTATATATGGCAACAAAATAATAAGTGAAGACAAGGCGCAAGTTTAACACATACCGGTGAAATCAAATAGGCACTTGGATGTGCAAAAGAAGCAAATGACAGGCTTGTGAACTTTTTTCCTATAAAATTTCCCTCATAATCACTTGCTGGTATACTTATGTTTTTGTTTTTGTCCAAGTTTCTTGGTCTGTAAGTTGATTTAAGTTTTAAATCCTGATGTGTAAGTAGTAAGTACAATGCCTATTTTGTAGAAGTGTCCAAATTGTAATGCTAATGTGTAACTAATATAAAATGTTAATATCTAGGTCCTAATATGAATGTACATATATGTTTAAGAGGTCTTATGATAAACAAAAGCTAGGGGTGAGCATAATAACCGAAAAACCGAACCATAACCAATATAACCGAACCATTAAAACCGAGCCATTAATAAAAAAGGTGGTGCGGTTTATGATTTTTATAACCGAATCATAATGGTTCGGTTTTGGTTTTTTCTGTAAAAATGAACCGTATATAACCGAATCACAAATTAATAAATATATATTTAAAAATTTTATATATATATATATATATATATATATATATATATATATATATATATATATATATATATATATATATATATATATATATATATATATATATATATATATATATATATATATATATAAGTAGGTTCCATTGACCACCACCGCCTTTACCACCATCTCCACCACCCACCGCCACCACCACCACCTCTATCACCGTCGCCGCCACCACCACCACCTTCGTCACCACCATCTCCACCGACACCACCACCCCACTAACACCGCCACCATCACCACCATCATCGCCACCCTCTATCGCCATCACCATTATCATCTCCACCATCTACCACCATTCCGACCACCACAACCATATTTAGAAAATGATTATTCATATATGAATATGAATAATCATATATGATTACTCATATATGATATATGAATAATCATATATGAATATTCCTATTCATATATGAATAAATCATATACGGAAAATTAAACCCATCTCCTCGTCGTAGAACGGCGCGTCAGCGCTGAACCATCTAGTGACCCAGATTCATTCTTGCATTCATATATGAATATACACATTCATATATGAATAAATCATATACAAAAAATTAAACTCATCTCGTCGTCGTAGAGCGGCGCGTCAGCGCTGACGCATCTAACGGCCCAGATTCATTCTCGCATTCTCAACTTCTTTTTCATTCTGAATGGAACCCTCCCCTCTGTGTGTGTATATATATATATATATATATATATATATATATATATATATATATATATATATATATATATATATATTATGTATGTATTATATATGGTGTATATATATATATATATATATATATATATATATATATATATATATATATATATATATATATATATATATATATAGGGTCGAGATCATGAGAGAACCTAAAAACCCCTAGGAACCTAGGAACTTTTTTTATACACAATATTTTTCAAAAAAAATTGCATCCAATTTTTTATTTAAAGCGTCTAAGAGATTTCTAAACCTTAAACCCTAAACCCTAAACCCTAAACCCTAAACCCTAAACCTAAACCCTAAACCCTAAACCCTAAACCCTAAACCCATATGAAAAAAAAATAATAAATGGTTTTTTTTGCATCCAATTTTTTTATTTAAAGCGTCTAAGAAATTTCTAAACCCTAAACCCTAAACCCTAAACCTAAACCCTAAACTCTAAACCCTAAACTCATATGAAAAAAAAATTAAAAAATGATTTTTTAAAATTTTTTTTTTTTGAAATCTTCTAGACGCATCATAACAAAAATTTTGGTATATTTTTTTTGAAAAAATATTGTGTAGAAAAAAAGTTCATAAAATGGGTTCTTAGGTTCCTAGGCTTTTTTAGGTTCTCAATTGAACTTTACCCTATATATATATATATATATATATATATATATATATATATATATATATATATATATATATATATATATATATATATATATATATATATATATATATATATATATATATATATATATATATATATATATATATATATAGGGTCCGGTTCCGGTGAGGACACTTTTTTCGGTGAGGACTCGCGAGGACACCTTAAAAAAATTGAAAAAAAATATTAAAAAAATACAAATCATAAAATCAAGAATAGTACTATATCATTATCAAAAAAAATTTGAAAAAAAAATTTGCATCATTGCAAAACGTAATGATGCAATTTTTCTGTTTTTATTTTGGATCATTATTTCATTATAAAAAAATAATGATCGAAAAGTTTTTTTTTTGAATCTTTTTTTTCTCCGATATAGTATTATGATCCATTTTATTATTTATATTTTTTTTATATTTTTTTTCAATTTTTTTAAGGTGTCCTCGCAAGTCCTCACTTTAAGAAGAGTCCTCACCCGATCCTGATTATATATATATATATATATATATATATATATATATATATATATATATATATATAATACATACGTAATTTACAAACACTTAATGCATTAAAATCTTAAAGACATGTACAAGTTTCCTATGCATTATGCCATTCCAACCCATTCACCCTTTCATAGGCGGGACAATTGTAAAATTGGGAGGACCTCTCAAATTTCAAAACCGATGCATTTCCCAATTCGGATCTCATTTGGAGTATTTTCCGATTCTATGTTTCAAATTTTGAAAAACCCTCTCTCTCTCTCTCACATTTTTTTTCTTACCATCTTTGTTCTTCGTTCTTCCTAATTTCACACGGACAACACTAAGAACATATATACGCACACTGTCTACGATTCTGAAATCACTACCATAAATCTTCGAGGATATGTTTTTGTTTTTTGTTCCCCAATTTTTGTGTGCGTGTAGTTGCAATGTATGAATAACCCTAAACCATAGCAACCAACCTCACTCTACATCCACCAACCTCCTTACCGGAGTCATCCTCGCCAACAAAACTGTAGCTTACATCTGCCTTCCCTCCACCTTCCTTCTCATCACCATCTGAAGGTTGAGAGCTAGATGCAGAAAGCAGATTTGTTGTTCTCCTTCTCGGATTAGAAAACTCAAATGAAGCAGATCTGGGCATGGCATGGGTCTCGCAGTTTGAAATGCTCACCAGGTGCTTTACTTCTTATGTTGTATATCTTTTAATTTTTTGCTTTTGATATTACGTTTTCTAACTTTGAAACCTTTGATTTCATGTTAGCTTCTCCTTCAAAATCCATAATGTATATCATCTCATCTAGGGTTTTTTATTTCTTCTGATTTCATCGACTTTGTCTTATTGTAGATTGACGGGAAGAAGCTACAGTGAAAACCGTCTCTCTCTCCACCGTCATGGTTTATACCCAGCCCCTCAGCCATCTCGACTGTTCATCTCCATTCTCGGCCATCACAGTTTGAACGCACCATGAACACATGTGTACACTCGCCTTCTTCCTCCTTCAACCATTCATTGCTTCATTTTCGATTAAAGAGGTTGAATCTAAAGAGTTTCTTCCAGTATTAAGTTCATGTATGTAATCCAATCCTCATGAAGTATCGGGTGAAATTTGACCATTTTGCCCCTAATGGGCGTCTCATGATGTTGTTCAGTTTTTTGTTTAAAAAATCTCAGTTTTTCTAACATCGATATATTCCTAACCATCAAAACTGATTTCATGTGTATGCTGTCTCCATGGTCGATTGTCCAGATGGCAAACTTTTAGTTTGCACAGTGAGGTATCAACTTCTTGATTTCTATATAATAAGTTCCTACTTGTTACTTTGAAATTTTATTTGGTGTTAATTCATTTATGTAATTTTCGAATCGACTGTATTTATGCGTGTGTGTGTGTGTGTGTGTGATACTATCAAGAATTTCACAGTGGATGGGACTCGTGCTGCACTTTTCTGTATCATGGCTACCTTTAATGTGCATTTGTGTAAGGTTTTTGATAAATATGTACCTGATGGGATTATTAGTAAAAAGTGTATATTTTCTTTATGTTTAGCATTTTATTTCTTCTTGGATAATATATTTGAATCTTAGTGATGTTATTTCCAGAATCTTGAAATGTATGTTGCTGTTACTGGTGTCAGTTCTCGAATACTATGATCTGTCTTTGATATCATCACTACAATTTATTTTCCAGATTACTTCCTCAAACACCATCATTTCAGTCGAATCCTTCTTTTGAAATAGCAGCAAACTTTCTAAACCTGCAGCGTGTATCGTGGAACTCCGGTGGTTATTCGCTATTATTAAGTTACCTTTTTTCCCTTTAGTATTTTAATTTTTTCAATGTAGTCCTAAAAAATAGCAACTGTTATATAAACATCCACATACTTTTCAATTTGTTGTGTCCTTTTGGTATTGTGTGTACCGTGGAACTCCACATGGATTTTCAACCTCACAAACAGGTTTGACTTGCACTAACATAATCCTTATTGAATTTTGGCCAAATGGCATTGTACTTCACTCTCAATGTATTTCGACTTTTAGCCATAATGCCAATGTACCGGTGTGTAGGGGCACGGTATTTCTTCTTGGCGGTGGGTGGGCGGTCTGATTGTTATAATCATGAAACTTGGAAAAGAAAGTAGGATGATATATAAAAAGTAGGATGCTAACACTAAATTAGGGTCGTAAGTAGATTGCTTTCAAAAATAGTAGCATCCTTTTCACATGTGAAAAGTAGGATGCTACCACATTCTTGAACATCTGTTCAAATGTAAGAAAAATAAACATTTTATTTATGTTTAATTGTTTGATGTTTCAAGATTGAGTATTTTAAAAATATACATATTTATTGTTCTTTACATGATTTTTATTCCAGGTTAGACTAAATAATAATTACTGCTCTAAATAATAGTTCTTCACTTTCTTGGGAGGTAATTGAACATATTAATTTAAATGGGGGAGTGAAAATACATCAGTAAATTACGTATGGGAAATAATTTAAATGGCGTGCTGTTTGGATTTACATATTTACTAATGGAGTGGGTGGAGGCTACTATAAATCCGGTCATGTCCTGCATGTTTATTGGGGGCAAGGATCAATGCAAATTGGATAAGTGGGGGAGGGAAAAAACAAAGAGGCGTGCAATTAAATGAATTTAGTTACAATATAATATATTTAGGAAATGATACTAATACCCGAAACAAAACTATACTGACGAAAAGAAAATAATCATCCGAAAATGATTTCTCGTAAATAAAGTTAATCACCGTCCGCTGCATTGCGCGTGTATGCAACTAGTATATATATATATATATATATATATATATATATATATATATATATATATATATATATATATATATATTAAGCTCTTAATCTAATCCTTGAAAACATTTAAATCAAGGCTCCGTTCATACTCATTAGGAAACTAATAAGTTTATAAAAACTAAAAAAAACTAAAATGTATTAACCGATTGTAAAGTAAATCAAATCTTCTTTTAATATTTGCATGGATTCTAGTGTACAATTGTAAAATATTAAAAGTCGATACTAGTTTTAATGGTTAATATCATTAATTTGACTTTTGAGACAATTTAACTCTTAAGTTCATACAAAGCATAGAAAATTATAGATAAACGAACTTTAAATTTTTATGTAATTATGGTTAACCATTATTAACCATTAACCAAAAGCATTAACTGATTAAAACCGTTAACCATAACCAATATTAACCATAACCAATGACTACTAAAATGCATTAACCGATTGTAATGGTGATGGTTCGGTTTTGGCCACTAACCGAACCAAACCGCCCCATTCACACCCCTAACAAAAGCAAAGCCCAGGTCTGATTTTAGAAAAAAGAATGCCAATAAAGTTGATTTCTCAAAGTACCATGCTGTGGTAGGAGAAATTGAAAAAAATATATGATGTGGCAATAGATTAAAAGATGAAAGTAATGCTATATTTTTTCTTTTTTGTATTTAACCCAAATTTAGACACGTTCATGTAGTATTTGTAAATTCGAAACCAACCAAATATATCACATACTCATGCAGTATATGTAAAAGTTTCTCCTGATAGCTGGATGTACAGTTAGCCCACAAAATATTGAATACAATATGGTTCTAATTTAAGAAAACTACTTCTTTGCGTAAAATAAAATTACAAAGAAATAGTATCAGTTTAAAACAGGAAGAATTCATTTTAAAAATGATTAAATCCACATAAATTCCACACCTGCACCGTTATGGGTGAAGATATATTTATTTCTTTTAACAAAACATTCACATAATTTTATTTAATTTATTTTTATTAACTTTTTAAAAACCTGGTAGTTTTAACATTACATTCATCTTGATGTTAATTAATTTGTATTTATTCTATTAATGACATTTCCAAAAACAAGAGCTTATTACTTTGATCACTTTGCCTTAATACTCTTTTTTGAATCTAAAATATCGAATAAATTATTCAAATGATTATGTTAAACATATGATAAAAATTAAATATAATAATTATTATGCCACAAAAAATGAACTAAACCTGCGATTCAAGATCAACAGTCAACTACTTTTGTGACTTATTCTATAATACATGTTAATGGAAACCTAAAATTACATCCTATTATATTAGGATAAATCAATATCATAATGTATACAAAAATAAACCAATTGGATTAATTTAGTCTAAATAAAATTTTGTGATCCATGACCTTGAACTATGAACAAAATTGATATCTTATGAAATTCTTAAACTCATATAATTATTAATGGTTTTCCCCCTAAACGCCTTTTGTATACCAAAAAATAGACCAAGGAACATATACCCGCATAATGCAGTCGAGGCGATTAATTTCTTACAGGCGATTAGGTTTTTCTAAGTTAATAAACTCATGTAACATTTATGTAAACACACACATACATGTAATTACTATTAGTATCACATCTTCAAAACAAACATCAAGAATTTCTTCAATTGAAAACGTAAAATTAAAATTTGAATTAATCTTACAACATACTTTTGTTTTTGTAAATTTTCTTTATTTAGTTTAATGTATTCAATAATTATTTCTTATCTTTGTAATTTTCTTTATTTAGTCTAATGTATTGAAAATAATAACACGTTTCTATTCTTAAAAATAGGATTAGTGGTTTATTATAATGTATTATTGTATGAAAGCTTTATTATAAAAATTGGTGTTTATCCCAAATTATAGAAAGATTTAAAAGTAGGATGTTATACTAAAGAAATTATCTAATGTATATTGTTATATTTTGCATCTAAAAATTTGTGAAAAACCTTTTGGTAACCACTTATGGGAATCATCATGCTCAAGAGTGCTCGGTAAGGTCTGATTGTTTTATTGTTTATTTTTCCTAATTTTATTTTCCACCCCGTGTAGTACACGGGTTATTAACTAGTATATATATATATATATATATATATATATATATATATATATATATATATATATATATATATATATATATATATATATATAATAATGGTGTTGGTAAAAAAACCTTTTTTGATGGGAGATGTGTATACGTAAAGTCAAACATACACACATACGCACCTACACACATGTCTAATCAAGTGGAGTTTATTTAAAATTATTCATAAAATAAATATTAAAAAAACTATAATTGATAAGACGTTCTTAATAATTATTGAAAGGATTTATTTAAGACATGAAGGGTTTTTTTTAAGATCATCCAATAAAAAATAAGATTGAACAAAAAATAAAATAAAATGTGAGTGGCATTTATGATTTTGATGTGACAAATTGACAATATCTCACAGTATCATTATATATTATTTAATAAATATAAATATTATATGAAATTAAATAAAAATAGTTTATTGCAAATCAAACGTTATGAGGAGATTTTTTTGGGAAAATTTCATATATGCTTTAAAATAACAGCATAATATCATATTTACCGTATGCAAACTCTAAATATCAAAAATACCCGCTTTAAACTTATAAAATATCTAATTTACACAAATTCTATTTTTTAATATTTAATAATTCATTTTTTGTTAACTAAAACCAATTTAATTATATTAAAATCTTGATGGACCATTATACCCTTCACTTAACTAACACTAGGAATAAGTGGAAACTCAATTAAATCGGGAAGCAATCGTGATCGACGTGATCCTATAGCTATTCTTGCAATTGATACGCAATTGATACAATAGAACTGAAGCGTAATCGTGATCAAGAACTAGAACAAATACGAATTGAAGCATAATTGAGCGTGAGAAATAGAAACTCAGAAAGATTATCAAGAACCGATACATGAAGTCGTGATCGAGTGCAATCGAGAATATGATAGAGCCATTGCCTCAATTGATACAGGAATCGTAATTATTCTTGTTGGAAAGTCGATCAAGAACTAGAACTGAAGCGTAATTGATCTAGGACCGAAGCAGAATTGAGGGTGAGCAATTGAACATCAGAAAGATTATCAAGAACTTCAAAAACTGATACAAGAAGTCATAATTGATCGTGAGCAATATAATATCAGAAAGATTGGATTCACAATCAAGAACATCTAGAAATCGTGTTGGAAACTCGATCAATGTACAAGCAGAAAAGGTCCAACAATGCACAAGCAGAAAACGTCACACAATAGACTCACATGTATGAGAGAGACATCAACTTTGTACCTCCTTCAACAACCACTAATTTCCACACCCATACAGTCGCATTTCTGATTGCTTTTTTTGTTCTAAACATTAGCAAAGATTAGTATGATTGAATTCCTTTCTCAATTAGATTTGGAGCTTGGTTATTCCCATGAAAGCACAAGTAAAAAACGTAAAAAAATGAAAGTACAAGCCTTATCAGAACATCAGCAACCATTAAATTCTGATAAAAAAGCTAAAATTGGATACCTTAAGCAACGTACAAGCCTCCTAGCTGCCTCAAAATCCCAATTGTACTTTCGATTAGGTAGGTTACAGGGACTGAATGGATACCTTAAGCAACGTACTTTCAGTTCCACTTAGGTAGGTTACAGGGACAATCTAATTACAGACATTGTAAACCTCCGATTGCAGTAAATGAGCCCAATTGTACTTTCGATTTCTTAAACCTGGATCAAAAGCAAACGCCGGCAAGAAGGAGGAGTCTTCGAATGCGTAAACCAGGAATTGAGGTAAACGCAAGAAGGAGAACGGTTCGAATTCGTAAACATGGAATTAAGGTAAACGCCAGCAAGAAAGAGGAGAGGTCGAATTCGTAAATTGGATTTACACACCGGCGAAGGTCGAGAGGGCAAGAACGAGGAAGCGAGAGATGTTGTCATCGTCGATTGAACTTTTTGGCATTTTAGTTAAGAAGTTTAGGATAAGGTCACTATTGTCATTTACTAATTTTTTAATTTTTATGTTTTATAATATCAGAAATATTTGTAATATATAAAAAATATTAAAAAAAAGAATTTGGATAAATTAGATATTTTACAGTTTAAAATGGGTATTTTTGATATTTAGAATTTGGATAAGATAAATATGATATTATATGGTTATTTTAAGTGATATATGAAATTTCTTTTTTTTTAAGATCATCCAATAAAAAATAAGATTGAACAAAAAATAAAATAAAACGTGAGTCGCGTTTATGATTTTGATTTGACTACAATATCTCACAGTATCATTATAATATTATTTAATAATATAAATATTATATGAAATTAAATAAAAATAGTTTATTGCAAATCAACGTGATACAACCACCTGTAAAATCTTTTTGTGCATAGTTTTGAGAACGGTTGAGCAGTGAAGATCCAAAAATCGTCTGACCTTCACCATATATATATCTCCTAATTTCTTGCAACATTTCATAAGATCCTTCCGTTCATAGATTCTTATTCGAATCTTCATTTAGATATAGCATGCTTTGCATATTCGTTTGAAAATTGAATTCATTTGATTTATAGTTTGTGATCCTTTCGCGCCCTAATCGACGAAATGTCCGCAGCGGCAAAATTTTCGTCGGTTTTTACTTCTTCGCCGGCGGTGGACTTTGTTAACCCCCAACCGACAACAAAGCTAGGGTTTGCGAAAATCCCGGCAACCTCGATTGGTTCTCAACGGAATTTGACGTCAATTTCGAAGAAATTGGCGCCAATTAAAGCCATGGAAGGTTCGAGAACGTCGTCTTATGAAGTCGATGTTGAAGTCACGGCGAATGGACATGCAGTTACGAATGGTTCGAATGGTAAAATGTCGTTGTAACTTGATCATTTGATTTTTGAATATTCTACAAGTTTTTGATAATTCGAATCTGTAGGTTCGATTCTTCACGAAACCTCAACGAATGGAAGAAAATCCACGAACATTGTCTGGCATAAATCTTCCGTCGAGAAAATCGACCGGCAGGAGTTACTTCAGCAAAAAGGCTGTGTTATTTGGATTACTGGCCTCAGTGGTTCCGGTTAGTTCACGTTAATTTCTGTTCACCTTTTTGTTCATTAAATCAAAATTAGGGATCACAAAGTTCTGTACCTCATTAAACCTCTTTACCTTCAAGCTTGTTTACATTTGACTAATTTCTCGAACTTGGATAAACATCAAACCAGAGTCAGTAAACTAATTTCACCTAATTATTAAATTAAACAATATAAGCTTGATTGTCTTTCTATTTCTGAACTAATACCAGAATCAAATCTAATTCAATATTTATCAATTCTACCCTTGATTTCATTTCCTTACAGCAATTTTGTGCGATTTCTTCATGTTCAGGAAAGAGCACAGTGGCGTGTGCATTAACAGGGGCCCTCCATGCTCGAGGAAAGCTGACATACGTACTTGATGGTGACAACGTCAGGCATGGCCTTAATCGTGATCTTACTTTCAAAGCAGAAGATCGTGCAGAGAATATAAGAAGAGTTGGTAGGTTTTTTTTTTTTTTTTTTTTTTTCAAATCATTCTTCATCTTAATATAAAACTCTTATCTTTTCTTCTTCTTAATTTAACATATAATCTATTAATCTAATGATTTCATAGGAGAGGTTGCCAAGCTGTTTTCTGATGCTGGAATTATCTGCATAGCTAGCGTTATATCTCCATACAGAAAAGACCGCGATGCTTGTAGATCTATTCTTCCAGATGGAGACTTTATTGAGGTTGGTAACTGATTTGGCTTATTTGAAGAAAATCTGCTGTTATAGCTTACAAAAGGCTTTTGAATTGTAATTGACAGGTATTCATGGATATACCTTTACGTGTATGTGAGGCCAGGGATCCAAAGGGATTATACAAGCTTGCAAGAGCTGGAAAAATTAAAGGTATGTATAAAATCTTTTTTTACGGTTGCTAATTCATGGGTTAATCTTTCCACTGTCATGTTGACAGGTTTTACTGGGATCGATGATCCATATGAAACCCCACTAAACTCCGAGGTACATCTTTAGATAAAACAATCCACTATATGTCAAATTGTTACAATCAGATAGACTAATCTCTCAACAAATCTAAATATTACTAATTACCTATACTTTTGCAGATTGTATTACGACAAGAAGGAGAGGTTTGTCCTTCACCTGAGACTATGGCGGGAAAAGTGATTTCTTATTTGGAAGAAAAAGGATATCTACATGCATGAAAACGTGCTTCAAAGAATTTATACTATTAAATTTGTTAGTATTTATGGGAAATTAGTCGTTTTCCTAGTTTGGAGTTCGAGTTATGGTGCGGATGGTTCGTTTATCAACGAATTTGTTAATTATTGTATTGTGTTTCTTTGTTACTATCGGTTGGTTGGAATAAGAAGGTTCAATAGTGTGATAAGGTTTTGATCTAAAATGTGTAATGTCACAGTTGTGAAGGAAAATAATTAATTTTGAAAGTTTGTCTGTTTTATCTTGTATTTAATTTCCTTTAAGTTGAATGGTTTTTAAGAAGCCCATGTGTTAAAACGATGCTGTTTTCACATATTCAACGTGATGCGTAATGGTGTGTTAAGTAAGGCCGTTGAAGATAAAATGTTATATACACAAAATTCTATTACTATTCTAGGTTGAATATATACTAAATGATCACTTCATCTGTAACACCCACAATTTTAAAGCTAGAGTTTTAACTCTTGTGTTGATTTTTGTTAAAAATAAATAATAAACAAAGTAAACTAATTGAGATATACAAAATCAGTGCATTTACAATCTCAAAGGTCGTTAATTTGAAATAAAAAGTCATTTGAAATTTCAAAGGTAGTTAATTTGAAATAAAAAAGTCATAATTAGTTAGATGATAAATTGAGTCAAGATCTTTAAGATTAAAAGTTAATGAATGAAATTTGAATAAAGATCCAATTAATTAATATTTGACTTAAATTTTGAGGAATTTAATTATCTAATGTTGGATTAGGTGATACGGGACTAGAAATGTCAATTAAAAGGTCACATAAGGTTAAATTGAAAATTTAAAGATTTAAGGACCAATCTTGTCAAATTTGAAAACTCAAAGATATTACTTCTGGATAAAGATGTTAGTGGAAAGTCATTTTGGGGGTTAAAAGCTAAAAATAGTAAACGAGGGGATTAATTATGTCAATTTATGATAGATTAGAACTTAAAACCCCCAATACCCTCTTTTCCTATCATTCAGACGATTTTAAGAGCTACAGTGAAGGCTTAAGGAGCGATTTTGAAGAAGAAAATGAAATTGGAGGTTGCTTAAAGTTGGATTGAAGATTAGAAGCTTAATTCATTAAAGAAACTTGTGGAAGGTAGCTTATCTTCGTTCATCTTATCCATTTTAGTATCTAACTTTGAGAATCTATCACAAATATGAATTGGATGATGAACTTTGTGATTAGATCAATTTTAGTGTTGAATTTTAAGTTTATAACACTAATTTAATGATGCAAGCACATTTCATTGACCAAAAGAATGTAGTTATGAAGCTTTAGTGATGGAACCTAGTATCATGATTTTATCTATGAATCCAATGGAATTTGATTTCTAAATTTGGATTAAGTTTAATATTATATTCTAGATGCAATTTCAATGATGCTAAATCTGATTCATGGTATTTAGTCAATCTATTGGATTGAAAGTAAGTTTTTGGTGTTTTAATGAAGTTCGAAGCTGATTTTGACAAAGCACTCATGGATTCACTGGATTTTGAAATTGATAAGGTTGTAAATTTATCAGGAGTTGATTTGTATCATCCTTGATTCAAATCATGGGTGAAAATCCATGGAGTTGATGATGATAATCACTTTGATTCATGAATTGATCAATTAATGATGATAAATCATATCTTAATTCATGTATGATCAATTAATGATCATATATCAATTCTTAATTCATGTTTAGATAAATTTTAGATCAATTAACGATGACATATCATTAGAAGTTAAATTATATAAGTTGGCATCAATTTGGACAAGTTATTGAAGCATGTTTAAAGTTTTAACTCGAATTATGTTGTCAAGTCAAATATACTCGATCGAGTAGAATTCATGCACATGTATACTCCATCGAGCAAACCCTGCACAATGGCTTAGGAAGTTTATATGGTCCATATTTAGTTTGCGGGTCTTTAGGGGTGCTCACAATGTTTCCTTAAGATCATATATGATAGTGTAATATGCCAATAAGTGTCATTAAGTGCATGGGAACCTAAATTAAGTAACCGAGGTTTATTAAGTATGATATTTTACATAAATATACATTTATAGGAGCTCATAGACCATCCTTACACTTTTAGGAGCTTACTGGATGTTAGTCTACAATCTGGAGGGTTTATGAGTCATCCTTATTGTAACGACGGTTTTCAAAAAAAAAAAAAAAAAAAAAAAAATGAATAGTAACTCCGGCGTGAATAGTAACTCCGGCGTGAATAGTGCTCCGGCGTGAATAGTAACTCCTGTGTGAATAGTAACCGAGAGATGAAGTAAGCGCTTACCTCGTGATGACATCATCGATGATGTCGTGATGACGTCGTGCTGACGTCGTGAATAGTGTTTTCAAGCCCTATAAATAGGGGCCTAACCCCTTCATTTCAAACCACAACAAACACCAAACAACCTTACGATATCGGGGAGTGTTCTGGTGAGAAAAATAGATCGAGAGAGGTAAGGAACGAGCGATAGCTTGTAGCGAAGTGCTCGAGAGTTGTCGGAAGAGTTGAACGGGGAACGAGCCAGCGACAATACTAAGTGAGTAATCGCTACTTTATTTATTTAATAGTTTATAAAGTGTTAAACTATTATATGTGGAAGTTATATACTATTCGTAATTCCAAGAATAATGCCCAATGATTTACTTACGAAAACGGTGCCTAGGCCGATTACATGGGATCTGGTTGTTGGATTTTCCGAAAGGCTAAAATGCTGAAAGGATCCTGCCACCCCATCTGATCTTCTACCTGGCCGTTCTTTATTTGATAAATCATGAGGTATCATATTGGAATTATAGAGAATATAAAGCAGAGTCATGGTGTGATCCGTAGTAATGCCGGTTGAAATAGTAGTTCACCTATAAACAAATATATAGGTACAAACCAAGCAGTTATAGTGGGTGTAAGAAGGCAGGAATAACCAGATACCGTATACCAAAAATCAATGTGAGTAATCTATCCCTAAGTGTTACTTTTACTGTGGGGCCACATTATCGGTTATTGTGATTGGGACCATCTTTCCATGGGGTCACATACTCGGTAATTGTGGTTGAGACCACATATATGCTGTGACGATCGAATTAGCAGTAATTGTGGTGGGACCACATACAAATGTTGTGATGGCCTATTTGGCTGGCAGTTTTATCACACATTCAACAGGTGTACATTGAGTCCTTGAGACTCGGTATCACAGGGGGCTGTGATATGATGTGGAAGCTGAAAATTTAATGTTGTTATAACACTTATCAATTATTCACTGAGCTTGTAAAGCTCATCCTTGTTGATACTAACTGTGCAGGTGCTGTAGACCCTACGAAAGGGAAGGATCTAATTCAGGGTTAGAACTGATGACCGTAGCAGCCCGGCTTTGGGGAGATACCACTTGTATTTTTTTCTTGTAATATATACCCTGTATAATATTTTGTTGAATAAAATATGTTTTAAAGTGTGGAAAATAAATGGGTATATTTATATTGAAAGCCGGGTGTTACAAGTTGGTATCAGAGCCGAGGTTTAAGTGAATTAGGTTTCTATAGGATAGATACCTAGACTTGAACCTTAGGAAATAGTGGAATTCGGGATTGGAAAAGGATAATTTATGTTATCTGATTAGGAGACTAATCTTTTTGTTGAACTTTGAAGATGGCAAACACCAGGAGTGGTCAGAGCCGAGGAGGTGCTAGGCAGGGAGCTTCCAGGGGAGGCAGATCTCGATCACAGGGCTCAGTGCGTCGGGAGGCGGGAGAGGCAACAAGGAACCAACCAGATTTACGAGCTATCATTACTGATGTAGTACGGGAGCTATTACCTACTATAGTAGAGACACATAGGGAGGATACTGCTAAGCAGGTGCATGATGGAGCCCCCAGAGACGAGGGACACGCCGAAAGTGGAGTACACGTGGCAGATAAGGGCAAAGGCGTGGAGGGAACTTCGGAAGTGAAAAACAAATGTACGTATAAGAATTTCCTTAGTTGCAAGCCTAAGGAATTTACGGGAACTGATAGTCCCGTACAAGCGATGGAATGGTTGATACATACGGAGAAAGTTTTCCGGATCAGCAAGTGTGATGAGGCAGATAAGGTGGAGTTTGCTACCAACCTTTTCGCTGGGAATGCCCAGTATTGGTGGCAAGTTTTCAGTAGAGCTTTGGGTTCAGATTTGCTTGGAATGTTAACCTGGGAACAGTTTAAAACAAAATTTACTGAAGAATACTGTTCCGAAGTAGTAGTGAAGAAGCTGACAGAAGAGTTCTTACATTTGGAACAAGGGACTCGTTCTGTGCAAGAATATACTATGGATTTCTTGGAGAAAGCTAGATTCTGTGAACATGAGGTTGATACTGAGAAAAGAAAGATAGACAAGTACGTATGGGGATTGAAAACCCGGATTCGAGAGGTTGTACAGCCACTCAAGCTGACTACCTTTCGGCAAGTAGTTGATCGGGCGGTAGAACGTGAGGCGGAGCTGCAACGCCAACAAGGTGAAAGGAGGGCCGCAGAAGCAAAAAAGAAAGGCTGAGGAACGTCCGTGGATTTCTCAGAAGAAGTCCCAACAATCAGAATCTGGGTCGCGGGGTCAGACTCGGAAGGATGAAGGCAAATGGTGCGATAAATGCCGGAGGAAGCATACGGGAGATTGTCCTACTAGTCCCTCACCATTGTATTGTTTTAAGTGTGGGAAGACGGGACACTATGCTCGAGATTGCAACCAAACAACTCGAGTATGTTTCCAGTGTGGAGCCAAAGATCATATCCGATCAGAATGTCCACAGCTGAAGACAGGAGGATCCCGAGACAGGACACGGGAGGAGCAGGGAAGAGAAAGGAAGGAGGCACGAGGTGGACCAGTAATCTCCCGAGCATTCCAGATGACCGTTGAGGAGGCCCGGGAAAAGACTGATGTTATCACAGGTATTTTTAAACTAAACTCGATCCCTGCATATGTATTCTTTGATCCTGGAGCCACCGACTCCTTTATATCCACATCATTCATGCCCCAAATTTCGATACCCTTAACCCCGTTGAATGAAGAACTGGAGGTAGAAGTAGCAGGTGGTAGATATGTATATGTCTCTGAACAGATGCCAGGGTGTCAGCTTGAGATTAACGGGACCATTTTCCCTATTGATCTGAAGCCGATCACCACCAGAGAATTTGAAGTAATTGTAGGAATGGACTGGTTAGCATCCAATGATGCTCAAGTCGATTGTAAAAGAAAAAGAATTGCAGTTCTGGCACCAGACGGGTCACAAATAATAATTCAAGGTGAACGGCCACGTACCAGGATGCCTGTCATGTCTTTTGCCAAAGTACGACGTCATAACAACAAAGAAGGAATATTTTACATGGCATGTGTGGTCTCGACAGAGCCTACCAAACGATCCGTTGAAAATGTCGCCGTTGTAAAGGAGTTTGCCGATGTTTTTCCCGATGAGCTTCCGGGATTACCTCCGGATCGGCAGCTAGAGTTTACTATCGATTTGGTTCCAGGAGCAGCCCCTATTGCTCGTGCTCCTTATCGATTGGCACCATCAGAAATGGCAGAGTTGAGGAAGCAGTTGCAGGAATTACTCGATCGGGGATTCATTCGACCGAGTACTTCACCTTGGGGAGCACCTATCCTGTTTGTGAAGAAGAAGGACGGGTCTATGCGAATGTGTATAGACTATAGAGAACTGAACAAGATCACCATAAAGAACAAATATCCATTGCCCAGGATTGATGATTTATTCGATCAACTTCAGGGAGCATCCTATTTCTCTAAGATTGATCTAAGATCAGGATATCATCAGCTGAAGATTCGGGAGTCAGACATCCCGAAGACTGCCTTCCGTACCCGTTACGGACATTATGAGTTCCTGGTGATGCCGTTTGGGTTAACCAATGCCCCTGCAGCCTTCATGGACTTGATGAACAGAGTGTGTCGTCCATTTCTTGATACCTCTGTTATCGTGTTCATTGATGATATACTGATCTATTCCCGAAGCCAGGAAGAGCACGAGACGCATCTACGTCAAGTTTTGGAGTTACTCCGTCAAGAGAAGTTGTATGCCAAGTTCTCAAAGTGTGAATTTTGGCTTCGTGAAGTTCAGTTTCTGGGACATGTTATTAGCAGCGAAGGTGTTAAAGTTGATCCTGCAAAGATCGAGGCTGTAATGAAGTGGGACCCGCCGCGGAATCCATCAGAAATACGCAGTTTTCTTGGGCTAGCTGGATATTACAGGAGATTTGTAGAGAACTTCTCTTCTATTGCAGCTCCTTTGACCAAATTAACTAAGAAGGGCGAGAAGTTTGAATGGACTGAGGAGCAGCAAGCTGCATTTCAGAAGCTGAAGCAAGCTCTGTGTGAAGCCCCAGTACTTGCATTACCACAAGGTGGGGAAGACTTTGTGATCTACAGTGACGCTTCTAGGAAGGGCCTGGGATGCGTTTTAATGCAGAGGGGCCGCGTGATTGCATACGCATCCAGAAAATTGAAAGAAGCTGAGAAAAGATACCCGGTACATGATCTTGAACTAGCTGCCGTAGTATTAGCATTAAAGTTGTGGAGGCACTACCTATATGGAGTAAAGTTCAGGATCTATACGGACCACAAAAGTCTTAAATACTTGTTCAATCAAAAGGATCTGAACATGAGGCAGCAGCGGTGGATGGACTTACTCAAAGACTATGACTGCGAAATTTTGTACCATCCAGGGAAGGCGAATGTAGTTGCAGACGCTCTCAGTCGAAAAGAGAGACCCATTAGGGTTGTGTCTGCTTGTATGAGCATAGTTAGTCGGCTACCTGAGCTGATTCGAACAGCTCAAGAGGAAGCAGGGAAGGCGGAGCATGTGAAAAGCGAACGCATGGTTAGCTATATTAACCAACTAGAAGAAAATTCTCAGCGATTGAAGACCTTTAAAGGTCGAGTATGGGTGCCAAAGCAGGGTGAAGCACGGAAGCTACTCCTCGAGGATGCGCATTGTTCCCGTTATGCTATACACCCAGGTAGCACCAAGATGTACCGGACGCTGAAGCCGTTATACTGGTGGCCGGGCATGAAGCGGGATATAGGAAGATACGTGGAACGGTGCCAAACATGCTTGCAAGTGAAGTCCAATCATCAAAAACTGTATGGAGAAATTCAACCGTTACCAGTCCCGAAGAAAAAGTGGGACGAAGTCACAATGGATTTTGTGACAAAACTTCCTCGAACGCCACGAGGACACGATGCAATATGGGTGATCGTGGATCGACTGACCAAATCCGCTCAGTTCATACCCATACGTGAAGATGATAAAGTTAGCAAATTAGCTAAGATCTATATTGATGAAGTAGTCTGTAGACACGGGGTACCATCCTCCATTATATCCGACCGAGATAGTCGATTTATGTCTGGGTTTTGGCAGAGCTTCCAAAAGCAGTTTGGATCGAAAGTTTTAATGAGTACTGCTTACCATCCTCAAACTGATGGACAGAGTGAAAGGACTATTCAGACATTGGAGGATATGCTTCGTGCCTGTGTTATAGATTTTGGTGGAAGCTGGGAGGATCACTTGCCTTTGGTGGAATTCGCATATAATAATAGCTATCATTCCAGCATTCAGATGGCGCCATACGAGGCATTGTATGGGGCACCATGTCGTACTCCGACATGTTGGACAGAGTTAGGGGAAAAGCCGTTAGCTGGACCCGAGATTGTAGCTCAAACCGAGGAGAAAATTCGAGAAATTCGAGAACATTTAAAGGTTGCCCAAAACCGCCAAAAGCAGTATGCTGATCGTCGGGTGAAACCTATAGAATTTCAGGTTGGTGATATGGTGATGCTCAAGGTCTCTCCGTGGAAGGGTTTGATTCGTTTTGGAAAGAAAGGAAAGCTGAGTCCTCGTTTTATCGGACCTTTTCGCATATCTCAAAGAGTAGGAGCTGTAGCCTACCGGTTAGAGCTACCTGAGGAGCTAAGAGGCATTCACAACGTCTTCCATGTGTCGCATTTGAGAAAGACTCTGTTTGACGAGTCCCAACGAGTGCCTTTACCTAAAATTGAAATAGATGAAAAGCTGAGGTATCCAGAGCAGCCAGAAAAGATTTTAGACCGCAAGGTGAGACAGCTACGGAACAAGAAGATTAATATGGTAAAAGTACAGTGGCGATATCACAAGGGCTCGGATGTAACTTGGGAAGCCGAAGAGGAAATGAAGGCGAAGTACCCCCAATTGTTTGCTTGATTCCGGGGACGTAATCTTAAAAAGGGGGGAGAACTTGTAACGACGGTTTTCAAAAAAAAAAAAAAAAAAAAAAAAAAAAAAAGAATAGTAACTCCGGCGTGAATAGTAACTCCGGCGTGAATAGTGCTCCGGCGTGAATAGTAACTCCGGTGTGAATAGTAACCGAGAGATGAAGTAAGCGCTTACCTCGTGATGACATCATCGATGATGTCGTGATGACGTCGTGCTGACGTCGTGAATAGTGTTTTCAAGCCCTATAAATAGGGGCCTAACCCCTTCATTTCAAACCACAACAAACACCAAACAACCTTACGATATCGGGGAGTGTTCTGGTGAGAAAAATAGATCGAGAGAGGTAAGGAACGAGCGATAGCTTGTAGCGAAGTGCTCGAGAGTTGTCGGAAGAGTTGAACGGGGAACGAGCCAGCGACAATACTAAGTGAGTAATCGCTACTTTATTTATTTAATAGTTTATAAAGTGTTAAACTATTATATGTGGAAGTTATGTACTATTCGTAATTCCAAGAATAATGCCCAATGATTTACTTACGAGAACGGTGCCTAGGCCGATTACATGGGATCTGGTTGTTGGATTTTCCGAAAGGCTAAAATGCTGAAAGGATCCTGCCACCCCATCTGATCTTCTACCTGGCCGTTCTTTATTTGATAAATCATGAGGTATCATATTGGAATTATAGAGAATATAAAGCAGAGTCATGGTGTGATCCGTAGTAATGCCGGTTGAAATAGTAGTTCACCTATAAACAAATATATAGGTACAAACCAAGCAGTTATAGTGGGTGTAAGAAGGCAGGAATAACCAGATACCGTATACCAAAAATCAATGTGAGTAATCTATCCCTAAGTGTTACTTTTACTGTGGGGCCACATTATCGGTTATTGTGATTGGGACCATCTTTCCATGGGGTCACATACTCGGTAATTGTGGTTGAGACCACATATATGCTGTGACGATCGAATTAGCAGTAATTGTGGTGGGACCACATACAAATGTTGTGATGGCCTATTTGGCTGGCAGTTTTATCACACATTCAACAGGTGTACATTGAGTCCTTGAGACTCGGTATCACAGGGGGCTGTGATATGATGTGGAAGCTGAAAATTTAATGTTGTTATAACACTTATCAATTATTCACTGAGCTTGTAAAGCTCATCCTTGTTGATACTAACTGTGCAGGTGCTGTAGACCCTACGAAAGGGAAGGATCTAATTCAGGGTTAGAACTGATGACCGTATCAGCCCGGCTTTGGGGAGATACCACTTGTATTTTTTTTCTTGTAATATATACCCTGTATAATATTTTGTTGAATAAAATATGTTTTAAAGTGTGGAAAATAAATGGGTATATTTATATTGAAAGCCGGGTGTTACACTTATACCTTAAAGAGCTTAACAAACGAGAGTCCACACTTAACGTGCGTTCATTACCCACGAGCACGAGTGTCTATTATATTTTATACTATGGTTTCCCTTGTTTGATATACTATGTCCATATATTAGATAAAATACTATATGTAATACTTGGTGCATTCTTGAAATAAACTTCACAAGATGTTTTGGAATTGGGGACAAATCCTCTTATAGTTTGAAATGAGTTTTGAGCATGATCATATGTATCCACTTTAGGATGGGTTGAGACATGTATTGCCACTTACATCTTGGTTGAGTACCTAAATTTGACTTGGACTGAGTACCCTAATTTAACTAGGGTTGAGTACCCTAAGTTGGTGTTATGTCGTCTATGTGGTCGCATTTGTATGTGGGGTTTGCTATCCAATGTGTGGATCATATGATATGGGCACATGATCCTAGTGTTGGAGTCCTTAAGTGTTAAATGTGCAATATGCTAATTTATATGAGTCATTCTTATTCAAATTTGGCGAAGTGTTTGGACTTTGAGACTGGTTTTAGGGTTTTGGAAATAGAAGCATATTGCATTGTATTTTCTTTGAATTTATTGGTTTACTTTTTGATGATTTTTGGTGATTATAAATGCTTATATTTGAAATGTTTCTTTTCCTAAAGTGATAATTATTTACTAATCTTCTTATGAGCTTTGAAAGCCTTATTTGGGCTTGACTATGGGTTTGAATTGTCAACTTATCCATTACACATATGGAAATTGACATTGTTAATACTCACTAACTAGGCTTCCCAAGCGTAACCTATTATTTTGACATGTTTTGAAATTAGAAAACTTAGTTAGAGACCGAAAATGGACCTACTAGACATGTTTTGATTTGTTGGATCTCAAAAGTGGAGTTTGGAGAGTTTTGGTTTGCCATCGTCGGTACCACCTTCACCTCTTTTACCAGCACCTCTCCACCGCTCATCATTTCGTTAACCACCATTGGTGTGATGATTGGTGGCGGTGAGTAACGGCGATGATTAGTCATATACAGTGGTGGTATATGGTGGTAGTGGAGGAGGTATACGGTGGTGGTATAAAAGGGGTAAGGGTAAGGTTAATTCAATAATTTCAGAAGCATTTAACCAAGTTTTTTAACGATATTAATAAAAAGGACCACCGTGTACAAAAAACCACGAAAAAGACTATACATGAAAAAAAACCCGAAAAGAACTTGTGATTGTACTTTTTGCCAATCATAAAGACCAATTAAAAAACATGTTTATACATGCATAAATCGACAAGAAATTTGTTTTATTGTATAAAAATCGACTTTGTTGGATAAAAAATGATTATATATACTACTTATAATTACCAACTATTAACATCAAATTTAATTATATTTTTGTTACCACATATTATTTGTGATAATGATGGCATGCCAGATATAACCATACATGTCACTTTAGCTTAGTGGTAAGTATAAGAGTATGTAGCCAAGGAACCCACGTTCCATCCTAAGTCCTAACCCAGTTCGATTTTTCCTTAATATTTCGGTTTTTCGTTATCTTCTTTTTATTCCTAACCTTTGGGATATTACAAAATTAACCTTCGCACTTACTAGTATTGTTTATTTGGATTTTATTCCTAAACTTTTAGATATTTCAAATTCAATCTATATTTTCTTCCTCAATTAATTTTTTATTTTATTTATTAAGTCTTTACTCCTACGATTTTATATGTTTCAAATTCAACCTATACTTTATGATATTTTATTAACAGAGTCACCTTCATATAATTATTGAATGCTTTTTAAACATTTTTTATTACCTTTTTTAATATTTTCCGTTTTTAAAAACTTTGTCTACAAACCACGACATAACCCGCTGGGTGTTACCCACTAGTTTAAATACATTGCACGTATAACTCATTAACGTATATCTAAATATATATAAAAAAAAAATCTTTAACAAAATCAAGAATAAGAAACTTAATGCAATTTAGTGTTTATAAAAGTAATATAACTGAAATCAGGGGCGGACCCAACATATAGCACGAACTATTTTTCAAATTTTCTCTATCAAATGTAAAATTGGTTCATGATGAAATGTGTAGATCAAAACATCAATTTGGGTTGTCAAGTAATAGAAGCGAAAGATTGTGTCAAACATCTCGTTCCACTATTACTCAACTCGAGTTCATGTAAAGTTTTTTGGATCTTACATATGTGTTTATATTTTTTGGTTGAAGTCAAATCAGACTTGTTATTTTCATATTTCGAGTAGACTCTCCTCTATTTAACATAGGGTCATTCTATACTTACCCTCCTATTGTCTAGTGATACCCCTGATGTGAAATTTTGTTTTTTGTTGTATTTTTTTTTTTGTTTTTTTAACTATTTTGTCTTTTTGTTGTTTTTTTATTCTTTTTACAAATAATATTTGATTTGTTTTATTATTATTATTATTATTATTATTATTATTAGAAAAACAATAATAACAAATTTACCTTTTACAGTTTTTATGTTTTAATAACAATAAAACAATAGTTTTTTATTAATTACGACAGAACGAACGACGTTTATAAATTTATAAAATTATATCAAAACGGTTATGTCAAATTCGAACGATTGTATAAAAAAATACAAAATAAATAATAATACTAAAGCAAAGTGTAAAAACCCGCGAAAAAGTGTAATAAAATGTAAAATAATCGGGTGTGGTTGTAAAATTTGTGAAAAAATGGCAATTTGGTCTTTTGCCATGCTTTGGACCCTAATGTAAAATATTTTGTATTTGTAGGTAATAATCTAAATATATAAAAAAAACTCTATGTAATAAAAAGTTGTTTAGGGTGCCAAAAATGGAAGAATGGAAACTGGAGGGGTTAAAGTGGAAATATGAAATTATAAATAAGAAATATCTTCTATCTTCAGAAGATAATAGAAGAATCGAGAGGGAGAGCCAGGGAGAACGGGAAGAAAATCATTTCTGGAAAATTCGTGAAGTAAGGAAGCGGGAATCGAAGCATTAGTTGAGGATTGAAGAGTTCCAAAGCCAAATTGAGGTAAGTTTTGTGATATGAACTCATATATTCAAGTTGTGGTGGTTAGTTTGCAAACTGAAATCTAAGATGAGAGTAATCCAACGAGCTTACATGGTTCATATAGCTCAAATCATCACAAGAAATGGATTTCTAACCATAAATGGTGGTTAAATTCATGGAATTGGGTTTGAGCTCAAGAACCCTAGAAATGGGTTTTGGGACTAAAAATTGATTCTTAATGTTTTGTTAGGCTCTAAGGATCATTTAGGATGCATTAAAACATTCCTAAGTGATTAATTTCAAAAATTGGTATTTTTGGTGCAAAATGGTAAAAACGGGAAATTGTGAGATTACTTGAAATTTGTAATTTCCATACGTTAAAACTTGATAAAAACTGAAGGTTATTGCCTTAGAATGGTCCCATAAGGATTAAGATATGAATTAAGAACTTAATGTAGGGAAATAGTGGAAGTTATAGCTGAAAAATCGTCAAACTGGGCAATGTACTATAGATCGCAACCCGATCTACCCTATGATCGGGGCGCGATCCTGCGGCAGAGCAAAAATGCAGTTTAGTTCCCAAGCCCTCTGCCAAGCCAACTTTGATTTTAGAGTTTGGGGTTAGACTTGTCCGTTTAACCTCAAATTTTAAACATAGGTCCCTTATGGTCCAAAACTTTGTAGAAAATTGTCGGAACCGAAATACGACCTCCCGAGAGTACTGTAGCAAAATACGCGTATTTCGGGAAAATCTACAAATTAAAGGAAGCTATTATAATGAGGATTGTAGTCTAATATAACCTGTAATTGCATAGTATAGCACTCTGGTGCTGTAAAGTTGATTATCATATATAATGAATTGAATATAAATGTATATCTTGTAAATAATAGGTGGTGGTTCAAATACGAATAACCAAGTGAAAGGAAAAGGAGTTCAAGAAGCTAAATAACTCCTAGGTGACTCGAGGTGAGTGTTATGTGGATTTTCGGGTACATAGCAAAAAATGAATTTTATTTAAAATGTTTTGGAGTCAAAGTGGTTTTATGACTTTAAAAGTATTTTATGAAAAATATGATTATAATGTGTAAAGAAAGAAAATCAGAAATACAGTGAACTAATAATGTGATTGGTCCATGATGATAAGTTGCTTAGTATCCGGATAAAGACCACTGCCTGCTGCGGTAGGGGTGGCAATAAGACACTACTGGGATGGTACCTCCCGTCGCGAAGTAGTTGTCTTACCTTGATAGATGAATCCGTTTCATGCTATTGGGGAAGTAGTTATACGGGCGCGTCTCGTATAAAACCTACGGGTGCGCTCGTAGGAATGTACTATCACAAAAACAAGGAATACCTATGGGTGCGCTCATAGGAAATAAAATATTGGAAAAAATTTAAAGAGTAAAATTATTATTGGAAAACTGTTTTGGGTCTAAACCCATAATGCTCACGAGACATTATGTCTCACGTATTGTTTTTAAAATGCTATGTACTCAGGTAAGCAGGAAGGGCGTTAGAAGAGTCGGGTGTGGGACCGTAGCTTCTGTTATACAAAATGTAAAATAACAGGTTTGAACTGTGGTTATGATGCAAATTTGTGATACCCCGTTTGTAAAAACTTAAATGGTTTGTATGACTAAATATTTGTAATATAAGTTTGAAAAAAAAAAATTGGTGTAAAAAAATTGGGGTGTTACAATTTGGTATCAGAGCCATGGTTTAAGCGAATTAGGTTGGGTAACCATACTAGGCTTAAACTAGTGGACTAATAATAAGTAAAGTACTAGTTAGGGGTGTAAACGAGACGAGCCAACTCGCGAGATACCCGAGATCGACTCGGAAAATACTCGAGATCGACTCGACTTTAAGCGAGCCGAGCTCGAGCTCGAGATCGAATCGAATTTAAGCGAGCCGAGCTTGAGCAGTAAAATACTCGGCTCGTGAAGCTCGCGAGCTTAATTGATTATATATATATATATATATATATGTATGTATGTATGTATGTATGTATGTATGTATGTATGTATGTATGTATGTATGTATATATATATATATATATATATATATATATATATATATATATATATATATATATATATATATATATATATATATATAGGGTTGGCATCACTTGTTATACTCAATACTCAGTAAACAAATTTTTTAAGTTATTGATATTAATTACTAGATGAAAAAAGAGAGATTGGAGTTGTAGTGTCATTTATTCATAATTGGGTTCCATAATTTTATCATAAAAAAGAAATTTGTATAACGAAGTATAGATAATGACGAACGTTGATTTCATGAACATAATCTTCTAAAAAGAATTCACAAACCTGTTTAATTTGATGTTGATTTCGTGAACATAATATGTAGTGTGTGTTGTGTAATGATAACAAAATATTTATGGCAATAAAAAGAATTGATTGGCAATAAAAAGAATTGATTAGTCTTAGACGTAAAAAGGAAATTGTGGGTGAATCCTCCCATCCCACATCGCTGGTGGAAGGAAAGAATAGGCTTAGTCCCTCCTTATAAAATGGGAAGGCTTGTGTGTTATTAGGATGTCCATTTCTTTGGTGACATGCTTTTACGTGAGTCCCAAAAAAGAAATGGTACAAGCCGGCTAAAACCGTACTAGCCCAAAACGGGCCGAATATTTTTTTAAACTTTAGTCGAGCCGAGCCGAGCTCGAGTGTATCGAGTATTTCACGAGCTCGAGTTCGAGCTTGAAATCAAGGCTCGAGTCGAGTTCGAGTCGAGCTTCGAGCTCGAGTATTTTAGTCGAGCCGAGCCTCGAGCTTAGCAATACTCGGCTCGACTCGGCTCGTTTACACCCCTAGTAGTAGTACTAGGTACTAATTAACGGGGTAGAGTCGGTAAAATTATAACGTTGGAATCCACAGAAACCGATGAATCAGAAAATCTTGTGATAACATCAGAGCCAAAGTATATAGGTGGTTAAAATAATATTGGGCCCGTATTATCGTAACCACAGGATATGCTTTGGAAATGGTGAAGTCACGAGGGAGCCTGAGGAATTTGGCTGTGGAAATTAGTAGAGAGATACTTGGGGACACAGGTTCCATAGGAAGATCACATGCTACAGCTTTCAGATATATATTGATAAATATATTAATGTGGAATAATAAACGTAAATCTTATTCATTTTATATAGTAAATGGAGAGCGGTGATCAGAACCTTTCGAGTGAAGGACGGGCAGCAAGTCATACCCCGTCCCATGGGGGTAACCCCGTTGATGATGAGGTTAACATGGGTCCTAACCCAAATCCAATACCGCAACCTCCACCTGTGACTTTGGAGGCTATACAAAATCTCATCAGCAATTTAAAAACAGAAATGCGGGAAGATATGCGCCAAATGCTGAATACTCGGCTGGGAGAACCGCATCCTAATCCTTCTGCTGATGATGCCTCTTGGAGACCCACCAACGGAGATTCGGTTACAGAGGAAGATAGTGTGGGGACAGAAGACAAGAAGAGATGTTCTTTCAAAACTTTCCTGGCATGTAAACCGACAGAGTATTATGGAAGTTTTGAGCCCAAGGTTACGATGCGGTGGATACGGGAGACGGATCAAGTACTGGAGGTCAGCAAATGTCATGAGAAAGACAAGGTTTATTATGCCTATCGAATGTTGAAAGATGATGCATTAGTCTGGTGGAATACCTTATACGAGCTGGTTGGGAAGGATGTAATTTATAAATGGTCGTGGACCGAATTCACTACTCGCCTGAAGAATAAATATTGTCCCCTTCGGGACATAGAAAAACTTGAAGACGAATTCCTTACCTTAAAGAAGGGGAGTATGACTATTGCTGAGTACACTAAGAAGTTTAGCGATATGCTTCCATTTGTAGGCAACATTTACAATACGGAATGGGCACGAATCAACCGTTACGTGAAAGGCCTACCTTGGGAGTATGAATTGGAAGTGAAACGGGCGGTAACAATGGATGATGCATTCGTGGCAGCAAGAAATGTTGAAGATGTGTGGAAGCGAAGAACAATGGAGAGGCAAGTTTCTGGGGATAAACGTAAATTCAGTGGCGGGAGTAGTAGTTGGAATAAGAAGGGGAAGTCGGTGGTGATGTCGAGCAAACAGGGTAGTCGGAAGACGTGTGACAAGTGTGGGAAAGAGCATACGGGTGAATGCAAGACGGGAAGCACAGCCTGCTTTAACTGTGGAAGAATGGGCCACAAGGTTAGGGAATGTACCTATCCAAAGCTCAGCGAAGTCGAGTGTTTCTCATGTCACGAAAAGGGGCACTATAGTTTCAACTGTCCGAAGAAGGGTGGCGAGACAATGGTATCAACTGCGCAGAAAAAGACGGAGCCTCAAAAAGTGAAGACTCGCGCCTTTCAACTCACCCGGGAGGAAGCAAAGGAGACACAAGACGTGGTGTCAGGTACCCTATTAATTAACCAGATACCTGCTTACGTATTATTTGATTCTGGCGCTACGTGTTCATTTGTGTCCCATGAGTTTGGCCAAAAATTCAATGTACCGTTAGAACCATTAGATTATATATGTGAGGTTGAACTGGCGAGTGGCAAGAAGGTGGAGATAAAACATATGTACCGTGGCTGCGAACTGAGTATAGACGACCAGAAATTCTCATTGAATCTCCTTCCAATTGGGGTGAAGACTTTTGATGTTGTCATTGGTATGGATTGGCTTGGGGCCAACGATGCGAAAATTGCATGTGGAAAGAAGATAGTGTCGGTGAAAATTCCGGATGGTAGCAAAGTATATGTTTATGGTGAAAAACCCAAGAGGATGTCAAGTTTGATTAGTGCAGCGAAAGTTAGAAGATGTTTGGTGAAAGGATGTTTATCCTATGTGGCGTATGTAATGATGGAAGATAAAGAAAAGAAAACAGTAAATGACATTGACGTGGTGAGAGAATACCCCGAAGTATTTCCAGACGATCTACCCAGTTTGCCACCTGAGAGACA
Source organism: Cichorium intybus (assembly GCA_023525715.1). Lineage (NCBI taxonomy): Eukaryota > Viridiplantae > Streptophyta > Magnoliopsida > Asterales > Asteraceae > Cichorium > Cichorium intybus. Next base: position 32,038,983 of record CM042014.1, read on the forward strand.
AGTAGAATTCCGAATTGATCTTGTACCCGGAGCTTCTCCCATCGCCCGTGCTCCATACCGTTTGGCCCCGACCGAAATGCGGGAGTTGATGTCACAATTACAGGAATTGCTTGATAAAGGCTTCATACGCCCCAGTGTGTCGCCTTGGGGTGCACCGGTGCTGTTTGTTAAAAATAAGGATGGTACGATGCGAATGTGCATTGACTATCGCGAGCTTAACAAAATTACCATTAAAAATCGTTATCCGTTACCACGTATAGACGATCTGTTTGACCAATTGCAAGGTGCTGACTATTTTTCGAAGATTGACCTCCGATCTAGATATCATCAGGTGCGCGTAAGGAACGAAGATATTGAGAAGACTGCTTTCCGCACTCGCTACGGGCATTATGAATTCCTGGTCATGCCTTTTGGTTTGACGAATGCCCCGACAATTTTCATGGATTTAATGAATAGGGTGTGCAAACCGTTCCTTGATAAGTTTGTTATCGTCTTTATTGATGACATTCTTATCTATTCGAAGAATACAGAAGAACACAAGAGTCATTTGAGGACGGTACTGCAGGTTTTAAAGGAAGAGAAACTATACGCGAAATTTTCGAAGTGCGAATTTTGGTTGAGGGAGGTGCAATTTCTTGGACACGTGGTCTCAATCCAAGGGATTAAAGTAGATCCAGCAAAGGTGGAAGCAGTGATGAAATGGGAAATTCCCAAGACCCCGACAGAAGTGAGAAGTTTTCTTGGACTCGCTGGGTATTACCGACGATTCATCCAAGATTTTTCACGAATTGCAGTACCTCTTACGAAGCTGACAATGAAAGGGGTAAAATTTGAATGGGGGGCGGAACAGGAGAAAGCGTTTGAAACATTGAAAGAGAAGTTATGTGATGCGCCGGTTCTTACCCTGCCAGAGGGAACTGAAGATTTCGTGGTGTATAGTGATGCCTCGAACAGGGGATTGGGTTGCATATTGATGTAGAGGGGGAAAGTGATAGCGTACGCTTCTCGTCAATTAAAAGAACCAGAGACAAGATATGCAACGCACGATTTGGAACTGGCAGTAATTGTATTTGCACTAAAGATTTGGAGGCATTACCTATACGGAACCAAGTGCACCTTGTACACGGATCACAAAAGCCTGCAGTATGTATTCTCACAGAAGGAACTTAATATGAGGCAAAGTAGGTGGCTGGAGCTGATAAATGACTATGATTGCGAAATTGCCTACCACCCCGGGAAAGCAAATGTGGTAGCAGACGCTTTAAGCAGAAAATTTCACGAAAAGAAAAGTCAAGAAAGGTTGATGCAGATAGAACTGAAATCAAGTCTAATAGAAAGAATTAAAGACGCGCAAAAGCAAGTATTGGAAAGAGGTGACTTGAAGAAGGAAAAGCTGGGAAAGGATTTGGTATTTGGAGAAAATACGCAAGGATTGAAGACAGTCAGAAACCGTGTATGGGTACCAAAAGCTGGTGGAATCAGAAAGTTGATCCTAGAAGAATCCCATAAGTCAAAGTATTCCATTCATCCTGGAAGTACGAAAACTTATCGGGATCTCAAAGAACAGTACTGGTGGCCAGGAATGAAGAAAAGAATAGTCAAGTATATTTCCAAATGTGCAACTTGTGCACAGGTGAAGGCGGAACACCAAGCCCCGTATGGAAATACTCAACCACTGCAAATTCCAGCGGGAAAATGGGAAGACATAACCATGGATTTTATAGTTGGGTTGCCAAGAACTAGAAGAGGTCATAATAGTATATGGGTCATTGTTGACCGCTTGACCAAGAGTGCTATGTTTTTGGCAATTAAAGAAACTACACAATTGGAAACATTAGCACAGATATACCGGGATGAAGTTATAAGACTTCATGGAGCTCCCTTTTCGATTGTGTCTGATAGAGACCCACGATTTACCTCAAAATTGTGGGAGGCACTACAGGAACGAATGGGGACGAAAATTAAAATGAGTACAGCCTATCATCCCCAGACAGACGGGCAAAGTGAACGAACCATTTGTTTTAGATTTTGGTGGAAATTGGGACGAACACTTGCCATTGGTAGAGTTTTCTTATAACAACAGTTATCATTCCAGCATTGGAATGCCACCATTCGAAGCTCTATATGGCAGAAAGTGTAGAACCCCTTTGTGTTGGTTGGAAGCGGGGGAGACTAAAATAACTGGGCCGGAAATTGTAAGGATAACAAACGAAAAGATCAAAATAATTCAAGCTAATATGAAAGCTGCTCAAGATAGGCAGAAGAGTTATGCAGATTTGAAGAAGAGACCTTACGATTTGAAAGAAGGTGATCAGGTAATGCTCAAAGTATCACTGTGGAAAGGCGTAGTCAGATTCGGAAAGAAAGGTAAACTGAGTCCAAGATACATTGGACCTTTCAAGATCTTAAGAAGAATTGGTGACCAAGCTTTCAAGCTAGAGTTACCACGTGAACTGAGTGGTATACATGATACGTTCCATGTGTGTTATTTGAAAAAGTACTTTGGAAAGAGTGAACTGGTCATTCCATTGGAAGACTTAAAAGTAGAGGCCCCGAATAAGCTCATAGAAGAACCAGAAGCAATGTTGGAAGTAAGAACCAAAAAGTTGAGAAATAAGGAAATTGATTTAGTTTTGGTCAAGTGGAAGCACTCGCCGGGTTCAGAATTAACTTGGGAGACTTTAGAAGACATGAAGAAAAGATACCCGAATTTCACGAATTACGAAAAGATTCCGAGGACGGAATCCTCTTAAGGGGGAGAGGTTGTAAGAACCCGCGAAAAAGTGTAATAAAATGTAAAATAATCGGGTGTGGTAGTAAAATTTGTCGAAAAAGGGCAATTTGATCTTTTGCCATGCTTTGGACCCTAATGTAAAATATTTTGTATTTGTAGGTAATAATGTAAATATATAAAAAAAACTCTATGTAATAAAAAGTTGTTTAGGGTGCCAAAAATGGAAGAATGGAAACTGGAGGGGTTAAAGTGGAAATATGAAATTATAAATAAGAAATATCTTCTATCTTCAGAAGATAATAGAAGAATCGAGAGGGAGAGCCAGGGAGAACGGGAAGAAAATCATTTCTGGAAAATTCGTGAAGTAAGGAAGCGGGAATCGAAGCATTAGTTGAGGATTGAAGAGTTCCAAAGCCAAATTGAGGTAAGTTTTGTGATATGAACTCATATATTCAAGTTGTGGTGGTTAGTTTTCAAACTGAAATCTAAGATGAGAGTAATCCAACGAGCTTACATGGTTCATATAGCTCAAATCATCACAAGAAATGGATTTCTAACCATAAATGGTGGTTAAATTCAAGGAATTGGGTTTGAGCTCAAGAACCCTAGAAATGGGTTTTGAGACTAAAAATTGATTCTTAATGTTTTGTTAGGCTCTAAGGATCATTTAGGATGCATTAAAACATTCCTAAGTGATTAATTTCAAAAATTGGTATTTTGGTGCAAAATGGTAAAAACGGGAAATTGTGAGATTACTTGAAATTTGTAATTTCCATACGTTAAAACTTGATAAAAACTGAAGGTTGTTGCCTTAGAATGGTCCCATAAGGATTAAGATATGAATTAAGAACTTAATGTAGGGAAATAGTGGAAGTTATAGCTGAAAAATCGTCAAACTGGGCAATGTACTATAGATCGCAACCCGATCTACCCTATGATCGGGCGCGATCCTGCGGCAGAGCAAAAATGCAGTTTAGTTCCCAAGCCCTCTGCCAAGCCAACTTTGATTTTAGAGTTTGGGGTTAGACTTGTCCGTTTAACCTCAAATTTTAAACATAGGTCCCTTATGGTCCAAAACTTTGTAGAAAATTGTCGGAACCGAAATACGACCTCCCGAGAGTACTGTAGCAAAATACGCGTATTTCGGGAAAATCTACAAATTAAAGGAAGCTATTATAATGAGGATTGTAGTCTAATATAACCTGTAATTGCATAGTATAGCACTCTGGTGCTGTAAAGTTGATTATCATATATAAATGAATTGAATATAAATGTATATCTTGTAAATAATAGGTGGTGGTTCAAATACGGATAACCAAGTGAAAGGAAAAGGAGTTCAAGAAGCTAAATAACTCCTAGGTGACTCGAGGTGAGTGTTATGTGGATTTTCGGGTACATAGCAAAAAATGAATTTTATTTAAAATGTTTTGGAGTCAAAGTGGTTTTATGACTTTAAAAGTATTTTATGAAAAATATGATTATAATGTGTAAAGAAAGAAAATCAGAAATACAGTGAACTAATAATGTGATTGGTCCATGATGATAAGTTGCTTAGTATCCGGATAAAGACCACTGCCTGCTGCGGTAGGGGTGGCAATAAGACACTACTGGGATGGTACCTCCCGTCGCGAAGTAGTTGTCTTACCTTGATAGATGAATCAGTTTCATGCTATTGGGGAAGTAGTTATACGGGTGCGTCTCGTATAAAACCTACGGGTGCGCTCGTAGGAATGTACTATCACAAAAACAAGGAATACCTATGGGTGCGCTCATAGGAAATAAAATATTGGAAAAAATTTAAAGAGTAAAATTATTATTGGAAAACTGTTTTGGGTATAAACCCATAATGCTCACGAGACATTATGTCTCACGTATTGTTTTTAAAATGCTATGTACTCAGGTAAGCAGGAAGGACGTTAGAAGAGTCGGGTGTGGGACCGTAGCTTCTGTTATACAAAATGTAAAATAACAGGTTTGAACTGTGGTTATGATGCAAATTTGTGATACCCCGTTTGTAAAAACTTAAATGGTTTGTATGACTAAATATGTGTAATATAAGTTTGAAAAAAAAAAGTGATGTAAAAAAATTGGGGTGTTACACAAAGTTTGTCTTATTAATTAGAGATAGTAAATGATCCAGTATTACAATTGCGTAGTGCGTTATCTGGATAACGAGCATAAGCATTTATTCGAGCAGCATACAATGTTTCCCATTCAACAGAATGTTCTGATCTGTACGCACGCACAAGTCTAGACAAAATAGGAGGCATTGGATACGCTCCTTGTAAATCAATTTTCACATAATGGTTACCGTAAACGTGGGCGATAACGACATATGCATGATTTGGGATGTCTTGCGGACCATACCGAAGTGGGAACCACGTTGAAGAACCACTATTGCTTAGGAAAATAACGATAACACGATATCTATTAGCGATGAGAATAGCAGTGTCGGGCATTTGCAACCAATATTCACGTCCTGCAAAACCCGATCCAGAGAAACTCAACGAGTGACTTATGCGGTTTAAAAGATCACCGTAAATCATGGCATACTTTTGATGGTGTGTTATTAACTCGTTGCGTAGCTCATACCTAATTTGTTCCCAAGAATGTTCATTACCACTAAGAGAAACTGATATAGCCCGAAATCCACAATTTCCATCTCCATCCACGTCTGTAATATGCCCGACGTATGGATGAAATTCGTTTGGAATTTCTTTCATAAGTGGGATTGAAGTATAATTTGGTGGTTCTTGGTTGAAGAATGAGTTGGACATCGGAGGTTCTCGAAATGAATACGTGTTATGCATCTCTGATTCTTCATTTATGTCATGCCAATTAGTATCCATATTATCCAATGTATAAGTTGGTAGATCTTGGTTGAAGAATGAGTTGGACATCGGAGGTTCTCGAAATGAATACGTGTTATGTACAGTTTGAAAACTTGTCATACGATTCAGTTTGAAAAATATCTAGCAAAAATATCTAGCAAAAATACATACCTGGTCAGTTTGAAAACTTGTCATACGATTCAGTCGTTGTATCAAATTGATATAGACAGATATATAAAATTGTTGTACAATGCGAGATATATATATAACGTAAAAAGATTCCAAAACAAAACATCAAATCCGTTTCTTTATAATAATAATAATAATAACAAATTTAATTTAATAATAATAATAATAATAATAATAATAAAGACAATAAAAAACAAAATTGAAATAAAACAAATTAGTATGTCAAATCAGGGGGTATAGTAAGAAATGGGGGTATGTATAGCACTACCCTTTAACATATCTTTTAATTTAATAATTTTAAGCTATATGACCTCTTGAAGCGAGTTAGAACTTAGCATCAAGCTTATAATTGAGTTTAAGTTTAATCTAACACTTTAGAGTCGAACTCACTCATTCTTGATTCGGCTCGTTTCCAGCCTTGATCACGTGTTAGTTCATATTTACGTTTAGTAATATATTAATAGTAGTAGTTGTTGTCTAAAAAATATTTATCACCTCTATCTCCACTAAATCTACAAAAGACATTATAAAATGCCTATATTAATATTAGTAGTTGTCTAAACGTTTTAAATATACAAAAGATAATAAAAGTTTCAAGTCTACGAAAACATATCATCTAGAAAAAAGATGTTATGAAAGTTCTAGATCTACACACATGTTCAATATTCATAGTAGCAGTTGTCTAAAAAGATACTCCTTCCGTCCCAAAATTATTGTCCACTTTGAAAAGTCAAAGTCTTTTTACTTTAACTTTGACCACGAATATCTATGTTTTTGTTATATAGTATTTGACAAAAAATATATAAACGGATAGTTTTTTAAAATGTTTTTCTATTGGTATAATTTTCATCAAAAATAATAGAATACAAACGGAATTATTTAACGACAAAGTTGAAGATGAAAGACTAAAAAAAGTCAAATGTGGACAATAATTTTGGGACGGAGGGAGTATGTATTATGTTGATCCCCTTAATTACACATGTGCCATCTTTGTTTTCTAAACATGTATGTATTTAAACATGAGTTACGATTGAGTCATGCTATTAATTACTTTTCTGTACCTGATAAAGAACAAATCTGTTGCTATCACTACAAATCAAATTAACCCATCTAGTTTGTCGACAATCAAACAATACATATCACTACGACTCTAAAACTTTCAACAGTCATAGAGAGTAATCTCAGCGGCATTAAGAAAATCTTTCACATCAATTACAAAATTATCATATTCCTACCAAACTACAATCTGAAGTGAAATCCAATTTTCAATGCATATAACGAGAAAAAAAAATGAACGAATAAATGGTTGGTTAGCACCATAATAGCATACACAAAACTAATGATAAATATAACAAAAATGGTAAACCACACCATCTAAAGTTCTAAACAGCTCACATCGAAACCGCCTCAGTATCTATTACGTGGGATGTCAATCGTAAATTACTAGCAATATTTTGATGAGCCAGGATTTGAAACCTAGACCTCTTGGGTGGGATTCACACCTCAATCACCAAACTCTTGTTGCGGGGGACTGTTAATGATAAATGTACTTGTCACCATGTCAAGTACCTCCTGGTAGTTATTTGGAATGCTCTTCCCTTTAGTTTCATGTTTCTAGTAGTTTTCAAAGTTTACCACATCGACTTCTTATCGACTTAGAGCCCTTCATTGCTCAACTATAGTCACTTTGTTCTAATGTGGTTTAGAGGTGTATATGTTAATTGGAATAATCACCCAAAGGTGATCTCCTTTCTGTTAATCACAAGAATAAATACAACAAAGGGTATGTGCCATGGGCTGAGCTATAAAAGACTAATAAAAGCTAATCTAAAGCCTAATAATACATGATTAAATACATTAATGTTCCTTTGCGGTTTAAAGGAGAGATACAGACTAAAAATTCAAACTGGATCGAAAATCAGTAAACAATCGAAGGGAAAAACCGTTGGTAAATATGTTGGCATATCGAGAAGAAGAAGGAACATGAAACACTCGAATTGACCGGTAACAACTTTTTGTCATGAATAAAATAAATATCCATCTTAATGTTTTTCGTTCTTTGATGTTGGACCAGATTTTAAAAAAGATAAACCGCATTTACGTTGTCACATTACACTAAAGAGCTAGGTAGCATGTCAGTACACATATGTAGCATGATACTTGCCCACACCCTCATATGCATTTGATTAAGACATGATTTCACTCGTGGTTTAAACATGACCTTTTTATTTGTTCGGGTAAACTTTATGACGATGTCTACTAATAAAAATAAAATTTCTAGACATGGTCAGTAACAAGATTCACTTTAGAAATATACCAAAATAAATCTAAAATTGCGGTCCTACTATTTATTCTTAAGACCACGAATTCATATAATGCATTTTTTTTTAATTTCAATAACTTTCCAAATGCATCAAAGTATGCATCCCCTCCACCAACGCACCAACTACGTTCATTGTCAACATCATAATATTTCGATACAAAATAGATGGACTTCTTTTTCTTGCTAAACGGCCTAAAACTACTACAAAACATAATGCATGTAGATTTTCACTATGTTTTATGATTAACATGTGGCCAACTATATTTTATGGCCCACTACATTTGTCAAGCCCACGTAAAAGTTATAGTTCTCCTCTGTTTTTCGCTAGTTGTAGTCTTGTAGATTCCAAAAATCTTTCATTTCTTGTATAGTGTTTGGGTTTTCCGGCAATACGATGACGCAAGATTCTAAAAAGCATGTTTGGTATAGAGAAATAGGCCATGAGAAAAGGAATTGATATTAATTCTCTTGTTTGGTTGATACAAATAATAAGGAATTGAGAAATAAACCAATTCGTTTTCCATCAAAACAAATCTCTATTTTTAGTAGAGAAAACAAGAGAAAAGGAAATAAAAGGGCACATCGAGAATCAAAAAAAAAAAAAAAAAAAAAAACACGGAGAATTCATCAAAGTCAGGACTTCGAAACCCATGAACGTGGTTCCTGATTTGTTTATTCTTTTTTATATTGGTTAACAGATTGTAGTCGAAAACAAATGTGAGATAATGAGATATTGGTTAACAAATTGTTTTTTGGTGTTAGACTTGACTTCAATTAAACAATTCAATTAATTAAATAATCAATTCATGCTTCCATTCCTATTCATCCTAGCATACAGAGCCATGTGAACATTGCAAAATTCATGAATACTTCTTCAAACCATCTTGTTAATAGTTACATAATTGGACTAATGACGAGGATGCAAATTTATTTCGTTAATAGCACACGACTTTTGTTAATACTTCTAATCCATTATTATGTGTATAAGATATGTTGGACATGGAATAAACATGGTAAAAAACTCATTACCATTTTATTTCTTAACACATCCAAACAAGAGAAATGATTATCAACAACATTTCTGTGGTGATACCAAACAGTGAAATCACTTCTCTTTCCCCGGCTTAATTCTCTTTCTTTGCATTTCCATTCTCTGTTGCAATCCCATTTCTCCATACCAAACGTGCCCTAAAAAGAGTCATGTACATCGGTTCACATTGCCATAGTACTCGATTCCTCGTCCATATTTAACTTTGTTTACAAATTCTCTTTTCTAATCGTTACAACAACTCACTCAAGATTTCACTCTAACGTTTTTTACATTCTTTGTTCTTGCACAAGTAAAGCAAACAAATAAGCAATTTATATACTACATCGTTCAAAACTTGTTTAGGTCAATGATAGATTAGCTGAATTAATTGTGTATTTTCTTTGTTTTTCCTCTAAACAATACCAAACTTGAATGATTTACTTTCTCATAATTCATATTATTTGCTAGTTTATTACAACTTAATCTTTAACTTTGTGAAAATGCTAAATTAACACTATATTTTGAACGATATACGAATTTGAGCAAAATGGGTCTACATTATGTGGTTTTTACATCAAGGATTTTGTATTCGACATGTCAATCATGATTTTCTTTTTACCTGATGACCGAATTAATATAGTTGAATAAACTTAAACTCATAAATGTGATGGAGGGTTCTAAAATGCAACCGTAAACACATTTTTCCCAGAAAAAGTGACTATGTATGTTACTAGTAGGATGAGCATGATGCGGTTTGGTGCAGTTTTAGGCTAAAAGCGTCCCGAAAACCGCATAGATTGGGTTTTTAATTGTTAAAACGGCACAGTTCGGTTTTCTTATTTGGTGCGGTTTGTGGTTTTAAGTATGATTCGGTTTTTATGTGGTTTTGTTCAGTTTATAAACCGCAATAGCTACAGTGCGGTTTTTACATTGATACGGTTTTAAAATCGCAAAACCGATAGATTATAATCATATTTTTTGGGTTTATACCAAATCAAACACGAATGTAAAATGACTTTATGGCGGGTTAGTTGTTAAAGTGCTAAAAGAAGATCAAAATTATGGCTAAAACATATTTGAGAAGACTTAAAATAATATTTATGTGCGAAAAATACATATTTGAAGTCTTGAAACTAAATCTTCGTCTATGTTTGAGACTTAGATTGAAATTGAAATCTGCTTCTTAGCTTATTTTTAATCAACTTTATTTCAAAAAAAAAACTTAAATATGCAATATATATTAATGAAATATTTAAAAGATCATATGGTGCGGTTTTGCGGTACAGATTATGGTATGCGGTTTTTAAGAATGGTGCGGTGTGGTTTTTACAGTGCGGTATATGCTAAACCGTCCCGAAAACCTCTTATGTCTAGTCTGTCGCCTTTTCATCAATTATCTAGAAGGTCGGCTGAAGCTTAGCACAACTTAAACTTCTCTGCTGTCACCACCTTGGTAAACATATCCGCTGCATTCTTCATACCAAAGTTTTTTTCTTCAAGGACAATATACCATCATCAATAAGCTCTCTGATGAAGTGAAATTTCAATAGGATGTGTCTAGTACTCCCATGAAATACTATATTCTTCGTGAGATGAACTGCACTTTGATTGTTACAATAAAGAATGCAATCTTTCTGTATCATACACAGCTTTGATAGGCTGTTCTTCTACTAAATAAGTTGCTTGCCAACCTCTACAATAGCTATACATTCGACTTCTATGGTTGAAATAGTAACACTCTTTTGAAGTCTAGACATTCAACTTTTTGTTATACCCCCATAGTGAATACATAAGTTGTGGCGCTCTTCTGAACATCTACCAAAGTCCACATCTAAAACTATTTCCATGATAACCATTTTTCTTCTAAAACACAAGGCAAGTTAAAAGTGTCTTTCAATAGCATAACAACCCCCCGAATGCTTCTTAGTAGTCTTTCCCAATATTAGACATAAACCTACTGACAAATCTCACCGATTCAACAATATAAGGCCTCATGCATACAATAACATACATCAAGATGTCTACTGTATACACATATTGAAAGTTTTAGATGACTTCCAAAGGTATGCTTTTGGTTTTAACATTTGTCATGTTGAAGTTCTCTATCACTTTCTTGATGTACTTCTATTGATACAATGTTTTAGAGTATATATTACTCTACATCTGACTGTGTGCATGTCATGTATCTTTGTCTAGCTGCTCCCAATTCCTTCAACTCAAACTCTCAAGATAGTTGTCTCTTGTAACACCCACATTTTGAGGCTAGAAGTTTTAAATTTTAATATTTGCATTAATGATTTATCTTAAGAGATACTTTTACATATAATATTTGAACGTGAATTTTTATAAAGTGATTGTAAAATTAAAAACAATTATATTTAAAAGTATATTTTATAAAAAGATAATATTCTAAACGTTATTTAAATAGGTTGCCTTTCGATATAAAGTGATAAAGTAAAAAAATTTTATTATCATAATAAATCTTCGACGTTTTAAAAAAGAGTTTCAATAGAACGTAAAATAGAAATTATATTTGAGACCAAATTATTTATAAAATAATTTTTTTGCTAAAATAATTTTATGTAATAATAAAAAAATATTTTTACAAATCCTAAACTTTTTACTAATTACCAATTATTTATTACTATTTACTTTTTACTTTTTACTAATTGTCATGTACTATTTATTATTATTATTAACATTTTAGTATTAACTATTTACTATACCATTTGTCATTCTTACAACATAAATGTATCATATAACATAACTAGTTTCAATGGAAAATGTATATCTTATACTTATTATTAAACAATTATATATGAATAGTGATTTTTGGTAGTATAAATGCATATCCATGATCACTTTCATAAGTGATACTATTCTATAAATTCTCCCAATTTGTTTTTTTCTTATTCATCAAAGTTCTTGTTTAGTTTATATAAAATGTTATAAACTTTACCAATTCATTGTATGACCTTTCATACCCATACAGTTTCATACCTAGTCGTTAAGTATCAATCATAAGTATTGTTGATATCAACTAGGTGTCTACAAGGTGTTATACAAAGACAACATTTTGTCACGACTATAAGATGATTTATTACTCGAACACATGCCCCATATAATGTATTTTATACTTTAATCTTTATTTTAAATGTTTATATATGTGTATATTATATGCGATATACTATTTTTATTAATCTGTTGCATTCATAAAATAAGTATACTGCTTGCTAATTTTCAATATCCACATAACCTAAATTGTCAATTCAAATTATAATATTTTTATTAATCTGTTGCATTAATCTTCGGATGGATGGGAGGTAAACATGCATGTGTGGACCTTACAGGGGTTTCTCCTCTTGTGAACTTGAGGAATGGAGGTTTCACAGTGAGGCATGCGGCTTTGAAAGCAGCTGCATGCAAAGTGGATAAACACGATAAGGCATGTCGTGAAAATCAACATGTGTTTATCCCTTTCGCTTTTGATACCTTTGGTTTTCTCGCACCTGAAGCTGTGGAGCTACTCAACAGAGTTCAACGGGTTATGCAGAGTACCATCATGTCCCTTAGATCTTTGGATTTTGTTTTTAAGCGTATTAGCTTTGCCATTCAAAAAGGGCTAGCGGCGCAGCTTGTTGCCCGTTTGCCCAACGTCTCTATGTAATACGATTAGCTCTACTTTTGATTTAGTATATTTAAAGCAAATTATATATTCATAGACTACCTACAAGAGCATTATCTGGAATAGTCATGTTTGACGAGGTTGGTGGATCTCTCGAAAGGTTATATAGTCGAAAGGATCCTGCCTCCTTACTATCTTGCTTGTCCATTCTTTATCTACTAGTCAAAATATTGGAATTAATAATGGATTCAAGTGATGCAGTTATACTTTGGGCCTATGTGGTCGAGCACATTGTATGCTCATGTATAGATGATGAATAGCTCGACCCACGATGCATAGTGTCCAACAGTTTGATCGAGAGGAAAAGGAATAGAGTGTTTTTTAGAACATTGACATTTTATTAAGCTAGCAAGAAGCTTAGACAAAACAATACAACTGCATCAAAGGAAAACCCCACAAAAGATTGTGAAGCCACCATATCTAGTTAACTTTGACTCTACTACTCTTATTGTTAACCCACAAACATGCAACATTGGACCCGTCATATTCTGTCACATCGTCGCTTGACTCACAAAATGATAAGTTTTGTGCTTTATATCAATTATGATGTTTTCTTTCGAAAGTTTAGTAAAAAATTACGAATATAATACAATTGTGGCCATTATCATGTGTCATCTTAATTACTGTTTGCAAGTGTTTATGTAAATAAGAAAGTATAATACAATTGTGGCCATTATCATGTATCATCTTAATTACTGTTTGCAAGTGTTTATGTAAATAAGAAAGTGGGGGTCGAATGTAACTAAGGACCTCCCCCTCCCTTATTTTATTCCTTGACTTTCCATTTTTTTACCCTTTGTCCCTATACAATTTTTTCTTTTTACTGTTTCGAACCACTTTTCAATTTCTTGTACATATTCGTCTGAACCTTTTTTTTTTCTTTCAAAATTTTCCTTTTTTACTTCTTTTTCCTATTGTTCTAAAACTTGATTTTGTAGGTGCAAATATATGTGGAGTCCAAGAATGTCTCTCCAAAAGAACTCTTGTGGAGAGAAACGGGACTCCAACATATATACAAACTTATAGGACCGTGTCGCACCAATATGGGATACACTAACACTCTCCCTCAGAGACGTAGGCTCGATGAGGTTACAGGGTGCGAGACGCCAGCTCTGATACCATGTAAATATATATGGAACCCAATATTGTATCTCCAAAAGAGCCATTGTGGAGAGAAAAAGGTGACTCCAACATATATATGCAAACTTATAGAACCGTGTCGCACCAATGTGAGATAAACTAACAATACCAATGTGAGATACACTAACAATAAGAATACATTTTACAACTTATTATTGTTGGTTTTCTTTATACAAGTTTACTTTTTTACAAAATTGTTTTTTAACCTTTTGCCTGTCTTCGTCTTTATGTTTTCTTTTTTTTTTTTTTTTTTCTTTTTTTGCTTTTTCATCTTTGTTTTTAATTTTTCTTTAAATCTTTTTCTTGTTTATATAATATTTTTTCACTAACTAATATATTATTATGTATAATTAAACCTATCGATTGTAAAATATTCTTTTTTCCTAATATACATGTATAACCAGTAATACACAAGCATGCTACCCTGGTTATGTTGATCATTCAAGAGTATCATTTTGGATTGTTTTTAATAGTTTTGGGAATTTGGGATGAAAGGGAGAAGCATGGGCAAAGGTTGTATGGGAAAAAGAAAAAGCAGTCTTGATTTAAATAGAAAATGTGCAGAGGAATTAGGAGGCATGGTTTGTTAAAAGATGAGTTTTATCCCCCGCCGGCAGCTTTTCCTCAATCTTTCAATATTTTATAATAGTCCCCACTCAAAAGAAAATATATACAACGATTGATTCAAGCATTGTAAATATGTTGTTGTTTATAAAACAAGAAAACATAAGAAAAACTTGTCGACTAAAACTAAATTTATAAATGCTATAGTTAATTAACATAAAAACATACAACAGTTGTTTTTTAAGTTTTCTATAAAAACGCGACCTTGTTTTTGAAAGATTACAATTTAAATAACTTGTATGTCTATTAGCAATCATAAAATATAGTGACATTTATTCTAGGTCAGAGGGGTTCCACTTATTCGTAAGAATATTTTAAGCTATTTGATTATAAATCTAATTTCTGATTATTTTTAAAACAAAATATGATGGTCTTGTTAAACGAGAGAAGTTGGATGATAACTCTTGATTAAAAAGATAAATTAAACTAAAAAAACACATTAAAAAATTGCCTTTTAATCTAAAAGAGTAATTTGTCCGCTCAAACTGTGTATAATCCAAGGGGAGAGTAGAAATTGTACGTAATAGACATCTACCATACATATTTTAGAATTAAAAACACATAAATATCATTAGAAATGCAAATCTTAAAACTTCAAAATTGTTTACAAAGTTAACTGTAACACTTATTTGGCGAACTTCTGTTATGCTATGAGTTATTTCGTGTTCAGGTTTTTTCTTATTATTCTTTTTTAAAGAAGAACAAATTTTCTATAAACAGTAATGCTGTTTTATTAAATATTATATATTATTTCAAAGGAATTTTAAGTAATAAATAACATAAAAAACCGATTTATAATCCCACTTATTACGTGCATTGAATCTTATTGGACTTGTTCAAGATAAGAAAAATGACTGGGTAATTTTCTTTTGTGTTTGTCCATATTTTGGTAATTTTTTTTATTTTATATAAATATAACCAACAAACTTATTTGAAGTGTTCGTATATTATCATTATTACCGGTTGTTATAGGCTAGAGCTGACGTGACGTACACGTCACATTATGTAATGATACAGAAGAATAATGAACTGTTGGTTTTGTTCGCCCTTCGGGGTCAACTCGGCGGCTACGGTTTTGTTCATAGTTGGGTAATTTACTTTTTTTTTGTACACAGATGACCAATAAACTTGTTCAAATTATTCAAACGTTACAATTATTATACTTTAAAAAAATGTATATATACTTCTAAAAACGTATATATACTTCTAAAATGTATTTTATATTTTTAAAAACATAAAAATGTGTATTTATACTCCTAAAAAGTGTATTTATCTTTCTAAAAATGCTTTTTGGTTCCATTTTTCTTACCCTTAGTATTTATACTTTTAAAACATATTTGTACATTTTAAAGTATCAGTATGTTTTTACAGGGTAATGAACTGTATTTATACTTATACAACGTGTTTATACTTCTAAAAATGTTTTTATACTTCTAAAATATAAAAAATATGTCTTAAAAGTATAAATACCAGGGGTGAGAAAAATGGAACCAAAATACGTTTCTAGAAATATAAATATATTTTTTTAGAAGCACAACTACATATTTTTATGTTTTTAGAAATATAAAATACGTTTTCAGAAATATTTATGTGTATTTTTTACGTTTTTAGAAATATATACATGTTTTTTTAAAAACATAATAATTGTAAATTTGAACAAGTTCTTGAGTTATTACATTATTTAACATGTACGTCATGTCAAATTTAACTCACAACAATCGGTAGTAAATTCGTTAGTAATATGTATAAAAAAAATTATCTAAATACAGAAAACGAAAAAAAATAATTACTCTCCCGAGTCATTTTCTTGGATAGTAACAAGTTTTTATGTTAATCCGCATACTACAAAGATTTACCGATTTCCTTTTTTTCTCATGAAATAAAACCCCATTTTCCCGAAAAGAACAAACATCCCCTTCAACGTTCCGTTTCCTGTCATCATACCCCAAAAGAATAAACACTTAACATCTCTTTCTAGACCTTCACTTGCATACCTACGATCCGACCTCATTTCAAACCAAAACACCTACAAAAACACACATTACCTTGTATGATAAGACATATTTCGTTTTAACTGGTTATTATGGATACTATGTTCACCCTCCAACACCAACAATTCCACTCTGATCATCATTATCGTCAATCTTTCAATTCCACCGTCAGTTCTAGCAGTTCTAGATCCTCCGCCGATCATCAAACAACCACCGGCCAGTACCACCAACCACAAGAAGAATGCTTCACTACTTTCTTCATGGAAGAAGACGATCTCTCTTCTTCTTCTTCACTGCAACACTACTACACTCCACACCAGTTACAACCCCATTTCCAACACCAGTTTTCCGCCACTCCTACTCCTACTTCAACCACAAGCACCACCGCGACTCCTCCTCCACCGCCGCCCAAGACTCATGGCTTTTCTTCATCTGATACCCACTTTAACTACTCGTCTTCTCAAGATGTCGCTATGGAGTTCTCGAATTCATTCTCGGCCAACGGCTGGGCATCTGATGTGTTATTGGAGGCGGCGCGTGCGGTGGTTGACAAGAACAGCTCGCGTCTACAACAGTTGATGTGGATGCTGAACGAGCTCAGTTCGCCGTACGGCGACGTGGATGAGAAGCTTTCGTGTTATTTTCTTCAGGCACTTTTCAGTCGCATGACGGATTCTGGTGAGTTGAATTACCGGAATTTGTCGTCGGTTTCGGAGAAAATGTGCACATTTGAATCAACTAGAGAGTTGGTGCTTAAGTTTCAAGAAGTCAGCCCTTGGACGACGTTCGGACACGTAGCGTGTAACGGAGCTATCTTAGAGGCGTTAGACGGCGAGACCAAATTGCATATAGTTGATGTTAGCAACACATACTGCACGCAGTGGCCGACTTTGCTGGAAGCCATCGCCACCCGTGCAGATGAAGCACCTCATCTCCGCCTCACGACTGTGATCTCCGCCAGATCGGAGGGCAGCGATGGAATAGAAAGGATTATGCGAGAAATAGGGAGTCGGATGGAAAAATTCGCCAGGTTAATGGGTGTCCCGTTTAAATTCAATGTAATACACCATACCGGCGATTTATCCGATCTGAATTTCAGTCAATTGGCTATTCAATCTGATGAAGCTCTTGCTATTAACTTGAACGGCAAGTTACGTTCCGTTAGTAATAACCGTAGGGATTATATTATCTCGATGTTTCGGAGTATGAACCCGAAAATAGTGACGATCGTCGAAGAAGAAGCTTTTTTGGATGTCGGAATTGATGGGTTTGAATTTTTGAGAGGGTTTCAAGAATGTTTGAGATGGTTTAAGGTTTACTTCGAAGCTCTCGATGAGAGTTTTCCTAAAACGAGTAACGAGAGATTGATGTTGGAGAGGGAGGCGGGGCGGGCTGTGATGGATTTGGTGGCATGCGCGCCGGCGAATTCTGTGGAGAGGCGGGAAACGGCGGAGCGGTGGTCGAGTAGGCTTCGCGCAGGTGGTTTTGGCGGTGTTTCGTATAGCGAAGAAGGCTGCGACGATGTTCGGGCCCTACTGAGGAGGTATAGGGAAGGGTGGTCAATGGTTCCGTCGGAAACGGCGGCCGGAATTTTTTTAATGCGCAAAGAAACACCAGTGGTATGGGCTAGTGCATGGAAACCTGTATGATTGTGACTTCCACTAGAAGAAATAGAAAAAACGGAAAGTGGAGTAGGTGGCACGTGCATGGAATGACGAGGGTTTGCTCTTGATTTAATCTTGTTTGCCAAATTGTATTCATTGTATTTTTGTTTGTCATTATGAAACTTTTTCTACCAAAGTTTTGAAAATTCGTATCAAGTTCTTTTCGTAATTTCTTTAAAGGAAGCTTTAGAAATTTGAAAATTCTGTGTAAGATCACTCCTTCAAACGGTCGACTTTTAGTTTTATATTTTGATACGGAGGAGGCAACAAAGGTTTGAGTGGGAGGCTATTAAACACTCAAATTGGACCGAAACTCAAATAATACAAGAGACGACTATTCTTCGGTGAAAATAACAACATACTAATATCATAAAAGGACATGTAGAACCAGAATGTGGTCGAGAGCCACTTTGTTGCACACAAAGTGGATATTGATATCTATATGCTTCGTCCATTGGTGTTCGACGAGATTAAATGGCAATATGTATATGGGACAAAACACAATCACAGTAAACAAGAGTAACCGTTTGAAAAGGAGTGTGAAGCTTCGTGTAGAAGGTTGCGAACATGGGCGGAACCCTTAAGGGGCCTAGGGAGACCATGGCCCCCTCGTTTTTTAACATGCTAACTTTTTACACTATGAATCTTGAAGAGTTTCAACTGTTTAGATGTGGATTTATGACACAACAAATGTTGAACACAATTTCAAACAGATAAAAAAGATGGAAAAGAACGACACTGAAATAATAACCGGTTATATGATGATCGAGAAAATTAACAAACTGAAACTATTAAAGGGAGTTAAATCAAACTGATTGTCATCATCTCGTCTTAGCATTGTCATAGCTTCGCCCTCACCCGCAACTTTGTTTCTTCGGCGTTGCCTCTCATCTCCGCTTCACCACTGTTTGTCTACTCACTTGGTTAGTCTTTGACTACTGAACTCAAAAGGATGAAGACCACTGGAACATATATTTGGCTGGATTCTAGGTTGTGCTTGTACGGAGAAAAGCTTTGAAAATGGAAGCACACCGTCCAATACAACCTAGATACTTTTATTAGGAAATTACCAAAAATACATCCCTATTTCACTTACAACCCTATTCAAAGTCAATGGTTTTCTATTTGTTGATATTGCATTGTTTTTTGAAAAAATCAAATATGATTGGTTGAAAATGCTTTGATTTTTATTAAAGATGTATTTAGGGTGTATCTTTAATAGCACCCTTTTATTATTAGTTTATTATAATTATAAATAATATGAATATACCATCAATTACTGGTAATATATTATCCAGTTATTAGAAATAGAACACAATAATACATAATATGGGAAGCCGATTTACTATTATGTTGTTACCATTTAATATTAAGTTATTGCTATTTATATTTTTCTATTAATATTGAATTTAGATCTTATAACATTTTTAATTGTGAGTAATCGTGAGTAATCCGCCAAAAGAATCGCTACAAAAAAGCGTCATGTAATGATCCAAAAATCCAATTTTCAACCAAACTTGATTGAGAAAAAACCGAAGTCGAGAGTCAATAACGCCCAAGTCATCGCATCAAATAAACGTCAACGTATATCGAGACTAAAAATAATACCCAAATCGATAAATCTCTCCCGTGCTCCGCTAAAAATCGTCTCTTCGTAAAATTACAATCTGACTCTCGAATGATCATCCTTAATTCTCCCCCTTTTTATGATCGGAACAAGACCATAAAACACAATGTGCGCATAAGAATGTGCTCGAAAGGTGTAAAAATCATGAACTCCCCCTTGACATATGAATAAAACGATAATGACCGAATCATATGGATCAAAGTAAAAAAAAATGCAAAAGATAGAGCTCCGAGTTGCAACAAGCAATGAGCATCTGTAATAAAACTCGTATCCACCTTGATCAGAAAAAACCCAAAAAGTATGACGTCGGCAATAACCAAAAATACCCAACATCCGACTAACAAAATCGTAAAAACTCCGATCCGAAGTCATGTGGCATGTCTACTGAAGCGATAAATGAGAAGTTCTGAAATTATTCTTCAAGATCCGAACTTCAAAAAACGTTAAATTACGGCCTCAGTAATTGATGTGAAAATATAAAACTTCGGTAAAAGAAGGCCCGAACACATATCAATTAAACCCACGGTAAACTGTTGTCTTCTAGCTTTTGGATCTGTGGCCCAATCCGGTAATTTGAACTAAAATTAAACATCATATTCACAGCCAAATTTGATTGAGTTTTGGCTCAAATGTGATCCGATAAGGGCCCAACTTCGGATGTAAACCATCAACGAGACCGACTTGGTATATACGTGTACGCTAGCAGATCATCATTATATCCTCCACAGATATCCAAGTCCCCATTCCTGCAAGCAAAGATATTATGGCCTTCGCCTACACCATCCTCAACATCATATTCGTTTTTGTTTCCTTCATTGGCAAGTCAACAGACCACCGTATCCGAAGCCCTTCGAATCCATCTCTTCATTCAAATTATTTTCAAGCATTTTTTCAGTTGAGAAAAAACTTTCAGGTGTTACTTTTGCATTTTCGTCTTTCATAAGAGAGAGTAATTCGCAGTTCTCTTCGTGTTTTACTCCTTGTTTAATGAAAACCATGTTCTTGAAATTAGCAACCTTTGGATACGTACATGCTAGTTCAACAAGCATTTTGGTTTTATCAACAGAAAATTTTGTGAAGTCATCCGAAGGATCAATAACACGAAGAGATTCTAAAGCTTCATCCAAAGAATCCTTTGTAACAACAGATCAAAGTGCGGTTTTGAAAATTTGGTGAGGTATTTTTCCTCACTTCTGTTGTACAAGATTCAATTTTATTCGAAGAACAGACCGAAGTAGATCTTTGTTGAGAAAGATCTATACAGTCTATTTCCTTAATATCAGAATCAGATTCATAACAATCATTACACACAATATCATCAGAAGTATTATGATTTACTTTAACATTCACAGAATCACTTTTATTCACTGGAGGAGCGATGGGTAGAGAATCATCCATTACTTTTAAAAGATCATTGGAACTTAAAATTTTTTCAAAGGGCACGATACCATGAGCATAGGTTGGATTTGGAATTTCAGCAGATGATACGATAGATTCACATTCATATGAAAGTGAGTTTACATCTTGCAACTTGAATTCAATAAAAGGTAAAAGTTTTTTATGGTGATCTAATGAAATATCAGAGGAATGGTAAATTCGAGTAATAAAAGCATATAATCTTTTAGCTGTTTCACAAAAAAATATTTCTTTGTTTCAATAACACTTCATTATTTTTCATATACTGTTCCCTACTTTCTTCTAAAATATCTATTCGCAATGGACTTTTCTCTAATGCCCCACACATTCCTTCTAGTTTTCCCTTAAGCGAAGTTACTTCCTCCTTTGCCTGACACGCATCACTATTTGCTGAAACAAGTAGTTGATTCATATGCAGACAGTCAGAAGTAGTTTTGTTAAGATCGTTAATAAAAAGTTCTTCTGGAACATTAAAGTTTTGAAGTAAGAGTGATACCTGCTCTGGAATGGTAAGACGAGCATTGTACGATGAGTTAGACCCTTGTGCCATCAAACAGACACCAGTGATATTGCTTTCTTTCTCTTCATCCGAACTCTCATCATCTGACCATATGCCATGGCCGATATGTGTAGCAAACATTGCACCATGAGTAGGTTTACGAATTTCATCATCGTCCGAACCAGATGACCAAATTTGGTAAGTGCCATCACCTCCTTTTGGAGCAACAAGAGATAGACTTTGAGTCTTCGCACGAACCTCTTCTAGTTTCTTCGTGTAGTATGCCTCATCTTTGACTCTTTCCTTTTTCTCATTTGCCTTCTTCAGCATGCAGTCTTTGGCTAGATGATTCTTTCCAAAGCAGTAGTTGCAGTCGTATCCAGAGTCTCCTAGTAACTTCTTTTCTGGTTGAGGTGTTGATTCAGGCTTTGGTTTTTTGGAATAATCAGTAGGTTTCATTGGCTATTTTCCATTGTTGAAGTTTCGATTGAAGTTTGGTTTGTTCTGTGGTCTTTTCTGAAAGTTTCTGTTGTTGTTCGAATATAAAGCCTTCGAATCACCTTCTTCTTCCACTTCGCCTTCATCATCAGCATTAGTAACCTCTTCGGATTCAGTTTTTGAGACAAAAGCCAGAGAGCCAGCATTGGGTAGATCACCAGCTGTCTCTAAAACATCATACTCGTAGGATTTGAGTAGATTATAGAGTTCTTCGAGTGAGTATGAGTTGATTTTCTCGTGAGCTCTCACCATCATGGTGATCTGCTTCCATTCCCTTCGGAGACATTGCATGAACCTAAAGTTTGTTTCATGTGAAGTCTTTAAAACACCATATTTCTCCAGTTCATATACCACATCATTAAACCTTTCGAATGTTTGGTCTATCTTCTCATTGTCCAGTTGTTTGAAATTGATAAAGTCATCAAGGATGTTGTTGACAATGCTCTTTTTCATGACATCAGTCCCTTTGTATCGCATCTTTAATCTGTCCCATATTTCTTTAGCAGACTTGGACCTTCGGATCAGATTGAATGCGACAGGAGGAAGACCACTTTTTAATTCACGCATGCAACGCTTGTCATTCTCAACTTTCTTCTTATTCGCACTGGAGGAGTAGTTGTTTCACCTGATTTCACAGCAAATCTTGTTTGAACATTCGCATTGAATGGACCTTCCTTCAGATATCGCAGCAGATCTTCGTCAGTGCCAGATAAATGATCCTCCATGCGATCAGCCCATTGATCGTAGTGTTCAGGGATGAACATGGGTGTTTTGTTGCTGGAGCCAAGTAAGGCGGCGTAGTTCATTATAACGTTGTTCGCGTTGTAGGCCATTGAAGATTTCAGATCGTTACTGAAAATTATCAAGATTAAAAACTATGAAACACGGAAGAGTGGATTCAAGAACAATTTGAAACCACGAATCAAAGAAAGTAGATTAATCTCAATATCATATCAGCAAACAACCCGCTCTTATACCAATTGTAAAGTCCGGATTTGGCGCGAACGCATAATAAGAACATCATAAACACTCAAGAACAATATAAAACGTGCCGAATGATTCATAGATGTGAGATGATACAAATATTAGGCTCCTAGGGTATAAAAGCCGAGCACTACAAATACGCTCAATATCTCTCACATTGTGAGCTCTCTCCTAATAATGAATAATACAATGACTATATATAGGCAAGCTACACAATAAGATCAAAACCCTAATACCCATATGTCATAGTGGGCCTTCCAAGGCCGCAAGTCATCAGCCCATGGAAAGCTTTGTGCCCTAACATTTCTACAACAAAACAACTTGCAGGATACATCAAACAGATGGTCGTGGTTGTCGGATCTATCAAAGCACTACACGAAGTCATATTTTTGCCATTATATTGTCAATTCAACCTACCTTCTTCCTCTGAGTGTTGGTTCTGTAATCATCTTACTCCTAGTAAACTGAATATCCTAAAATGGAGAGTAAACCATGACATGTTTCCCACGCTAGCCAATCTAGAAAAGGTTGGTATTTGCTCAAACAATCTATGTCGGTTATGTAATGAAACCCCTGAAGATGAGAACCATCTTTTTGTGGATTGCAAAATACCCAAGGAAGTTTGGCAACAAGTTTGTGCCTAGTGGTAATTACTTCCAACCTTGATTTACACGGATACCGACATGCTTCAATGCAATAGCAATGTTTTGAAAACCGGATAGGACGTCGAACCGGCCGTGTTACTGGTTCGATGGTTCAATCGATTCGACCGGTTGAACCGTTCCTAAATTCCGGACGTCATATATATATATATATATATATATATATATATATATATATATATATATATATATATATATATATATATATATATATATATATATATATAATCAGGATCGGGTGAGGACTCCAATTTCGGTGAGGACTGTGAGGACAAATCTGGACCTCTAATCTTGAAAAATAAGTGGCTAAAATTCATTGTGAAAAAATTGACACATGTTAAAAGCTTGGGGGGGCTAGTTGTCTAAAAATTAAAACTAGTGGGTGGGTAATACAAATTAAGAAGGGTAATATACTAATCTGATCGAGTACCCCACCCCCAATTGCGACACTTGTCACAATCTCGTTTGCTAGGTTTTTTTTTATTCCACCAACTTAGTTTTTGAGCCTTAACTTTTTTTTTTTTTGTAAAAAAAAATTCTGAATAAACCAAAGTTCTTAAAATTTAATTCTCTACAAAACAAGCACCATCATGAAAATTTGAAAAAAATATTTTTTATTTTTTATTTTTATAAAAAATCAAAAAAATCAAAAAAATAAAAAAAAATTCTCCAAAAATTATGAAAATTTAAGGGGACATTGTAGACATTATATTAGTAAGTTTGAAAAAATAATTTTTTGAAAAAAAAACGTTTTTAAGTGTTCGTTTTTATATTTTTAAGTAAAAAACTCATCAAAATAGTAAAAAAAACATACATGATCCAAAAATATTAAGAACTAAAATATGTTTAATGATTCAAACTGTTATAAACGAATTATTTTATGAATCAAAACTTATCAAAATAGAAAAAAAAAATACATGATCCAAAAATATTAAAACCAAAATATGTTTTATGATCCAAGATTCAAAATTAGTTATGATCCAAGATCCAAAACGAGTTATCATGCAAAACGAGATATGATGCAAAACGATTTTTAAACGACAAACGTAAAAAAATAAAAAATAAAAAAAAAAAAAAACTGGAAAAAAAACTAAAAAAGTAAAAATAAAAAAACTGGAAAAAAAACTGAAAAAAACGAAAAATAATATTTAAAACAATAAAAAACGAAATAAAAATAAAAAAACCCGGCTAAATTATGTTGTACGAACGTGGGTAACATGTGATTATATCCTCGAGTCCGTATTACGTTCCATGGACGAGCGCCGCATGTGATTACGTCAAATCCAATAATTACATTTGACGTTATTGCCCTTATGGAAATGAGTGGACGAGAATTGTCCTTGCAGTCCTCACCAAAATTGAAGTCCTCACCGGATCCGGACCCTATATATATATATATATATATATATATATATATATATATATATATATATATATATATATATATATATATATATATATATATATATATATATATATATATATATATATATATATATATATATATATATATATATATATATATATATATATATATATATATATATATATATATATAACATAACATCTCATATTATATTAGAAAATAAAATCAACAAGAGGGCCACAAAAAATAAAGAAAAAAGAGGATTCCACATCGTTGAATGTGATTTTTTTCATTTGATTACTATCTCACATCGTTGGCCACAATAAAACGAAGTATAGGTTGCTACTTGCTAGTGTATAAAAGATAGAAAGTTGAATTTTCACATCCCATATCGCCTATGGGAAGATATATTAGAGGCGTGGTTCTTTATATAAAGAGCTACTAGCCCTAGTCTTTAACAAACCAGTTTTCATAGCCTAGTACGGTCGAACCTCAAACCGTAAAAAACTAGTGGTTTTTAGTGGGTCAGGGAGCAAGCGGTTTTTTGAACCAAAAAAACCAGAAACCTTACCGGTTCCCGTTAAACTGGTTCAACCGGCCGATCCGGTCCGGTTTTCAAAAGAGTGTGCAATAGTCTAATAGATTCTAATAACCAAACGGGACTTGTTCAAGAAGTTATGATGGGTGATATGGAATTTCGGCAACCACAAACTTCACTCTTCCAAAGCTAAATCATACTCCACTTTGCAAACAAGATACATGTACTACCACATCTTTGAATCAACTCAGTGAAAAAAGAAAGGCGGCCTTTTGAGATGGATTAATTAGTGTTTTGACCCTGTTTTAGAATGTAACTCTCGATTATAGTCTCAAGTTTCTTTCTATTTTTCTGTTTTGTTTTGTACCTCCTAGCTTCTTATTAGTTTTGCAATAAGTGTTGTTTGCCGTTAAAAAAATACTATCGTAATAGTTATCACTTGCTGATTATATTATGTATAGAGTATACTTTATTCCTTTCTAAAAACAAACACGACGTAAAGGCTAAAACAATAGAAGATGAAGTCAATAGTATCAAAGTGGATCTCCCTACTATCAACGTCAATAACAGATTGTGCTACTTTGTTCCCCACTTATAGATTTTTGGTACCTTTAGTTGCGTTAGGTCTAAAGAGATCTGCTTTTTTGAAAAATAAGGTGACCCATCACCCATGGGCTATAAAACACATGCTACTACAGGATCTTGTTCGAAGATTCCAAAACAACAAGTGGGCCTTTACCTTAAGAAAAATGATTGTACATACAAACCTATTTACTAGGCCATTAAAGCAATATGTTACTATAATTTTATTTTATTTAAAAATTACAACGATCAACTATTTAAAATAGTTTAGTTTAGTTTGGATAAAATCTTTTACTTTTATCTTTTTAGTTCTATTTATGTGTGAGTTTTTATGTAAACCGTTTAATGGTGATTTGTCACCGGTCGGTGAAGACTTCCGGTATATATTTTCTTGATTGACATGTGCATCATTAGCTTTTTAAATTTCTTTACATTATTGTCGCTTTTTTATTTAAAAGATTGATTTATTTATTTAAAATATATTATTTTTACGGTTATCGTATAAATCAATATACAGATGAATCAATTTTTTTTAATTAAAAGACTCATCTTCCTTATCATTATTCAAATATAATTTTTTTGTTTCAAATTTTTAAGTAAAAGAATCATCTTCCTTATCATTAGTTAAATATAACTTTTTTGTTTCGTTCTTCTGCTTTTAATGAATATTTTCTTGGAGATGGTGAGATATAAACATATTTGACAAGTTTTTCAGAACTCAAATTAAAGAAAAAATTATATTCGAGAATACAAGCTTAAATAATTTATTTTAAACAAAAAGTTTTTAAGGTAGCTATTGCGATATTATTTTATGTATTTTAAAAGCTTGCAACTTATTTTATCAAATATTTGTATATAAATAAAAGGTACAATTTTTAATTTCTAGCTTCGAGCTTTCAACTTGTAGCTATCAATTACCATTTGTAAATTATAATCGGAGAACATGGGTAGGAGAACTTTAATACATGTTTATAGCAATAACAGATGGATCAAACCTAATATCAAAAATCATTCCAGCATAAATATTTATATCTAAGTATAAAACATTCATACAAATCATAGTATGCAACATGTCATAACCGTCATGCTATGTAAAGTTACTCACATCAGTTAATGTGCCACGTGATATTTCCGATCAATGATGTGTCCCTCGTCCCCGTAGCTCCAACTACTGTTTAACACCAAGATAAATATGCATACTTAATCATTGAGGCAAACCTAATATCAAAATATCATTCCAGCATAAATATTTATATCTAAATACAAATCATAGTATGCATCATGTCATAACCGTCATGCTATGTAAAGTTACTCACATCGGTTAACGTGTCATGTGATATTTTCGATCAATGATGTGCCCCTCGTCCCCGTAGCTCCAACTACTATTTAACACCAAGATAAATATACATATTTAATCATTGAGGCAAACACCTTAAACCCATGAACAAACTAACTTGTGCAACTGATCAGGAGGTATATCGGCACTATTATACATTCATAGCGTAGCTAACCTAGAACACAACACTAAAACCATGTTCTGAAGTGCTTCAGACTATTTTCAGCCTCGATTTTAGTCTTTTTTTTTAGATACCTTTCAACTTCCAAAGGTACCACAACCTATGGATTCACTCTTAACATGACTCGGGTTAAGATTCACCCCTATATTTTTTACCATTCTTACTAAGGGGCCGTTTGGATGTGCTTATAAAAACTGCTTGTTGGCTTATTGGCTTTTTGGAAAAGCCATAAGCCATAAGTAAGGGCCTCATTACTTATTAAAAACTGCTTATTTGCCCTTTCTTATGGCTTATGGCTTTTCCAAAAAGTCAATAAGCCCATAAGCAGTACATCCAAACGGCCCCTAATATTCTTATTTTGAGTAACAATACATCATAATTATGATTCTCCCAACTTACTACTCGATTTACTAGCCATAAGGGAACATCAATAGCTAAGGTTTACAACCACTTAACCCATCATAGTTCACGATTAATAATACTTCCAAAGATTGAATCTTCTTCCTCGGATGTTTCTTCTTCAGCTTACCAGCTCTAAAACCCCAAGATATCGTTCTCCCTTCTCCTTGAAGCTAAGTTATGGCTAAAGAGCCAAATGACCGACTTGGGGCATTAAAAGACAATCTGTCTAGCCAATTGTCACGTCATTAATGTTATGCATAATGTCGCTAATAATATTGTCTCACAATAGCATCGCTACCTACGCGTGACAGCATCGTTAATTACCAAGTACACCATCACGTCTCACCTCACTATAGCGTCGCTAGCAACAGGTGGTAGCGTTGATGAATACCCTACTGCCTTTGGTCTAATTCAAACATTCTCACTTGTCCTCGTTAGCCAATTCACCCTTCTTTATTTATCACAACTTGAGAAACCTAGTGTTACATCAACATATGGATATTAATATGTTTCCCGAACCCAACATATCGAATCAAACAAGAAGCTCTTAATGAGCTATACAAAGATTATGTGGAAAAGGTCTTTGAGATGAAGATGTTCGATTCGAACCACCAAAATCATCTTTGTTACCACATTTTTAAGAGGTAGGGGTGGGTGCAATGGGGTGCAGCAGGTATGAGTGTGGATGATTCTTAATTTTTTTCAGACATAGTTTCACCTCTTAATTTTTAAAAAGCTTGTGAGAAATTAAGATGTTTTTATTCAGATGCTAACAAAGACACCGAATCTGAAAATTTAAGAGATTGTCTTTTAATTTTTTTTAATTAAAAGACTATCAAGCATGGCCTAAGATAAACAAAATCTTAGCATTATCTTTTCAAACTTAACAAGAAATGTAATTATACGATCACTAGAACCTCAACTAAGATAAATAAAATCTAAGAATTGTATTTTCAAACTTAGCTTGTTACAACTTACAACTGTTATCTAATTTAATTATTTTATATAATATAATCACCTTCCACGTTGAAACACATGTCTAGTGTATTTTGTTGGTAAAAAGAGAAATAAAACAGAGAGCAATTGCCGAAAAGCTCTACCGTCGTACAAACGTGCATCCACGAACCACAACCACCCACTCTCAATCGTCGTAAACGACGGTGCCGCCATTACCGACTCCAACCACTCCTGCTAAGTTCGACCGTCATCCTCAATACACAAGAGCGAGACTACGACCTTGGGTTACATTCCCCCACGTAGGATTTACACATCGAAACTGAGCTGCTTAATCTCAGGTCACCTTCTAAATTCAAAATCCCCAATTTTCTGTTTTTAAGGCAATCAATAATTCAATCCCCATTGATTACGCTGCGGTGGTGTACGAAATTCAATTCAGAAGAGAGGGAAGGAAGAAAATAGAAGGAAAGTTTCCCCCAAAAGAAACCAAATTAAATTCTGAAGGTCAGAGAGAGAGAGGGAGAGTGATCGATCTGCTTCAATAAATCTCATCCCTTCATTGTTTTTCCCTGGAATTCTCTTCGTCTACACTCAACCGAAATGGGTTTCTGGGAAGCTCTTCTCAATTGGCTTCGAAGGTAATCGATCCCCTTCCCTCCACTTTCCGTTTCTCACCCTAAATTCACATAAATTGTGTATCAATTCGAATCTTTCCTTTTCCGAATGCAGATTACGTAGTAATCATGGATTTATTTATTTTTTTTTTTTGTTTGCCTTCATCTTTTTCCTGTTGGGGTTTCGCAATTCTTTATGAATTTCATCCTTGAATTGAAAATTGTCTTTCGATGTCTATTTTCAAGGACCCGCTTTATAAATTATATAAGTTGTTGACATAAATCTCAATTCGCATGTTACAGTCTCTTCTTCAAGCAAGAAATGGAGCTCTCTTTAATAGGGCTCCAAAATGCTGGAAAAACTTCACTCGTAAACGTCGTTGCCGTAAGTACACAAAACCAGTTCTACATTTGTTTTAATCATATCTTAATCCAGATTCTAAGCTAATCATTTCTTGGATCACAATCCACATAGACTGGTGGATACAGCGAGGACATGATCCCTACGGTATGTATTCTTCCAAAATTAATCTCACTAACACATATTAACCTCCCTGAAGAACATCTCGAATATAATAAAATTATAAACTTTCAGGTGGGATTTAATATGCGAAAGGTAACCAAAGGAAACGTGACTATAAAACTATGGGATCTTGGCGGTCAACCACGATTTCGCAGCATGTGGGAGAGATATTGTCGTGCAGTTTCCGCCATTGTGTATACTACTTACTATTCCCAAAGTTCTTAACACGTTGACTTTTTTCCGTCAATATTGACTTTTCTGTATTGAATGCAGTTACGTTGTTGATGCAGCCGATCATGATAATATCAGAATTTCAAAGAGTGAACTTCATGATCTGATTAACAAACCAGCTTTAAATGGTATTCCTTTACTTGTTCTTGGCAACAAAATTGATAAGGCAGGTGCCCTTTCCAAGGAAGCGTTGACTGATCAAATGTAAGACCATTTCCATTGACGAAAATCAGTAATGAATAATGATAAAAAAACGACCCAAAAAGGATTTTTTTAATATTTTTTTGTTTAATTTTTATGGTTATGATTATGGGTTTGTGCAGGGGACTGAGATCGATTGCTGAAAGAGAAGTGTGTTGTTTTATGATTTCTTGTAAGAACTCTACAAATATAGATTCGGTGATTGATTGGCTTATAAAGCATTCAAAATCTAAGAGTTGAAGAAGGTAAAGAAAGTGGGTAATGGTTTCTGATAGTTTTTATGGGTTTAAGTTTGGGATATGTTTACCTGAAAAAGGATGGGATTTTTCGTGTTGATTTGGTTTGCATAGTTGATTTATTACTCTATTTTGATATTGGTTAATGTGTATATCTCGTATGTTCTAGACAATGAGTAAACTTTGCGGGTTTAGTGATTTTTAATCATGTGGTGGTATGCTATTTTTTCTTTATCTATTTTCATAGTACTGATTCTATAAAATTATAAATTTATATATGACATTTGGTATTTTATAATCTAACTTCATAAAGCTTTAGAGAATGCATGCATATTGCTTCTAGATAACTAGTGTTTTGATTATTAAGGTGATGGATGGCGGAAGGATTTATCTCAAGATAATTCTCCAAACATGAAAACTTTAATGGCTATTAACTCTATATATAATAGTTTAAACACCATGAAACTCCTAAATGAACAAGGAAAATAATGAAATCCATATCATGTGTATGTTATAAATGAAATCACTCCTTTATTAACTCGTATAAGGTGAATTGTAATTGGACCTCGTGTAACATTCTCAGGCCCGGGCTTCTTTAACCGATATATATTGTGTTTTAAACTTTAATCCCTAGGATTCTCTTACTAACTGTATTGTCGTTTGTATCGTGAATTACCTATAATGATCATACTTGTAATCGTTTGTATCGTGAATTATACATATAAATGTTAATGTTAAACACAACAATCTATCGTAACAAAATATGATTTGTAAAAAATACCTAATAAGTACAAGTCACCCTAGCAAGTGAAGCCCAGCCTAGCTGGGTGGATGCACCTGGGTTTAGGGATGAGAATCGGTCCGGACCCGGACCGAACCGGACCGAGAACCGAAGAACCGAGAACCGATTTTATAGGAAACGAAGAACCGGGAACCGGACCGAATACCCGGGTTCCGGTTCCTACCGGTTCGGTTCCGGTCCGGTTCCGGTTCCGGTTCGGTTATTCAAGGTAAGAAATGTGTTCGGTTCCGGATCCGGACCGAGAACCGAAGAACCGAGAACCGATTTTGTGAGAAATGGAGAACCGAGAACCGGACCGAATACACGGTTCCGGTTCCTATTCGGTTCCGGTTCCGGTTCGGTTCCCGGTCCGGTCCGGTTCTCCGGTTCAAAATCTCATCCCTACCTGGGTTATATACCCATGTGGTGGAAGGTCTGGAGTTCGACTCCAACTAACCCCATGTGGGGGATTTTCCCTGGTCGGCGAAAAACAGGTGGAGGGGAAAGGCTTTGCGCCATAGGTAATTGCCAACCGCCCTGGGTTGCAAGGTCGAGTACCCTCAAGGTGTTAAAATTGCTGGTTCCAAAAAAAGTACAAGTCACCCTAAAACGTTAGTTTCTAGTAGCAGTTGCAGTCTGCATAATCAAATGATGACCCGATACCAATTATTCAAAAAACATAAAAAGAAATACACCGTAATCTCCTAAGACTGCTTCTTGTTGAGGCAGCCCATTAGACGAAACAAAATATATAACTAAAAGTTGTCTCGGTAAACCTACTTTCATCCAACAGTCAATGCTTCTCAAATTTCCATTCACTTCTAAAGTCACTCAAAAATGTCTCTCGAAACAAGACTGTCAAATATATTGAAAGTCATGGTATCAACCCATTTTGCAAATACGCGTCGTTTTGCAGTTTTTCGCAAATGACATGCCTTTTTCCTAGATGTCATTTGCGAAAAAAAGCGAATGTTTTGGTGCTTGGCTTAAGTTTTGATTATTTATTGAAAAGTGGTAAATGAGATTAACCTTATTTACCTTAAATACAAAAGAAAAAACTATGAAACTTAAAATTCTACAAAAACTAGTCAAACTCAAAAAATATATCCTCAAATACGAAAAACCTAACACAATATTGTCTATGATATTATGTGTTGTACTATTGGTTTGAAACATCCAAGAGCAAGTTCACAATGGTGTAATATAAGAGTAGATAAACAAGAAAGTGACTAAGTGAGTATCAATTGCTGTCACGTGGGACCGTTTAGCATTTATGTTGAAATTCATATAGGATACGTGAAAGATACATCATACATAGACAAAGAACTATAACAAAAACTCTACCAATTGTTTACTATCTAATTACACTCTCGTTCATTTAATACTTCAAAAAAAGAAGTCGCAAAATTCACAAACCCACATATCCACACATCAAAAGACACCTATTTTTTACAACACTCCACATATCTCATCTGGAATCCTGTTTCAATGTCACTGTAGTCTGCACAAGAACAAAATAACATGATCAAAAGAGACCATAAAAATGGAACAAAAAAAATTAGAAGACATGTTATTTTACCAAAATGCGGTTTTCTTCTTGCCCTCATTGCAAAAACTTTCGCCAACTCAGCATCAGCTTCTGCAACCTCTGCTTCCTTTGCTGCCATTTCAGCTTCATAAATAGCAGCTTCTGCTTCTGCAACTGCCTTCACAGCAAAAGCAGCTGCCTGCTGACGTGTCATCTTCTTCATCTTCTCCAACTCTGCATCTATTTTTGCTTTTGTCAACAATGGAGATGAAGTCTTTTTTTCACTCGATTTTGAAGAGCTTGCTGCAATTCTGTACCGATGTTTTACCTGTATTAATCATAGTTTTGTTTACATATACTTTCTATGCAATCAACAAGAAAGCAGTAAATTAATTAATCACCTTAATCAATTTTCTACTGTTTATCAAAGTCTTCAATTCTGCTTTCAATAGTCTTTCAAGGTTTGGAGGTGCTGAATGCTTCTCCTGTGATAACTTTCTTAAAATGCTGAAATTATGAAGAACACTAAATGAATTGAAGTACCTCAATGTATTCAGCAATTGAAGCACGGTTAGAACCAAGTGGATCTTTTAGATTAGTTATGGTATCCAATATAAGGCTATCCAACCTGCAATAATATATGTATTTGTCAATCTCCTTAAGTAACTATTAGTCGTTTAATCTTATTATTTACATAATATAAATGACAAAGAGGTGATGTGACCTTGGATTTTTCATTGGCATCTTGGAATCATCAATTTGCAATGGTGGAGATAATGTTGGATGAGGATTTACGATACAAATTTGCATGTCATGTTCTTCTTCAGACTTGTGAATAGGCTGAGATTTTGCAGATCTGGTCCTTTGACGAGATCCATACCCACTGCCCATGAAGTTCATATTTCTCCATTTATCCTGTTTCAGGAATGAAATTACAGTTATGGATATGTATGATACTCAATTTGATCTGCAAAATTCAATCGAACCTTAAGATCCACATTGGAACGCGTATGCAAGATAGAAATAAACTCTGAGTCTTTGAGAATTGTGCTCCATTTGCCTGGTCCGTACTTCGCTATTCCAGCTTTAAGGGCAGCTTCCTCTTCTGATGTCCACTTTTGCTTAGGTACGCCCATTTATGCAGTTCCAAAATCTTCCCTACGATAAGTTTTACAGAAAAAACTTAAGTCTGCAACATCAGAGAGAGCATATATTCAATCTCCATGTTTTATCGAACAATCCAAGACGGAATTATGCATGAGAACGAACATCGTAAGCAAAAATGACGACGTCACACAGATTTACGTCACTTTCAATCGTTATTCATTCATAATAAAACTAGGATTCATAATATTAGAACTCATAAGTATACAACGGTTCAGTGTGTTTACCGGTGGCAAACAACGGGCGTTGAAGTCAGAAACGGGAAGTTCAACTGAAATCTGAGACAGCGACGTCCGTTTGCTAAATCTGATTCGAACCCTAAAACAGGGGTCAATCAATTACAGAAAGCTGTAACAAAGTTAGCAAAATATTGCCCTATTTGATCCGCTTCACCCGCCCTTTCCTGCTTTACCATAGAGTCTACAAACTTGTAATTTCATTGTTAGTCCATCAAGTTAAATGTTTATTCACTTTCACCCCAATGCTTTAAAGTATTGCAAACTATCCCATTGTAAAATATATATAACTAGTATTCGGACAGTCCGCGCGATGCTGCGGAAGCCCCGTATATTAAAAAAACGCAGCTCGACAAAGATAAATTACGTAAAGGACGAAAAATGTAACTTTAAAATATAATAAGGGATTGGAATCGTAACTTACGAAATACCAATAATATAACTTTATAATAAATAATGTGAAAACAATTAATTCAAAATTAGTTGAGGGGAAAAAACGTAAATATAAAAGTTTACTATAAGAAGAATCAAAATTGTTATTTCCAAATCAAAACTTATTTACAATTTGTATCCTATATTTTACCAATAATACTATGATCTGAATTTAATAATAATGGTTCTGGAGATAGCAATACCAAATGAATAGTACTGTTCTCCTCACAAACGAAATTTGCTAATTAATATATATATAATTATATAATTTCAGCTTTATAAATTCTAGAAAATGTTGTTGAGGTCTCAATCTTGATCTTGATTTTGAAATTTTACAATTCCAAAGTTTTCACATCCATTTCTTGATCCCTAATCTCATTGAGATCTTGAGACTTTCAAGTGTTTTTTTTTCAAAAGCTCTTAGACTATTCGGTATGGAAGCGGTGAACGAGGGGCGGGGTTCAGGTGGACGCCATCACCGCACGGGAACACCGCCCCAGTTGGGGTGTGACCTGCGGTGATGGCCATCGCAGGGGGTTGCTTCGTGTAATACCGTAAATTTTAATTTCGATAGAATAATAGAAACTTTAATATAAACGAGCTTAGATAAGTTAAAATATGAGTTTAGACGTTTAAAATTCAGTTAAGTCAACCGGGTCGAGTTGTTGCAAACCGGGTCGAGTCAAATCGAAATGAAAATGAGAAAATAGCCAACCCGGGTCGTGTTATTGAGCCCGGGTCGTGTTCGAGTAGAACCCGGGTCGGGTCACAGAAACCGGAGCGGGTTACGATTGGATTTTGACGAAATGAAGCATGACAAAACCCGGGGCGGGTTGAGCAGCCCGGGTCGGGTTGCGGGTAAAACCCGGGGCGGGTTTGACAGCCCGGGTCGGGTTACGCGCAGATCTGTTTCCTTTTATACGAGTTTTTCCTCATTTTGGGTTATTTCTTTTCCGAGCAAAACCCTTAAAAACCCTAGAAATTCACTCCCAAGCCTTCTAAGTCGAAATTTAAGCCGATTGATCACGATTTGAAGCTAGAGATCAATACTTGGAGTTTGAAAGGTAAACCTCTTCGATTTTGGTTTCGTTTCAACCGTTAGATGGTTTAATTTGGAGTAGTTTCATGTGATCTTGATGAACCACCGGTGAACCACTGATGTTAGAGTGAAATTGTTGGATTATTAGGTGTATAAAGGGTTCAAATCTTAGACCCAAGTTAAGATTTTGCTTGTTGTTGTGTTCATAAGCTTAAATGGGTCGAGGTGGTGAAGTAAAGAGTTATAGCTAGAGGATTATTACTGATTTTTTATTATAACTTCACCATGTGATTCAAATTCCTGATTTTGTTGATATAAATTGTAAATGGGATTATTATGAGATTTGAGTATTGAGATTTAGCTGTTGTGTTACAGCTAATGCTAGACAGGATCATACGCGAGGTTCAGGAGTTCCACATATTGATTCAACCTCAGGTGAGTAGTTAATTGTTAGAAGAATCATGCTTGTTGATATGTTTAATACAGATAAGAAGTATGCTATGTTTTGATTGGTTGAGTATAACCAAATTTGAGTATATGGAATAAAGAGTTATAGTGTGTATATCACACTCGGGACTGAGATAGTCCGTTAAGTTTAATTAAAACGAGAATTTGTTTTAGACTATGGTGATACAACCAAGTCTAGCGATCAGGAGTCCGGTATGCGCATTTTGGGAGTTTCACTTACTAAACCAATATCAGGTGAATACATTTTAGTATTTGAGTTGAGTTATACTTGTTTATGCAAAGTGTATATGTTTTTACAAGAATATCTATGTATTATGCTGTTATTATGAAGATTGAATAATAAAGAAATATCGTTATCCATGAATAACAAACAATGAATTTGATATGAATACTGAGTAATAAAGATGAGTAGATGTAACACCCCTTTTCTCAAACCATATTTAAAATACAAATACAGTTTACGTTACAAACATATTTTGCAAATCGTGACTATAAAATAGCCACTTAATTTTTTTTTTTTGTTTTATTTTACAAACTTAAACTCGAGGGGTATTACAGACTCAATACAGATAACTATAATTTAAACTTACAGTGTACAACCGGTCCCAACTGCAACCTTCGCTCCTTTCACCTAAGTACATAGCATTTCAAAAATAGTATACATGAGACATAAAGCCTCGTGAGTAATATGGGTTTAGACCCAAAACTTTTCTGTACAAAACTGGATATATTAAAAGTACATTGCTCAAAACTGATTTATAACATAAATCTCAAAATATATTTTCTTCTTTACTTTCAAACTTTAAAAAAATACTTTCGTTCTTAAAACTGCTTCCTTTCTCATTTTCCTGTGACCAACTGAAACTTATGAATTAAGTTATTTAATTCATTCAACTAGCTCCCCTCGCGGAACAGAACAGATCTGTCCACTCGGTTATGCTCATTCTGTCTCCCCTTTGTGACTTGGAACAAATTCAAGCACAAGGGTATGCTAAGCTAGACGACTACTTCGCGACGGGAGGTACCATCCCAGTAGTGTCTTCTGATCCCCCGATTATGTGGGTGATCCTAGTCCGGACATCTGGCTCATACTTCTTACTTTCTTTAGTTCTTATTTCATTATATCTCAAATTGGTCAAAATGGGACACAATTTGTAATAAACTAAAACTCATAAACTTTGTAACTCTTTATCAAAAATATTATCAAAACTAACTCCAACAACTTTAGTTCACATACGGAACTACTTTCAAAATGCTTTATAAACTACACTGCTATAGAATCTGCTTTAAAATACTTAGCCCTTGTATAGAGCTACTTTAAAAAAACTATTTTCCAAACTTTAGTATCTAAAAGTATTTGGAAATCTCATTTTTCTGAAAATATCATTTTGCTATGTACTATAGAAAATCCTCATAAAACTCACCTTGACGTTGTTACAAGTCTCTAAGCTTCTCGTATTCCTTTTCCTTTTCCGTGCTCCACAACGTTTGAAGCACCACCTATACATGTATTATATATATAAATACATAATATAATTAACTTTATAGTTCTAAAGCTTCATACGTCTCAACTCTAGGTTATAATAAATGTATAACCATTAACACACTCGTTTTATCGTTTTCCCCGAGATACGTGTATACTGCTACAGTAATCCCGAGGGGTCGTATTTCAGTTCCGACTCTTTTCCATGAAATCTTATCCCATATTAGACTTGTGTTTCAAATTTGAAGTTCATTGGACAAGTCTAGCTCAAATTCCAAAAATTAAGTTTTGAAGTAAATAGTGATTTTCGCCACTGCCGCTACAGTGACTTTTCCGCAAGGTCGGATTACGGATTTGACCATTCCCGACATGTTCTTATACCATTTTAGGGTTATGGCTAAAATTTCAGGTCAATCGGACATGTCTAGCTATAGTTTCTAGCGTTTGGAATATTTGAAATTTTTAACAAATTTGGTCCCTGTCTGAAGGCGCACTGCGCCTGGCTAGGGGCGCACTGCGCCTGGGCGCACCCCGCCCTGGTCCTGGGCGCACTGCGCCTGGCGCCTGGGCAGTGGCCTGATCAGTCGCGATTTATGCACTGTAGCACGCAGTTTTCACCCATTAAGCACTTATTTCAGTTCTTATTCGTATGGGATTTGTTCTAGGACTAAAACCCTTGACTAATAACACATTTTAAGCCATTAAAAACACTTTAATAGATCAATTGCAGAAATTAAAGTTCTTGGCTAAACTTGAAAATTCTCAAGAATAGCATTCTACTTTCATGTTTTTAAGTTAAGTTCTTAACTAATGGCTTATTGGAAGCATTAGCTACTTAACCCACATAATTTATAACTGCAATTGCAGTTTCAATTCCATCCAAAGACCAAATGAAGAACACACCCAAAAACTAGGTTAAAGCAAAGGAGTTCTTACATTGGAATCATCAATTCCAACCTTCAATTCCTTGCTTGAACTTCTAGTAATTCTTCTTCCCTCTTGCTCTCACTAACTCTCTCCCGTGACTTCTGAAATGTTCTTCAAGCTTCTGGAGAATGAGAGTTTAACTCTCTATTTTATAATTAAGTTTTTATAAAATAATTACATTTTGGTCCATAACTTCCAAATTTCTTCACAAAGGTGGTCCAAGAGTCATAACTTGATCATTTATGCCTCATTAACTTCCAACTTAACAATTTCTTGACATTTTTTGTCATTTTCATGTCAAATGACCATTTTGCCCTTTTCGGCCATTTTTTACTATTCATGCGGTAAAACTTCAAATTTTTCATAAACTTTTATTTCTTACATTATAATTTCACAAATACATATTATTACACATAATAATCGTTCAATGTGGCAAAAGACGGTTTTACCCTTTTTTGACTTTTTCGCGGGTTCTTACAGTAGATGTTAGAGTGGATGCGGTTAAGTGTCCTTGTATTGATTGTTATAACCATAAAAATTACTATGATTAAGTGTAACTTGTTTGTG
This sequence comes from Cichorium intybus, assembly GCA_023525715.1. Classification (NCBI taxonomy): domain Eukaryota; kingdom Viridiplantae; phylum Streptophyta; class Magnoliopsida; order Asterales; family Asteraceae; genus Cichorium; species Cichorium intybus. Next base: position 32,078,672 of record CM042014.1, read on the forward strand.
ATCATGAGTAAATACGAGAAAGTGATCGAGATTATGAGTAGTACCGATTGTGGTATGTATTCATGAGTTGATGTATGTTAATTATTAATTGTCAAAGTAAGTTAATGTGTTGCAGGTTTCAGATAACAAGAGGAGATGGTTACTTGCTAGTGAGAATAGCAAGAGAGGAATATGAGGATGTTCATTGAGAATGATTCGTGGAGTATGATTAAGATTTACTCACTAAGCTTTTTATAAGCTTACACTTGAGTGTTATGCTGTTTTGCAGGTATCTATAGCTGTGATAGGGGAAGACATATGATAAAGAATGATGGACAAGTTTAGAGCCTGTCCTTAGCTGAAGTAGATTAAAATTGTAACACTTGGTCATCATATTTTTGTAAGGACCTTTTTGTGTAACTATTGTAATGATAACATCTTGATCCTTGGTTTGAGTACAAATATACCCAATTAAATGAATAATTCTTTGAAAATATTTGGGTGTACTTTGTATGAGAAACCGGGTGTTACACTTCGTCGCCCGGTGATGAGTTTAACGTTTACAGTTTTGGTCCCTGGATTTATGGTGGATTTTAAAATTAACCCCCCCCCCCCCCCCAAACGGCTCCTTTAACGGTCAATTAAAAAAAATTTACATTTTCCAACTATAAATACCCATATTCACACACAAAAACTATACATCTCTTTCTCACTAAAATCCATTGTTTTTACATCTATTTCTCACTCAAAAAATGGTTGCCGTCGGTAACGGAAATAATCGTCGGGTATGGGCTCAAACTCACGAAGCCGCTTTGGCAACCGCGTGGCTCAACGTAAACGAAGACTTTAGAGTCAACGGCAACGACTACCGTCCATTTTGGGAACTTGTCAAAGAATCGTTTGAAACTATAATAGGCGTAGTTAATTATGCGAGTAGGGATCACCTTTCTTTCAAATTGAGGAATATGTCACGAACAATAAGTAAATTTCAACAAATTTACTTAAACATATGGGGAAACTGCCAGCCCGGTGCAACTGACGAAGAGATCCTTCAGGAAGCCCAAGCACAGTTTCGGGCGACATACGACACAGACTTCCCGCACCTCGCTGCGTGGAATGTTGTGAAAAATTCACCTCAATATCGTGCAATTTAATTATCGCATTTAGGTTTTAATTTCTCGTTTCTACAATTTTAATTGTCGTTTTAGGTTATTAAATGTTCCCATTTGTAGGATTTTAATTATCATGTACGTTTTTTTATTTTGCAATGTTATGTTTTTAATTAAATGTTAGTTGGTTAATTTAATGTTTTTGGTGGTGAAATTAAATTATTTATTTATTTAAAATAAAAAAGTGAGTGGTTACCATTTCCTAGGTTTGAATGGGTGAGGGGAAGGTGATGGGAAGGTGAGGTGGAGCCTACGTGGCACTCCAACCCCTCACACCAAGGGGTTACCATACCTGTTAGTCTTATTGAGTTCTTTTGTCTGCGGACGTGCAAACGTTTTTTCTTTATTTGATGGGTTATAAAAATCTATATTGATGTTCGTTTATTGATTTATATAAATGTATAAAAATAAAATAGAATTTTACAATGATACAAAAGCAAAACTTGGTTATTATTTAATAAAATTATTTTAAAGACTTAATCGCATAGGGTAAAATGCATAATTTTAATCACTAGATTTTTTGAAAGACTTAATCGCTAAAAATTGTGAAAATATATTTTTTGAAAGACTTAATCGCTAAAACTTGTGAAAATAGATTTTTTGAAAGACTTAATCGCTAAAAATTGTGACATAAAATGTATAATTTTAATCACTAAATTTTTTGAAAGACTTGATCGCTAAAAATTGTGAAAATAGACAAAATAAAGAAAGACGCAGTCTTATTCGAAATTAAAGTACTTGTTTTCAATAAAACAAAAAATATATACTCATTTTCAATAAAAAAAAACTTAATTTCAATGAAACAAAAAGTATTAAGAGTTTAAACTAGAATTTTTTTTAAGTAAAAGAAGGTTTCGTATGCATTTATCCTAAATCTTTTTGAAATTCCACTTTTAGGACAATAAATTTGATTATTTTAAATGGAAAAACAAGGTAACAACAAATTTATTTTTTTGGATAAGTATGAGGCATGTAAAGTGATTAAGTTATATAAATTGCATAAGGTAAATTGCATAAAATTCGCTAACTTTTCCAGATTTTTCGATTTTGACACTATGTTTTATTTTTGTTATTAAGTTATTATGTTTTCTGAAAAATTGCAAATTTGACCATATGACCTGGTAACCTGTTGCCATCCTGTCATATGGTCATTTTCGCAACTTTTTGGAAAATATAATGACTTAATTGCAATTTTCTGAAAACATAATGACTTAATTGCAAAAACTAAAAATACATTGTCAAAATCGAGAAAATTGGAAAAATTAGTGACTTTTATGCAATTTACCCTTAAAAAAACTTCTATTAGTTTATAAAAAGTTTTCAATGAAATTACATTACGTTTTTTGCTTTGTATACATTTGTAATGTAACATAGTTATGAAGAAAAATGAAAGTATGTTTAACATTGCTATGATTGAAAAAAAAAACTAATAGTATCGCTTAAATTTAAAAATCTATTTCTATTAGAAATAATTTTACTTTTATAATTAACAATCTCTAGTTTTTTGTTTTTTGGAAACGGCAAATATTACATTACACCTATTCTATACTTAAACCACCTAATCCCCTAATGGGATTTAAACCCAAGACCTCAAGAAGGCCGGGTATACTCCTGTGCCGCTGGACCATTAGGTCTTTGGCAATCTCTAGTCTTTTGTTAAAAATTCAATCGTTACTTTAAAAACTAGAAACGGCTTAAAGCATCTTACATTTCTATATTATTAGAGTAACTACAAAATTAAAGACCTCATTATGAATTTGTATTTTTAGTAGTGGTATGTCGTTTGTGTCATTAGTTTTTACAGAAAAACAGTTGCAAAATTGTATATTGCACTGCCAAATTATTATTTTTTACTAGGAAATATATTTTTAAAATTAACTCTTATGGTTAATGACAGTTTTTAAGTTTAAAAAAGTCAAGTTTTTAAACTTTAGTTTTTTATGTAGCCCACAGACTTCAATGAACAACATTTTTTTTTTTTTTTTTTTGGTGCAGATTGTAGATGTTTAGACAACATATCTTCTACATATACGATTTGCATACCGTAAACATTTAACTCTTAAAACAATAAACAACTTAGTATAAGTCAACAGTCTTTCACTATAAATCCTAGAACAAGATTCAAAAATCAACGCATGACTACATCTATTCTAAACGAAGTTGGCTTGTTCCTCCTTTTATGATACGATTTGTTCTTCACTTTTGACGTTTTGAATCTACATTAGTCATTTGCTCTTTACTGTTTTAAAAGAATTACTGTATTATAAGTTATTATAATTTGCAAACCAGTAGATGAATATGCATCTTTCATTTTTCTAAGTTATTAGGGTGCGTTTAGTTATGGAAATTTTTCTAATTTTCTAAGAAAAATGAAAAGGTAGAAAACACGATTGGTTAATCAAATTTTCCAGAATTTTTCTAGAAAATGAAATTTTTCCGTTTTCCAAAATTACAAAAAGTTTGGAAAACTCAAAATTGTTGTTTTCCACAGTTTTCTAATTTTCTAAAACGCGTTTTCTAATATTCTAAAACGGAAAATGAAAACACAATTAGTTTAACCAAACGCATTTTCTACTAAAAATGAAAATGCAACTCCCCTCCATTTTCCAAAGACGTTCTCTAGAAAACTGAAAACAGTTTTTCCGCAACCAAACGCACCCTAGCTATTTTATTTTGTTATTATCTTCCGACTCTAATCTGATCTTTTCAGTATGATCTTGCAAAACGGAAAGTGATGAAAGCGATTACATGAGATATCTCGATATTAACAACCTTGGTTCCGTCATTTTTATCACAGCTTTCTTTAATTTTAAGCATCATTTCAAATTGATCTATATCTTAATGAATGGAAAACAATTATGATATGACATTTAGCTTTTCTCCTGTTTATTGATGCTCTCTGTTTTTCATTCAATAAAACATTTTTACTGATTTTAATGTAGAATCGAAAGATGGTATTGATGCATTATTTTTCATGTTAAATTAGATAGTTTTAAATAGTTAGATTTATAATTTCGGTTCTAAACTTATCACTTGTGTTTTAATATTTTATTACCGTATACGGATGAATGAAGTTGATTGGACTAGTTTTTACAATGTTGCATGTTTGTATTAGTTAATGTTAGGTACTTGGACCTATGGTCTTCTTAAATTTGAAGTTTAACTTTAAGTATTTTAATGAATGCGTTCTAATATCTAATCTTTGACATAAATTATTGCTCATACAGAACAAGCTAATTCAATGTGGTAGAATTTTTCAATGCCAAATCGATTCACATTCTTACAGAATAAAAAATATCACAAAAAAGATTTTGATCTTAGCATCCTTCATTCTATCTGCTAGTAAATTTACAAATTTGGTTCATATGCTATATTGTATTTTCCGATTTAGGTTAAAAAAGTAGACTTTTTATCATCTTATTGCATAAAGTTTTTATCCCAAAATCATTATGTAAGAGGTAAATCAAAAAAAAAAAAAAAAAAAAAAAAATCATCAGATAAAATTGTTGGAAGTAGTCTTTAAGAAAAATCACTCGATCACCCAAATAACACATACAAACTTACATTCCCTTATTATAAATAACCATATTACAAACATTCCCTTATTTATGAGAACACCTCCCAAAAAACACATACAAACCTACAAACATTCTCTTATTCATGAAAACTCACTCGATCTACAAATCAAGAAAACATGCTATTAAAACGGATCCCACTGGTATCGGGTAAAAGTTGCTTCATATAATACTTGGATCCACGCGATAAATTAATCCTTTTTCTCCTTTCCTCAGGTATAAACTCAATCGAACACTCTGAGAATCCCCGCCTTACAAACCAATCTGCTGTCCGTGTTGTCAGCAAGAACAGCCTCTGAAGTCCCATTGAAGATGCTTTCTTCTCAATATAATCTGCAAGCTTCCATGTGAGTTTTTGTTCTAATAAGCAAAAAAAAAAAAAAAAAAAAAAAAAGTTAAAGTTGTACCGAGTAATTTGTCCCCCTGTCCTTGTCCCCTACAGTCAGGAGAAACAGCAATGGCAGCAACCTCACCACACTTTTCTTCAAAAAATGGAAACAAAGCAGCACACGCGATGATTTGCCCTTCTCTCTCAACAACAATGAAAGAATCCAACGCTTTAAGTAGCTAAAAACAACACAATGTAGAATAAGTTATTGAAGAATAAATTTAAAACGGTTTATGCCGGATTTAGAAACCAACTTACAACTATCACCAATTTTGTCCAAAGTCACCAAAAGTTCAAATTGTGTCCACTTGGTCACCAAACCACAATTTTTGTTTTAGTTATACCATTATGACCTGCTATTGCAGTTAAACCGGTCAGTTATCCTATGTGACATCCATGTTGGAGAGTTTTGCTCAAAATATGTTCACACAATGCTGACATGGCGTGAACGCCATGAGTGCCACCGACATAGTATGAACAAATATTGCCAACATGGATGTCACGTAAGACAAGTGACTAGTTCAACCCGCAATAACATGTTACAATGGTGTAACCGAAACAGATATTGTGGTTTAGTGACACAAAACACACAAGTCGAACTTTGGTTTACTTAGAGACAAAATTTTTAATGGTTGTAAGTCGGTTGCCTAAATATGACATTAACCCAAATTAATATTAACAAAAAATAAAGAGATTGCAGTAGTGCTGCAAACCTCCTCATCGGTTCTTTTGACCAAAGTTCCAGAATCTTCTAAAGGTTTGAAAATTTGTCTTATCCCCGGAAGATCCTCCACTTTTCCCATCCTCGTACCTTCATAAAGATCACTAAAAAATACCAAAAAAAAAAAAAAAAAATTAATTCTCACCTTATATCTTATGTTTCATATGTATAGAAATATTAAAATTATATACGCATACCTAGCCACCATCGTCCCTACTCCATCTCTTTGAAACAATTCCTTCAATAACACTCCCGCTATATTCCCATCTAGCAAATGAACTCTTTGCACACCTCCCTAATGAATAGAAAATAAACAAAATTAATAGTACTCATTTACTTAATTAAAAATAAATTATTCATTATTTAAATAACTTACCCTACAAACAAAAGCTGCAGCAGCCAACTCAGACAAATACCCGTTTGATCTACTCAATCTCTCTTGGCCTCCAATTGCAAACCCTTGTTCACTTGACCACAAACCATTTCCATTATCAAAACCAACACCATTTTGAAACGTTGCAGTATACTTATCACTCGATGCCATTCCATTCTGTGGGACAGGAATGGAATTCCCATAAAAGGGATTCGAATTGGAATTGGAATTGGAATTGGAATCTTCCTCACCAATTGCTTTTACGTAATTAGCAGCAATCTCACTTTGTTTAGCTCGTCTTCTTATCAACATGTCAGCATCTTCAAGAGTCAAAAACCTAATTAACCGACCCCATTCATCCAAAATTGGACCATCTATGATGCATATAAGCTTTTCTGCTCCTAAAGCTAATGCACAAGCTGTAGCCACTTCATAAGTACTGCATTATTGAAAGTAAGAAAGATTAGTAACTGTAAAATTTTCAGTTAGGTCATGGCAAACAGTAAAAGGTACCTATTAGGCTATTAGTAATTAGTAAATCCAATTTTACTATATAGCATACTTGCAATTTAGTACACCACCAGAACTTGAATATCCAAGGTTGCTTAAGATGACAATGGAATCATTATCGAGCCTCTCACGGATCCGATGAACATCAATTTTCTTTACTTCACCTGTTGCTCCATAATCAATGCCTTCAACAACCCCTCTTTTCTGGAAAATTTTACGAATGGATTGATTTACAGCAATAATTATCACATGGAAACATATGTTTGAAGAATGAAGATAGAAAGATTACCTTGGCTGCAAGAAAATTACCGCTTGCGACACTGACACTGTCATGCCATCTTCTGTTTTCTCCATGTCTGCGTATGCTGCATAAGGATGGTCCGGGGGAGAGTTTTGCTTCGATCATTAGACGGATTCTTCCAGCTGAATCCATGGCGGCTTTGAGGGAATCGGAGTCTGTGATTCTGTATCTTCCAACATACTTAGGTTCACGTCCTGTTATATGGATTCGTATCAGAAATGTTTGTTAGAGAAGGCTAATTTTGACTTTTGAGTTTCGACTCACCCTTCTCCGCTAGAAGCTGGTCAATTTGTACATGTGTCCCTGGAACAAGAACAAATTTGATTCCAAGGCCGTGAAGGAGCGAAATATCCTGCATACAGATCGATTACTTTAGTTTCTTCGTTCTATTATTAATTGAATATCACATGATTAATACTTGCCATTAAAATAGGATCCAGAAGAGAGCTATCGAGAACTTCAGCTGAAAGAAGAACAACAAACGTGCTGCCACGATGGGCCGTGAAATACGGCCAGGCTTCCCGGAAAAACGTCACAAAGAGCTCGTCCTTAATAGCATTAATGTTGGCTTCGTCGGCGGGCTCAGACTCAATTTCGCCCAAAACATTACACGTGCTGAAGGAAACCTTCTTTTTGTTGAAGCTTGTAACGGAATTGAAGACCGGCATCTTTACCGACCCAGTTATGAAGCATCGGTAAACACTTGCCGGCGTACTAACAAGGTTCGAAGTAGCCGTTTGACGGCGCAAGGTTTGGAGGGAGATGCAAGAAGTCGAAGATGGAACAGCCATACTAGAGCTAATCGCAGCTGTGGACGTTATGAGAGGATGGTGGGGGTTGTTGGAGGGGCTGCGAAGGAGCGGTGCCAAAGTGACGATATTTTGTGCTTTTGGTGTAGACCCCCACGGGCCGCCGCGCCGCTAGGGTTAGACGCCTAGACGGTCAACAAACAGGAAAGAATCCAAAATTCGGGTTTGAGTGACAAAGAATCAAAGATGATCGACTCATAATTCGTATTTTTTTTTTTCCAAATATTAAAGGTGTTTGAGATTATTTTTAAAACTTTTTTTTAGAATAGTTGATAAATCAATAAGTCTTTTTGAAAAATCTAAATGCGTTTTTTAAAAAAATTAAGCAAATAAGTTAAAAATAATAAGTGACTACATTCTTATTCTTTCCGGAGCTCTTTTACTCTTCATTAGAAAAATATTTTTAAACGACAAATATCATACTTCTACTCTTAAACTACTCGTGGTTTCACATACATCTCTTGGGCGACTTAAACCCTCAACCTCAAAAAAGGAGGGACGACGCATTTACCAATTGACCGGGAGGTCATTGACGTTCATAAGATTATTGGCGGTTTTATGTTATTGATATCGATCCTAGTATTTTAATTTAGGTAAACATTCAAGCATTATTCAATGGTCAATCATCAATTTATCATCTTCAAATCATGTCTTCCTCATAAATACTTTGAAAAAAGTCATCTTCTTCCAACCACTTATGTATTCATATTGATTCCTACACTTTATCTTCTACACCAGAACCACGGACGTTTCTTTTCTGCCAACTATGTGGCATAAGGTAAGCATGGTCGTTCTATAGGAATGAGGGTCTAAAGATATGCCTCTTTACATAAGACAAAGTGAACTAACAAAAATGGAATGGTGGTGTTTTTAAAGTAGAAAATGTAAACTAATTGCTCTATTACTTCCACTTCATTAAGTTATTTAACCAAAACAAGCTCTTTAAATTAAAATGCATTGATATAAACTAAAAATGCATGATAAAGGCCAAAATATGGTCTAAAATGATGCATAAAATGCATCCAACAATGATTTAATGATTTCAAAACTCCAAATACTTGTTTAGGAACAATATATGTTACTAAAACTTCAATGTGAACCAAAATTTTCATATCAAAGGTAAATCCTCATCATGCATGGATCAAACAACTTGTAATAATGGTTTATGACATTTCTGAATATGAATTTATTGTCTAGAAACATCCAAATCCAACCTTCAATCCATGATTCATATGATCAAAATGGAATTGTGAGTTTAACATCCACATATAACAAATACAAGTTCAAATGATTCATTAAACATTGTTCAAACACATATAACTTTGAAAATATATTTTTATTTGACTATTAAAAAGTGTTTTTGAGATGATCATTGGATCTAGGAGTTATGTCATTTCATTCCAATAGTCAATCATCGTTGGAATCCATATTTGAAGTTGTAACATCCATGTAAACATTAAAATCACATTATGGGTCAAATCATTGGCATTAAGCATACTTAATTAAATTATAATAATGAAGTTTTGTATCATGTAAAACTCATATAATCTAGAGCAAAACTCACATAATCTAGAGTAGAACCTCACATCATGTTAGGGTTCCAATTTCCTAATTACACCATTAAAGGTGGAATCAACCATGCAAGAATGGAGTAAGGATGCCTTGATGTTATAGTGCATGAATCTAACTTCAAAACTCATACAAATCATCTAATGAACTTAACCTATGTTTTTTAGTTTAATAATAAAGGGGAGGGAATAAAAGATATTGGAAGGGAAGGGAATGGAAAAAAATCCAAACAATTAGTTGTGTTCTTGAGTTTTTGGAAGAGAATGGGAGGAAATCAATAGTTTTTACGGTTCTAAATAACGCGTCATTGCAGCGCTAAGGCGTGCCATGGCCGCGAGGCGTGAGGTAGCCGTTCCGAAAACGTCCAAGGCGTCTTTGCTAGGCGTGGCGCATGCCATGGCGCGAGTTTTTATTGTTTGATGCCTGTTATTTCTTATTTGTCTTGCGTTTCTTGATTGTGCATAAAACATTTGGGTTTTTGTTAACATTTTTTGATTAATTATTGATAAAAACACTTTTAAAAACCTGATATTTATTATATAAATCTATATCTATATATAATATAATTATATATTCATATAAAATTGCCGCCTTACATCACGCCATGACTCGCCGGTTGCCAATGCTCGTAAAACTTGAGGCTTAACATTGTCGCCACGTCACGCCTCACACCATTTACAACCTTTATATTTTTACATTTTTACCATTCATTTCATACAAAGAATAGTAGTTGGATGGGTAAATAAGCAACTTTATATATTTTCCTTCCTTCCCCTCCCTTCCTTCCAAAAAATATGATGATAACTTTTATGCTTATTTTATTTTCCCTCTCTGTCTGACCATTCCGTTCCATTCTTTAAAAACAACTCAATAACACAAATTTTTAGTGATTTCCTTCCCTTCCATTCCTAACCTCTCCTAAAAGTTACTCAAGAACATAGCGTAAGGCATAAGGTTTGGATGAAAACCCAAACCTTATGTCGAATTGAAGGAGATAAATGGTTAGAGATTATACATTATAAGTTTAAATGAATAATCATTATCATAAAAGCTTCACTAATCTTCAATATCCTCCCCTCGGTTGATTTTATTTCTAAAAAAGTCTCCATGAACAACCTTCCTCTTCAAATAGGTCATTCCAATGGGAAATGGGAGGAGGGAAGAGCGTAAATGTTCAAAACTTTGACCTAATGGTATAAGTTGTCCTTTACTTAAGGGTTTCCATAATTTAATTTTAATCTAGTTCTAAAAACTTATAGAACTTCCTATTTAAACTTAAAATAACCCTTTTTTAACATTTCTAGTCCCATCTAAGTCAAGACATGGTAAGCCCAAGGTTCACAGAAATGACGATTTTAGTCCCTCTTTCTTAAATTTCCACAATTGTCTTCTACTAGCATTTCTAACTTGTGAATTTTAAATCAAACCTTTAAATATGAATCTATTAGTAAATAAATGGCTGCTTGGAGAAGTTTCTCAAGATTTGCAATTAAGTTTGCATACATAGGGCTTCAATTGGTTGTTCCTTGTAGATCAAAACATAGGAACAAAATCATGTCATCACCAAAATCTGGAACAATACCAAACCTAATCTCACCAGATGAAGATGCGATTGAGAAAAAACAACGGAGAGTTTGAAATTGAAAGATACGAGAGAGATTGTCATCTAGAAAGAAACTTGAAATCCGGAAGCAAACATGATGTTGCAAGAGAGAGAAAGATAGAGGAAGAGGGTGGGGGATGGAGGGGGTAGGGGTTGGTGTATTTTTTTATTTTTTGTTTAACTATTAAAATGTGAAGAAAATGCAAAACAAAATAAGAATGATAGTTTTGTCATTCTAAATATTTAAAAAAAATGGACTAAAACCGCAATAAAATTCACTTTTGGGACCAAAATAGTAATTTTTGGCGAACCACATAGACCAAATTTGCAATTAACTCTTAGATACTCTAATTACAATTTGCAAAAAGTGTGAAAAAAACATTTCGTAAAACATGTTTAGGATTTGTAAAAGGTAGTTAGTTATAAGCATAAACCAAGAAAAACAGCAACGTATTTTGCAAAATAGAAGTATTTAAGGAATATTGGTTTGATGTGCTTTCATTACACAAATCCTTTGTTAGAAAGTGCACTTAGGAGAATTTCAATATAGCGTCGTGAACAGTTCACGAGGAGTTCAAAACCAACAGAAAATAGATTATGTAATGGGGATTATTTGTTACCGGTTCTACGAATCACACACTTTCTTCGCGAAATATGTTGAAAAGGTGGTCAAATGGTGATAACACAACTCCCATTTTTATCATTTTTGTAAATATTACTTAGTTCTAGTATTAATTTGATGACATGTTTAAATTATTACGTATAACATGACATCCAAATAAGGACCACCGATTAGCACACAATCGTAGGTACAAATAGAGCTTCACAATGTGTTATTCTCTCGGCATATTCACAAACATACCAATCCACCGTTTTTCCACCCCTTCACCATATAGTAACTAAGATATCACCATCATCACATATTGAGTCACAAAACTAAACTCAATTTTGTTGGTGCCAAATTTTCTCAAAACTCTGCCACCAGCGGAAAATTTCCACCATGAAAGTCGTCGGTGCCTTTTGTTTAGTTGCATCTTCTAGAATAATGAACCAAAATAACAAGAGCCATTGGTGTATATTAATTATAAGATGTTTGTTATGTCACAATCATAATAAATGTTGCAAACATTTGTGGTGATGTTCAAAACATGCGGTCCCAATCATTTGATTTTGCAATCGACCAATTTTATAAGCTAGATGCATACATAAATACAATATTGTGTTACGTTGGGATTGTAGGGTACCCTGAGAAAAAGATATGTAGTACATGACTTTTTTCTTACATCAGGACATGAATCATTAACCGATTAAGTTTATAAGATTCAAGTTATAATGAATGACACAATATTTCTATGACATATTATTAAATTCTCATTAAATGATTCTTTTCAAAAACGGTAAGATTCTTATTTATGAAACACTGATCTAGCTCACAACAACAGAAATAACATCCAGCGTTCCAACCAAATATTTTTACACACTAGCATAAACTTAAAGGCATCCAAAATCTCCATCTTCATTAGAGTACCATTAACTACCAAGTGCAAGTTTTTTATAAAGCATTGAAATTTCTAAAGATGGAAATTTCTTTTAGTCTTCATTTTCTGAAATACTATTCAAGGCCGGTTTCCATTGATGTTGATGGTGGTGATGTCTTCTGTTTTTGTTTTTGTTTTTGTTTCTGCTTCTGTTACTGATACTGTTAATGTCACGTTGCACCTTGTTCTAAACAAATAAACAAAATCAATAGTTTGAAATTTCACATATGAAATGACTTAATTAATTTTGTGTTCATATATCATTGTCATATTGTCATGACTCATCTGAGGTCTCGTCGTTATTTATAATGATACTAAAGAAAAATACAAACAAAAGGATTGACAAAATTATGAAATCATTGATTTTTCATATAGAAAAAGTGGGGGAAGGTATATTGTCGATGAAACAATATTTTCAGCTTTAGATGAACTTAGAGTCACGTATAAAGATAAAGACTAAAGAGTGATATCTTTTTGAAGAGGCAAGAAGAATAAGCTTTCATAAATTTGGAAAATAAAAGGCGATTATGGAAAAAAGATTCGTTGGCCCATTGCGTGTGAACGTGAATCGCACAGCTATGAATGCCATAAATCATAAAGCCGTACATGATGTACAAAGCCACCATATTCATGGCAGAACTTCTGAAATCCAAAAAATATGATCGTAAAACACTCTTACCGTTCAAAAAGCTTAAGATCGTCCAGAAAATAGCAAAAGGAAACTCTAAGTTAATCGTCGAAATGTTGTGCTTGTATTTTTGGGGACGTTGATCGTTTGGGAATGAATATAAACACATAATCTTACCGGTTTAAGAGCATTTATGGCGGACGACGGGAAGTTAGATTACCTTCACGGAGGATGCATTCGATTCCTTCGTCGGAGCACCGGGAAGGCCTTTCTTCTCCAGCACGAGCACTCCTCTTTCCTTCAACAACTTCCCGAGTTTAACACATTTCTTCGCCGCAAACTCTTTCAGTACATCTAACAAATTTAGAAGAGCATAGAATTTGGACATGTAAGTTGTAACGTTTACGTTAATAAACCATCCCATGGTGGAATCGTTAACAAACTCCACTAGTTTCATGGTGTGTAATTCGTCAGTTACCTTCGAAGCGGATGAGTCGGTAAACTTTACCGGTAAGCAACTGATCGTCTGGCCGGAGAAGCTTAAGCTGTTTCACAGGCAATCCGTTCTCAAACCTTGCTCCCGACATCACGACAACCGCAACGTAGTGGCCAGGGTTTAAATTCATGACATGACGAGCACTAACCGACTTGTAAATCCTCTCGATCTTGTTTCCTGGATGCATAATTACCACCGTTGCCGCCTCCGCCGCATGACAATTTCCCATCACTCACAACAACGATGATCTATCCAACTAATCAATATCTTAATACAAAAGTTCGACGGTGATTCAGAAATCAAATAAACAATAGCCTTACGTTACGTCTCCCAGTAGTTAATTAATACTGAATCTGTACCGAATGTAAGGAACTGCAATAATCGAGAATGAATTTCGAGGACAGAGGGGGCTAAATGTACGAACCTGTAGAAAGTTTCAGAGCTAATAAATGGAGGGAAGTGGTGAATAAGATTGACGTGATTTTCACGTTGATCAAGGGGCAAAATCAATAGTACGAACTACGAACTACGAAGGTTCCATTAGTGATTTGAGAAACTGTTACTCCATGGGTGAAATGCAGGGTGTGGTAGGTAAAAGATGGTGTGAATTAATTGAAGATGGAAATGGAGAAGACGATAGAGGTGGGGGGCATGGAGGATTATGATTTAAGTACTGCAATCAATCCACCCAATATTTGTTGGTACCGTAGGTTGGTGGGTCTACCCACATTATATGTACGGGTTTTAAGTTTAACCAACAAGATTGTATAAAACAAAATTGTTGATTTGTATCGTTTATAAAGACAAAATTACAATTTTGGTCCCTAAAGTTTGTCAAATATTTCACTTTAGGACTAACTATAAAAAAATCACGGTTTTGGTCACTAAGGTTTATGAAACGTTACAAATCGGTCCCTGAATCAGATAAGAATACTAAATTGCCATTTTTAATTTTTTTTCTTTTTTTCTTTGAATTAATTATTTATTTTATTTAATAAAAAAAAAAGAAAATACACCCACTAGGCGGTCCGTGAATCAGATAAAAAGACTAACTGCGGGTGCTACGACTTCAGATTGGATGACCTAGGTAGTCGCTAAAACTGCCTCTTCTTGTTGAGTCCATGGCTGATTACGGTTTCCATTTTCCACACCAGCCATTTTTTGATAATTGTATATATGTGTGTGTATTGATGTGTATGTGAGAAATGTGTGAGATGTGGATGTATATATAGAGGTATTTGAAAATTAAATAGGTTTTTTTCAAATAGTCGTTGGATAACGGTCACCAACAAGCACACGTCGCACAACGTGGAGAAGTCGCGCGGTGAGAAGAAAGTGTAGCGTCGCATGGGGGTGGTATTCACCGCACCCCTCGCACTCATCGGGCAGGGCGTCGGGGGGGGGGGGGGGGGGGGGGCACTCCGGGTGGCCTAACGGAAGATCACCAGTGAAACCTCTCTCTCTTAATCACACACACATTTATGGTGGTTGGAGAAACCCGAAGATGATGGTGGCTTGGACCTTTCATGGAGGAAGATATGAAGGTGAGGTTGGTGCTGGGTTTATTCGTGAAGTTTCTTCCAGACCCAGTAGAATCCATCAAAAGGTTGAAAATAGTGACGTGGAATCAAGCAAGACCTGCAAGAAGGGTGATATCAAAATCAATTGCAAGACTATTTTCGGATTGGTCTTTAATTGGGCACGCTGTCATTATCTCAAACAGAAACCTATCTTCCCCGATTTTCTCCGCCGTTGTTATTTCATAGGTCGTAGAAAGTGGCGTTCATTTGGTTGTTTTGATTTCCTTTTGAGTTCTCCGCTAGTTCGATGTAAGATTTCAGTTGGATCGCATATATATATATATATATATATATATATATATATATATATATATATATATATATATATATATATATATATATATATATATATATATATATATATCTATATATATATATATCTATATATATATATATATATATATATATATATATATATATATATATATATATATATATATATATATATATATATATATATATATAGATGTAGGTTCAAATACATTTTCTAAATATTGTGTGATTGTAAGACTAAATCTGATCCAATCATTTCATAAGGGTAATTTCGGAATTATAATTAATTTTTTTAATATTTAATTAAAGTAACTAAATTTAAAAACCTATAATCTAGGAAACTCTCATTTATAATCGTCCCCACGTAACAGAATCCCTCCTACCAATACAGGAATGAAATTCGGAGACCAGTCGACCACCACCGTCGGCGGCCGAACCCACACCGGCAGAACACTCGTTCATTTTCTCTCGATGTTATTGTTCCGATGGACTAATTGGTTAGCATTTTGGGTTCTTCGTAATAATGAACAAAGCGACGCCGTTACGGCTTGGAGGAAACATAGGTTGAACACTCCGCCATTGAATCCGTAGAACAGGTTCGTATCTCTTCTGTTTTATTTTATTTTTTGTAATCTATTGGAGTGAATTGTATTTGCCGGAAAAAGACGGCACTCTTTCATTTTCCATATCTCGCTGTCTTTCCTCATCAACAAATACAGGGGACCAAAATGCTTTTTATTTTCAATTTTACTCACCATTTCGCCGATCCCCATATCCTTTCAATTCATGAAGTTCGTTTGACTTGTGGATTGATTTCGATTCTTATTCAAACCGGGAAGATTGTGGGTCCGATTAGGATACCAATTACAGACATCGGAGACGTTCATCGACTTCAGGTTCGTCCAATTCCATTTCCGAGTGCAGGTAGCAACTTGAATAACAATATTATCGGTTTATTGACTTATTCCATCAACATTTAATCTTGATGCTTAGGTTTGGGTTTAAAGAATGAGTCCAATCTCTTTATAATTAACCTTTATTAAGATGCATACTACATGTTGAATGAAATGCCTTAGTGAAAATAATCCCATTTTGAACTTTTGAAACCACTTAACCTTTTAATAAGAGTGAGATATGGTCATTTGAAACACCAGAGTTATGTTATTATAGGCATGTTCAACTATTTATTAGAATATCACTCTATCTATAAGTCTAAATTTAGTTTGATTACGATGGTTTGTTAAATTTTTATTAAAACAACACCTTATGGAAATTGCAGGTAAAATTATATTATTCCTCATGCAAAATCAAGATGGTTGAGATCCGTTGCGAATCTAAAAAGATGAAAGGAAGGACAAACTTATCTTTATCTACTCTTCAAGAATATTTGTATTTATTCTTCAAGAGTGCATTATTCTTTTAGAATTTTTTTTATTCTTTTGTGATTTTGAGCTGTACACCTGTAATAAATTTATTATTCTTCAAGAATATCTTTTACATTTTCAAGAATCTTAATAATATTCTTTAAGAATATTAGTTATTTCTGTGTATTTGTGTATTATTCTTTAAGAATGGAGACTATAAGCATGGTCATTCTACGATAATGGTACGGTTTTTTGTCTCAAGCAAATCCATTCTCTGAGAATGGTTCAAGGAATTTGAAGTATTCTTTGAGAATATACTCAATATATTCAGTATTGTACAAATTCTCCGATAATTCAAATGAAACACAGTTAACCAAAATACGGAAAAAATCTCTTTGAATGTAATTGTATTCTTTAAGAATGAAACAAATATATGAGAACGAACTCGAAAAAATGTTTTGAACGTATCGAATGAAATTCTAATTCTAAAAAAATCTGATTTAGTTTGAAAATATTAGATAAAATCTGTGAATTAATTTGATTTATATTAATTAATTTGAGTTAGTTACCTAATATGTAGGTAATTTTTTAATTTCTCTCTCTTATTAAAATGTCATATTTGCCCTTATAATTAATTAAGTCAAATTATATACTATATGTCATCCCATAATAATAAGGTGTGCCCTCAAATCACAACCTTTCATTCTTTTGATCTGATGGCTAAAAATTGGTCCTACATTTACACAATACTTACCAAATGTATTTAATACTAACTCTATATACTCTATATCTATATATATATATATATATATATATATATATATATATATATATATATATATATATATATATATATATATATATATATATGAATTTCGAAAATATGCATATATGAATTTCGAAAATATGAATTTCGAAAATATGCATATATATATATAATATGTATATATGAATTTCGAAAATATGCATATATGCACCTGCGAATATGTATATATGCACTTGCGAATAAATAAATTTATGTGCATATATGCACCTGTGAATGTGTATATATGCACCTACGAAAAGATGCATATATGAACCTGCGAAAATTTGAAAACGAAAATTTGATTTATATAAACGAAAAATTATTTTTTTTTGAAATTTGAATATTCAAATCTAATAGGCTTAATTTTAGGAGATGGTTATTGTTGTTGCCAAAAATAAAAAAATTCAATATTAAATGAGATTTGTTAAATGACTATCATGCCCTTTTATAATTCAACCAATCAGAAAGAGTTCTCTGGTTCTCATGAAAATATTGGTTCTCATTTGATCCTAACCATATATATATATATATATATATATATATATATATATATATATATATATATATATATATATATATATATATATATATATATATATATATATATATATATATATATATATATATATATATATAGTACCATTCCTTTGTTTGTTTTGATTTTTATTCGATTGCTCCTCCGGCATTTTAGTGTATGACATTGACTTCTACCGGATTGCGTATATATCCTGGTTCATTCCCCGTATCCTGCAAAAACCC
Organism: Cichorium intybus; assembly: GCA_023525715.1. Lineage (NCBI taxonomy): Eukaryota > Viridiplantae > Streptophyta > Magnoliopsida > Asterales > Asteraceae > Cichorium > Cichorium intybus. The sequence goes on from CM042014.1 coordinate 32,097,112, forward strand.
TTTAAGGATAGTCTGGTACAGGGACCAATAGTTTATCTGTTCTTTCACACTCAAAGTTGTTGCTTCAAAACCCTTCAATTTTATCATTGTTTTGCCTAATTGCTTTATCGATCTTAGGAAAAAATACAAAAAGCCTTGGCTTTATTCTCGCTTGGAAAGAAATCATAAATTTGCGTCTTAACCACCATACAAATGGACAGCATGAGAAAGGGGGGGAGGGAGGGAGGGAGGGGGTGGGGGTGGGGGTGGGGTGGGTTGGGTGTATTTTCTTTTTTATTAAATAAAATAAATAATTAATTCAAAGAAAAAGAAAAAATAAATTAAAAAGGGTAATTTAGTCTTTTTACCTAACCCAGGGACCGATTTGTATCGTTTCACAAACCTTAGTGACCAAAACCATGATTTTTGATAGTTAGTCCTAAAATGAAATATTTGGCAAACTTTAAAGACCAAAACTATAATTTTGTCATTTATAAATGTCTTGTTTTGATCATTAAGTTCATTTATTAATTTGATCTTTTAACTTTATTTTCTATGAAAATATGTATATATATATATGAACATCAAGGGTAAATCAAAGACAAAGTTAAACTTGAATTGTTTTCATTTTTTATTTTTTTAGATAAAGAGGATAAATGGATCCAAAAACCCTTGCCAGCCACAAATCTTTGTTTTTATTTACCACCCAGATGACATCCATCTCAAACAACATTGATTTGTTAGACGTATGTGACCATAACATAAGACATTAATAGTATTGTCAACATCATATTGTCATCTCACCCTCTAAGGTAGTACAACTAAGATAAGTAGTCAAGAATTTGATTTCACCATGACCTCTATATAAATTCAATGTATCCAAATTTTCACCTTGGAATATTTCCAACAAAATTCCATACATAACTAAATGTAGATATCTATATAAATCGGAAACTTGTTAATATACAATACAAATTGCAACCAGATGAATGCTATCAATCCTCATCTATAAATACCAACTATCATTAAATCTAAGGCGACAAAACTCTTAATACTTTTCATAAGTTTTACATTATATCTTTATGTCATATGTACACATTTCTAGTAATCAATTCAACTACTATTTGAATGTCTCTGATACACAATACAAATTGCAACCAGACGAATGTTATCACTCATCAGCTCTTAATACCAACTACCATTAAACCTAAGGCGATGAAACTTTCAATACTTTTCATAAGCTTTACATTATATCTTTATCTCATAGGTATACACTTCTAGTAATCAACTCAACTACTATTTGAATATGTACCTATAAATATATAAATATATAATCAACAAATGTAATCTTTATGCTTAGTGAGTAACTTGACACCATATTGCCTGACAATATAATAATGGAATAAACCACATGATATATTGATATAACGAGGGTTTGTGGCCGCGCGTTGCGGCGGAAGTTCAAAAAAAAAAATTGCTGCTTGCGTTTGTGCTTTGGAACACAATTTGTTATATTGAAACACAAAACTGGTTTGCGGATTTAAAATTTTATATAATATATGTGAGGTAAGAAAACTTAAAATAAGGGAGAAAAATACATTTTGAAACTGACAAGTGACTTTGGTGCTGTTGTTTGACTTAACGAATAAATAAAGACTTAATATAGAAGGTCGGGGAAATGAGCATTTTCCCATTGACTCCCAACATTTTACTAATTTGTCCAAGCGTTGTCATTTAATCAAATATATATTTAAAAAAAAGCATTTATCCTAATATCCTTATATAACTTAATAGGAAAAGAAAATGAAAAATGACCTTAATTTTGAAGCTCTTTCATCTTCTAATGCTTTAAATTTAGCTTTCTTCTTCTATCTTCTTTTTAGTTAGCCTCTCGGTCTTTACACAAAATAGAAAAAAATCAAAAAAAAATTCAAAATTTATTATAATGGATATTATTATTTTTTACAAGCCTCTTCTGCTTTCATTTTCTCGTGCCTCGCTTTCTCTTATTGAAAAGCATTTTGCTTTCTTTTAGCCTCTTCAATTGCAACATCATCGTGTAACTTTTTTCTTCTGTATGAGATTTATATACATAGAGATTTTGGACATGAATTTGATGATTATCAAGTGCTTCTGCACTAAAAAAATCAAAATTATATCAATAAATACACTAACAACCTCAAAAATTCAGCTTTTTTAAAAGGTCTTACATTATTTGTTGATATTGCAAATCATATTTTCTATCCAATTCTCGTCCCACTTCCTTGCTCTTTTCAGCCCGGAAAGTGCATGTGTGGTTTTTTCTTTTTTAGGGGCACACACTAATATCAAATATTTTTTAGGGTTGGGTGAAGACTGTTTTAAATACAGTGTATATTTTTTTCGGGTCCGGTCAAGTCAGTTTTACATATATCAACAACTCGAAAGCTACATTCACATCATGCTTGGAAAAATGAAAATTTTAGCATAAAAAGTTCAAGGTTTAAGCCAATTCGATATTTTATATGGTTAGATAACATCACAATAATAAAAAAGATATTAAAAGTAAAAACATGTATCCATTAAGTCGACAAAACTTTTTGAACCTCAACCATCATTGACACAAATTAGAGAAGTTTTCAAAAATTTAGGGTAAAACTTATCAAAATCTACATAATTTAACAGAATGCCAAAAATATTCAAACTTACCTTTATGAAAGACATTTTTATTTATTCATGAAAGAATTCAACTTTGGAGAATATTTGACATTCCTATTTATAGAAAAATATACCTATTTATTCAGCAAAGAACTCAACTTTGGAGTTTGGACTAACTTGGGATAAAGAAATCTTGAATTTTTGTATCGTTTCCATCGGATCAAGTTTAGTTGTTAAAGAGTTGCCAACAAAAGTTATATATTTCTCGGTGCGATCGCCTCCTGATGTTTGATGTTTTGAATCTCTTTTGGTCAAAGTGAAATAAGAAAAATGAAGCCCAGATTGACCTCCATTTCTTAGACAATTCAGTGATTCTGGAAATGTCTCTCCGGCAGTGTAGAAGAAAGAGGATGTGATGGATGACGGGTTGGGGCAGTTCTGAGATTCGGTCAATTGGTTCAAGTACTTCATCAATATGCATTTAACTGATAGAATACAAATATTATGATTAGAAACAAATGTAAAGGTTCCACCAAATCATATTCAATTATGTTATCATGATCAATATACATATCACAAAATAAAAAAAACCATAACACCTAAAAAGATAACACAAAATCTAAAATATTTTGGAACATTTATTTTCCAAATATACTATGCATATATATATATATATATAAGAAATGAATCCATTTAACAATTAGATTCAATGCACAAATTCGTCTAAAAAAACATAAAATTTACCTAGGATCAAAACTGCTACTATATACTATGGTATACCCATGTGAAATTATATTCAAATCAAAGAAGCATTAATGGTGCCAATAGATTTTTTCAAACTTAAAGAATCATATAGACGACAATATGTACATGATCTTCGAGAAAATCCTATCCTTTCTACTGAATGAATAGATACTCATCGTATGTTCTTTTATTATAAATTTGGTCTTAAATTTTGAAAAAGGATACTGATGGTACCTAATATAAGGCAGACAATGACCAAAAATTATCTCAATTTAACCGATTAATGTGTGTTTTACAATATAGTCACAAACTTTTAAATAGATTTTAAGGAAAAGATGTAAAATTTTTGTGATACATCTAAATAAAATTTTTCTTAATTAACAAAATGTTTTTTTAATTGCCTGCAAGTTTGGCAAATCTTACTTTTCTTGTTTTTACATCACTACCAGGTTTCCATTTAGTACTTACTCCTTTGCCTAAAGTCACAATTATTGGTTTCAATAAGAGGATAGATATTGCTGGAATATATTTTCCATAAAAAGAACGTAATACAAAATACAAATAAATACATGACCAATGTGGGCCGGCTACATACAAAGATACAAAAAGGAGATGGGCTGAATAACAATACACTAAAGATACAAGGTAATACAATCCACTAACACCCCCCCCCCCCCTCAGTTTGATCGGAAGGAGAACTCCGAACATTCAAACTGGTCTTGAAATCGTTGAAGAGCTGTGTCGGAAGGCCTTTGGTGAATATATCGGCATACTGAGCGGATAAAGGGACGTGGAAAACCCGAACGGTTCCCCGAGCAACCAGACCGTGAACGAAATGAATATCAATCTCTATGTGCTTCGTCCGGTGATGCTGAACTGGATTCGAGGACATGTAAACTGAACTGATATTGTCACAATAGACAACAGTGGCTTTGGTAGGCGGACACCGAAGCTCACGAAGTAAGTTACGAACCCAGCACATCTTGGCGACGGCGTTAGCAACGCCACGATATTCTGCCTCGGCACTAGACCGTGAGACGACTCCTCGCCGTTTGGACGACCATGAAATAAGATTATCACTGAGGAAAACACAATAGCCCGAGGTCGAACGGCGAGAAACCGGACAACCTCCCCAATCTGCATCGGAATAGGCATGAAGGTCCGATGTGGGGGAAACATGAAGCTATAGACCATGATCAAGGGTCCCTCGAATATAGTGCAAAATGCGCTTGAGAGCATGAAGGTGAGGCTCCCGGGGATCGTGCATGAATAGACAGATTTGCTGAACAACAAAGGCAATGTCTGGGCGAGTGAAGGTAAGGTACTGATGAGCCTCGGCAAGGCTGCGATAGGAGGAAGGATCCGCAACAGGAGTGCCAGTGGCATCCAGCTTATGAGTCGTCTCGGAAGGTGTACGAGCTGGATTGCACTGAAGCATATGTGTGCGCTCAAGTATCTCAGATGCATACTTTTTCTGAGACAAGAAGAGACCCTGAGATGTGCGGGTGGCAGATATCCCTAGAAAATAATTGAGAGCCCCAAGATCAGTCATGGCAAAATCTCTGCCGAGCTGAGTCATAATAGACTGAAGAAGAGTGGTGGATGATGTCGTGAGAATGATGTCATCCACATATAACAATAGGTATGCAGTGTCAGCACCGTGATGGTACGTGAACAACGAAGAGTCCGTGCAACTATGTTGGAACCGCATGCGAAGGGCATGCTGAGCAAAACGCTGATACCAAGCCCGAGGGGCTTGTTTAAGCCCAAATAAGGATTGCTGCAGGAGACACACGTAGTCTGGATGCTGAGGATCGCGAAAGTCGGGGGGCTGATGCATGTAGACAGTCTCCTGAAGGTGGCCGTGAAGAAAGGCGTTCTTCACGTCAAGCAGATGAATGGGCCAGTCTCTGGAGATAGCCAAACTGAGGACCGTACGAATGGTAGCCGGTTTGACCACCGGACTAAAGGTCTCATCACAATCGATCCCTGGTTGCTGACTGCGACAGAGGCGAGACAGAGCCGTCAGCGTTAAACTTCTGTTTGAAAAGCCACATAGATCGGACCACATTAACCCCTGATGGTTGTGGAACGAGGACCCAAGTTCCGTTTGCAATAAGAGCACTATACTCCTCATTCATTGCTTTATGCAAATTTGGATCTTGAAGAGCCTGAAGATGTGACCTCGGGACAGAGGATACAGAGGTGGAGTGAAGATTAAGGCGTTGTGTGGGTTTCACAATACCACTTCGAGAACGAGTGTGCATGTGATGGGTCGGGGTGGGTGGGTTGGATCCTGAGGGGCGTTTGGTGGTGGTGGCGGCGAGGGTGGCGGTGGGGGTGGTGGTGAAGGTGGTGGAGAGGGATGGACAGTAATTGGGGCAGGATGGGGGGCAAGGATCTGACGTAGGTTAGGAGAGATGTCGGAGTCAGAGAGGAAGTCGTAGGAGGTGGGTCGATTGGAGTGACCGAGCCGTAAGGGAAGACATGCTCGTCAAAAGTGACGTGGCGAGATATGATGATCTTCTTGGTAGAGAGATCATCCACGATGGTAGGTGGGGTAGCCAAGGAAGATGCATGGTGTGGAGCGGGGTTGAAGTTTGTGAGTGGTGTGAAGGCGAGGAAAGCAGAGGCAGCTAAAAACACGAAGGTGGTCATATGTGGGGTGGCGCCGAAAGAGGCGATAGTGAGGGGTGTCATGAGAGATAGAGACAGACGGGAGAATATTGAGTAAGTGGGCTGCCATGTGGAGGGCTTCAAGCCAAAAGGTGGGGGAGGTGAGAATGAAAAAGGAGAGTACACATCATGTTGTTGATGGTGCATATCATGCGTTCGGACCTCTCGTTTTGTTGAGAGGTGTAGGGACAGGAAAAGCGAAAAGTAATGCCAGTGGAAGAGAAATGATCATGGAAGAATTTGTTGTTGTATTCCCCCCATTATCACATTGAAGTTGTTTTATGGTGCCCCCAAATTGAGTTTTAATTATGTTTGAAAGATGGATAAATTTGTCAAACACATCAGATTTGGATTTTAGGGGGTAAACCCAAAGGTAATGAGTATAGTGATAAAGGAATACTACAACTGGAAATAGGAGATGTCCACAAGTCAGAGTGTATTATTTCAAAAGGAGTAGAAACAGTAGAATCAGACAAATAAAATGGAAGTCTAGTGTGTTTGCCAAGTTGACACGCTTGACAGATTACATTATTTTTGGAAAAATGACAAGAAATAGAGCTACCAGAAGATAAATGTTTCAATACTTGATCTCCGGGATGACCAAGCCATTGATGCCAAGTGGAAGGAGAGGTGGAGACAAAAGCATGACTTGTGGAGCTGGTGACCGGATAGAGAGGTCGGATGCTGTCACATCGGATTAGTGGGCGGCGAGTCTGATAATCAAGAACAGTAAAACTATAAGGATCAAAAATTAATAGAACAATTGTTATGAGTGGTAAATTTACGGACAGAGATGAGATTTTTAATAATGTTGGGAGTAATGAGAATATTTCGTAAGTGTAAAGGACGATAAATATTGGTAATAGGAAAAAGAGAATGTTCTGAAGTCACAACCGGCATTGAAGATTCGTTACCGACATAAATAGAACGTGGCGTATAATGACTATTGCAAAGGGAATTAAGTATACCTTCGTTTGCGTGAACGTGGTCGGTTGCCCCGGTATCTATAACCCATCCACCTTGTCCCGAGTCGTTGAGCGTCATCGTGTTAAACAGACCGGGAAGGGAAGTGGGCTGATCGGCACTGCTAAGCCAGGCCCACGATGGTTGTTCTGGACCAAAAGACTGATGATACGCATGTGGGCCACTAGGAGGAGTTTGTTGTTGTTGGGCCAAAGGGGGTCTACTACCAAGGATACCTTGGCCGTTTGATATGGGCCTACTCCAAAATTGGGTCGGTTGTGATTTATTAGGCGCAGCCCACGATTGATTTAATTGATTCGCTGAATAGGGCCATTAACCAGGCGACGTCCGAGGCGGGATAAAGAACCACCCGTAAGGGCGATTTGGCGCATGCGCAGATGACTGACCGGTGTACGGGGAGGGTTGTCGGTGCCGGTTAGTGGAGTTGTTGCTTCCCCCACGACGGCAAGAATTTTGACTCCCACCACCGCGATTTGACGGTAAGGATCCGACGTGAAGAAGGGACGGAGCTGAGGAATGATTTTTGTGAGAGGAGTTTGAGCTTCTGTTGATCGATAAGCGAATTTCTTCTCCAACCAAAGTTGACCGCATTTCAGAGAACGACATGAAAGGTTTCGTGTGGCGGATGATGTTAGCGATCCCGTCGTATTTGGCTGGTAATCCATTTAGGGACGACCTGACGCTCCTTGATTCCTTCTCCCAAGCCTTCATGTAGGTCTGAAATTTTCTTTACTTTGTTGCAATAGTCGTGAACAGAGGAATCACCCAAAGTGATACAACGTAATTCATTCTCGAGTTGCATAGCTGTGGTTTCCTTATTTTCATTGAAAATAGAAGATAGGTTAAGCCAGACCTTGCAGGCAGTCGCTTTGGTGGAGTATGCAGACGTGATGAGATTCTGAGATATCGAGCCAAACAACCAGAGTTTTACCATAGAGTCGAGTGGGGTCCATTCGGCATCGGTAGGCAGTTTATTGGGTGCATCGTACGTGTCATCGATATGATCCAAAACATCATACGCAATGCAATGCGCGGTGAAGAGATCACTCCATGTATCGTAATTGTGAGTGTTGAGATCGAGGATGAGGGGCACGTAGGTTTTGATGTTGGTGATGCCGTAAGCTTTGTGAGTGGGTTTTGCTGCAGTTGAAGCTTTTCCAGACATTATGAGGGAGATGAAGATGAGTGCAGATCAATGGACAATTGAGCAGAAGAAGAAGAGAAGGAGGGTAGAGGTGAGAGTCGATACATGAAGGATCGGCTAGGGTTATGAGGGAGATGAAGATGAGTGCAGATCAATGGAGAATTGAGCAGAAGAAGAAGAGAAGGAGGGTAGAGGTGAGAGTCGATACAGGAAGGATCGGCTAGGGTTAGAGAGAAAGAAGTTCTAATACCATGCTGGAATATATTTTCCATAAAAAGAACGTAATACAAAATACAAATACATACATGACCAATGTGGGCCCGCTACATAGAAAGATACAAAAAGGAGATGGGCTGAATAACAATACACTAAAGATACAAGGTAATACAATCCGCTAACAGATATTACCAGACTGTAGTTGTGGAAGCCATGATTCCTTTGGGTATAGATATTGATCCAGAAGCTATTGATGAAATAGAAGTTCATGCTACAACAGATGCCTTTAATCAAGTAGGACCTATTGATGAAGAAATTGTGAGTACAAGTTCTTCTTGAGTTGTAATCAGTTTGAATTAGAAACAAATTCAGGATGAATATATGTATACCTGATCCATTATGAGGGATAATTGTTGAGAATATTAACGGGTTGTAGTTGTGGAAGCCATAATTTAATCATTTCTCGAACTAATAGATCAGGACCTAACACGGGGCTCGTATGACTTTTGGTAGGAGGAGCGGTGGTTAATGGTTATCTCCAACACCACAACTTCCCACCCCGCATAATAGTGCGTTCCGCGAGCATGCTTCTTCCGACCACCACCGCCATCCCCTTACTCTTTTTCATCAAGACGATAGTGAGGTTTAACAATGGTGTTGATGATGGCGAAGAAGACATCAGTGGTTGGGGATGAAGACTCAGTGGTTGTGTTGGTCAATGATGGTGAAGCGCCTGGTGAGTAACTTATGGTAGACGGTTGATGGTTTAGGTTTGAGAGAGGGATGGTGAGATCAACAAGAAAGAGTACACGACTTAAAGCAAGAAGCGTTTCCAAGGCTGAAGCACAGTAAAAGAACTGTTTTTACGATTTGACCTTACGAACAGTATCACAACATTTGATAAATGTTATG